>BGNK01000143.1:171286-344781 GCA_003297005.1 Symbiodinium sp. clade A Y106
GTTGCTTGGGGTTGTAACGCAATCCCCCTCCAGCTGCCATGGCTGCGAGGAGGGGAAATCGCCGCAGTGGGCGAACTAAGTGTAAAAACGAGCGCTGGCCCGGATTCGGGCACTGGCTCAGCTACCTGTGAAAACCGGTCGTTTTCCCGCTTAAGCCTTTGCCCAAAAAAGGGCGCCCTGCGGTCACCCACATGCAGTCAAGTCTGCTAGTTTCCTATGTCTAGGACTGTACAGTAGCAGCTAACTTAGACTACACGGCTTCGTACACGCTGTCAACTGAGCACACTTTCACAGCTTGCATCTTTGAAACTGACCTTTGCATGTTGAGCTAGGGGATCCCCAAAGAAGCCGCAGCAATCAACACAACGTTGCATTGCTCTTGTTTGCTACGTAGTCTGCTTGCTACGTACTGGTAGTAACCAGGAAGCACAGCCATTGCCGCAAAACTTCGGCACGTGCCTCCTGTTGAGGACTGCGACTTGCTTCTCGCCGTCGAGGACTGGGATGCTCCGGAGGCCTTACTGAAACACTGCATTAAAACCTTGCAGTGGTGCTGTCTGTAAGACATCCGCGCATGCAGCCTGAACTCTCTGCGCATTCACTCTGCACGGCGAGCGTCTGTGGCGGGCCGCCGGACAGCACCTGCGCTCCTCGCCGACCTCACCGACGCTGTTGCAACAGCTCCAGCCGTCTCCCTGCTCGCCACCTGCAGCTGCATGTAAGGATTTGAAAGGCCCAAAGGATACGCAGCAAAGCAGTGAAGTAGCTGCTTGGCTTGTTCCTGCCTCCTCCTGCTTGCGCCGGCTAGTGTCCAGGCGCCACTGCAATAGTGCGCACCTCAAGGACCACACGTCCCTGCCATACGCACAAGCTGGTCACTCTCAGCATCCAAGCTTCGACCCCGCACCGGCAGTGACGAGACGATCTGGACCAGCCCAAGCAAGACCAGCAATCCGAGAGCAGTGGCCGAAGTGCTCCTTCAGAGGCACTTGTCGTCTCAAGTTAAGCCGCAGCATGCCGCAGCTCAATGCCATTCTCAAATGCCACGCCCATCCCCCTGCACATTCTTCCTCTCCTTGGCCAGAGCATCGGGGATAAAGAGCGGAAACCTGTTGCAGGGCCGGACCAGACATCACCATGCGGCTTCGTTCCGTTCATAAATTGAGGCCTAGTTGATGCAACATGGCTCTCTGGCCTTTGCAGCTTCACGAGGCCTTCCTCATCCCCAACTGCCATGAGCTTGGCAACCCCCTGCGACTCGGCGATGATGGCCGTAGTGGACCTGTAGCCTTGCAAGTTGCCGAGCAACTATCAAGACCGACATCTTCGCTCGCTCAAAATCCTACCGCTACCAGCCTGCAGAACCGGACAGTGGTGCAGTCAAGTAGCTGTCTTTGTTCCAGGCACCCCACATCGCCCAAGACATGGCCAACCTCTGTTTCAGACAAGCCTTCCCCAACGATTGAAGCACTGCGTACACGCATGACAAGTTATGGTGACAGAGTCTTCTCGGTCATGCTGAAAAGCCGGAATCTGTGCCCATTTCCAAACCAAACATCTGGAGGGAAGTTCGACGGCACTGACTTGCCGGTTTCCACATCCCAACACAGAATGGCGCTATCTCCTTGGCTTCGGAGTGGTCATAGCGGACTATGACTAAGCACTGGCTTACTAGGAAAGCTTAAGCCCACACATTGCTCCAGCCAGGGGCGAGCATTGCTGGCCAAAGCAGAGCCGTCCTGCAAAAGAGGCCGGCGGGGTGAACTGGTACAAGGATGCCTCAATGCCTCCGCAAACAAAGAGCAAGTAAGCAAGCAATAAAAACAAAGGTCCTTCGCGAACTGCAAAGACAAGACGGCACTCGCGTTGCCCTGCAATACTTTGAGAGGAGCCAGCTGGAAGGTGGAGCCATTTGTGCCTCCAACCAGTGGTCGACGCACTTGTAGAAGTTGCACCCGCCCGTCCCGATAGCCGACAGCTAGCAGAGCGCCAGGACCGGGCGAGAAGCAGAGAGCAGTGACGGCGGCAGTTTCCTGAAGTCCGAGGCTACCCATGTCAAGTTCCGACATTCTCCCGGCCTCAAGATCTCCGATGACCAAGCATCGCAAGTGGCCACTCTCAAGCCCTACAGCCAGCAGCAAGCCAGTCGGATCCCATGTCATAGCTGTCACCGCTGCTCGAAACTGATTGGCAACATCCATCAGTCTTTGCACGTCTAAATCAAAAAACATAATGAGGCCGTTGGAGTCTGCCACGGCCACTTGGTTCGGATTTCGTGGGTTGATGCAAAGCGCCTTAACCTCAGCCCTGCCCGAAGGCGACTGCTGCAACAATTCTGCAGAGCCGTAACCTGCGCCCACATTCATCCGTATTCGGCAGAGAGCACCGTTGACAGTTCCAGCTAAGATCTGTGGGCCTGCCGTTGACTCAAGCTGGGTGGCGGTGGCGAAATCCAAAATATTCCGAGCCAGCCCGGCCACCTTCATCTTCGTGGATGAGAGATCAGAGCGCAATAGCAGAATGGACTCGCCAGAGCCACCACAAACCACATCCCCTGACGACAGTGGCACCAAGAAGCGAACCTTAAGTGTGGCGCAAGCGATGCGATTCTTTGCAGCTCGGCACAAGACCGCAGCGTGGATTCCTAGATTTCTCACCAAGAATACGTGCGAGCAAAGACTGCAAAGGCCTTCTATGTTGATTGTTGAATTAGTGCCGGCCTCGAAGGTGGTAATTGCGAGCCCGCGCAAACAAACGGGCCCATCAGCAGAGAAGGCTTCAATCACAAAGACTCCTCACTCGGCACACTGCTTCGCACTTGGATGGAACCAGCACCGTCTCACGATGGCGTAGAACATTTAGCGGCAGACATGACCAAAGGCCATCAGCAGCTACTGTATATAAATTGCCTTTACACCTTGCAGCATATAGGCAGTGACATGACCCCGGGTTTCCTCCATCCGTTCCGACGACAGCCAGATCGGATGATCCCGAAATGAAGCAACCTGGGGCACGGATTGTTCTGATGAGAAGCGACTGAGAATTTCAGCCGAGCTCCACCATGCTATGTGGGACCCTATGAATATATAATATGACTCCATGCTGTACGAGTTGATCGGCACCTGTCTTGAAGCCGTAGAAGGGGCCACCAGCAGTATCGTGCGGCGGTGGAGGTGTCGGCGTGAGAATCTTGGCGCCCTGAGCAGCATCTTTGGCAGCCCAGCTGCAGGTGATGAAGTAGACATTTCGGCCACCGTAGGCCATGACGCGGGTGCCTAGGCAGCTTGGCCGCGGCAACACTCAAGCACCGAAACGAACTGTAGCCCACCCGAGCCATGAAAGCGAATGAAAACTGCTCCGAGTTGCTGTCCACCGGGTGCGACACCAAGCGGACTTTTTCCCTGATGGGCAAACGGGTCTGGGGCGCGCGGATCTGACGAGCGGGGCCTTTGGCCGGCATGTCGTCAATACGCCAAGCGCAAAGGGGCGAGGCATTGGCCTTCAGCTCGTTCTTTGAGGGCTTTTGGCCACGTTCTTCAGCTGCTACAGACAGCAGCCATCGCCCATCTGCCGAGAAGGCGATAGAGTAGATGGCCTGATTGTGCCCCAAGATTTGTTGCCGCATGCTCGGAACTGGAAGTTCCTCCGCAGACCACAGTAGGATGCTCGCGGTCGTTTCCCCCGGTGCCATCTTCTGCCCCGTCGCGATCCGCCGTGACCGACTGCAGCATGCCATTGCCGTGATCTCGGCTGTATGTCCCTGAAAAATCCGCTGCTCTTTTTTTTCGTCGTCCCATACCACCCCCAATGCAGCCACGCTATAGCAATAGGACAGCTGGCCGAGGTCGTAGAGATTCTGGCATCTTCGGCCATTAAAGCCATAGGCATACTCCAGCGACAAGCCTGCCTCTGGCAAAGCCCTCAGCTTTCTTTGCTCTGTTGCATCCTTGGCCACCCGCTCAAGCTTTTCTGCCTCGCTTTGCGGGATGTGGAGAGCAGCAAACCTGCCCCCAATCCGAGCACGAACTGTGTTGGCCACCAGGGAAGCCTTTGTTCCGAACACGCTTTGGGAGCCGACGCGGCCTTTCGGGGGAGAAGTGCTGCGATTCTCACTCATCCTCAAAGCCTAAGTTCCCCCAACAGGGCATGGGCGGCGATTCCTCGAGAGCGCACATGGAGGCAGATCTACCGCTACTTTGCCGCTTAGAGCATGCATCACTGCATCATTCTACAGAATTAAATAATTACCCTTTTCCAGCATCTATCTCGCTATGTCAAGCGGTACCGACCACACCATACCACGACCATGGAAGAGCATTCTCCAACGCTGGAGCACTGAAATGCTGAAGCTTGGGAAGCAGGTAGCGGTCAGTGCTAGCCAGCCAGCCGCAGAAACATCTCGCACCATTGCATGTCATAGATGCGCCGCATGGTACGCGCAAAATCACCAAAGAGACTGTCGAATGCATCTCGACCGTTTATCCTTTCGAACAGTCCGGTTGCGATTCAAAGTGCCAAAGTAATGTGATGTGATGTACCTGGACGAAGTCCGGAACAAGTGTGCAAGACGGAATCGAATTGAGTCACGCTCCTGCGCTCTGCACTTTACACCCTGTCCCCGTCCACCTTTCTTCTCATGTTGCCTACCTGAAGGGTGAACAGGTCCATGCGAGCGCAAGGTACGTTGCAATCTGCAAAATGCAGACACCGCCGCACTGCAAAGCGATGCTGGAACAAACATCGTCCATCTACTTGGACTGCCATCCTCGCTGGCGACGATGGTCCTTGGGGCTGCAGTTTGCCGCAGAATCTGGAAGACTTGGAGCCTTGAAAATGCTTGCCTGCTCTCGTCGTTTTCCAGGGTTGCCGTTGCCGTTGCCTCTCTCGGCCTGCCATTGCAAAGCATTGCAAAGGGACAACACGCTGTACAAAGTTACAGTGACCGCTGCACAGACCTCCCGCTGCTCCTGATACATGCGCCGCAGCGCCGCCCGTGGGGCTCGGCCATTTCCTGTACCGAGAACTCCCGTCAACGTGACACTGGTGTTGTTCACTCAACATGTCTCAGCGCCCTGAAACATCTCAACGAAGGTCCTTTTCCCCCGTTGCTGCGATCCTGCACAGCCCGTCGAAGGATGAGAAAATGACGGACGAAGCACCCGTCTGCCTGTGGTGGTGGAGATGGCGTGTCTGACGAAGATGAGCTGGTCGACGAGATGACAGTAACCTGCAAAAAACGTGGCCCCCTCTGACCAAAGCTTGCACTACGACGCGCTTCTGGTGCTACGAACTAATCATGTGCTTCAGCTGGTGCCTCATCACTGCCCTTGCGAGCTCGCATGGGTGGCCTTTGGTGCGCGGGCGACTGCATTCGAACTCATAGTGCGATTTGCGACTGAAGCTCGGAGGCCGGCCGTTGCTGCTTTTTGCCCTTCTCCTTGCCTTTTCCCTCATGGCTCCGTCCGCTCCATTCTCTTTCCTGTTCATACAAACAACAACACCTCAGCACGAATTCTCTGTCCGCCTGTCTACACTATGGTACGTACAGTATCGACTGAGCGCGCAAGAGACGGAGAGAAAACAAGAGAACACACGCTCATACCACAGGCAAACAAACATAGAGAGAGAGAGAACAGAACCCGGCCTCCCATCCACGCCACTCGTTCCAGTTCTTGTTGGTCCAATTGCCGCGCTGTGGCTCCCAATCCGCCCAGTTTCCGCCGCCTTCTTCCTCCCAGCCCTCCCACTGTCCCTCCTCCCAGCGCTCCTGTGGTCTGGGACCGGGCCAGTGACGCTTGGCTTCCACCTCCCAGTTTTCGGCGACGGGAAGGCCGTTCCTGCCTGTGGCACCCCAAGTGCCTCCTGCTGGATCGTTGCCACGGCGCTTGCCTTGACCCTCGCGGCCCTCGCGGCCCTCACGGGCTCGCTCGGGAACTTCATCGGGCCAGCGAGATGGTGGATAGGCGCCGGGGCCCTGTGCAGGTGACAAATGCGGCGCCTGCTGTGCCTGATAGTGCGCGGGCCTGCCTTGGTACTGTGGGTAGTGCTCCTGCGGTCCGTGTGGTCCTTCCCAGTGTGGCCCCGCTCCCTTGTAGTGTGCTTCGGGGCGAGGTCGAAGTTCTTGCTGAGGACCCTGACCCTGCATCTGAAAGCCTTGTGGCGGGGAGCGATTGTCGCGTGTTGGAGGGCGGGCAGGTCCCGGAGGTCCGAGCGGTCCCGACGGCTGCTTTTGACGGTTTGGCATGGGTTGGGGGCTCGGTGCCTGGCTCTGGACGGGTAGCGGCATGGCACTCTGTCCCTGCTGTCCAGTCTCAAGCTGCCAGGACTGGCCGGGCTGGAACACCGGTGCTGTAGCGGACAACCTCTTCTTGTTGGGGTCGGGAGGTGGGCCAGGTGGCTCTTGCAGCACTGCAGGCGGAGGAACATTCGGCCTCAGGCACAACAGCACAAAGGACAACCAAAAGCACTCTCCCAAAAACGGCCAACATGCTCAGTCTCCGACGGGCGCGGCCCGCGGTTCAGTGTCTCTGGCCACAGACCCTGTTGCTGGTGCCACTGCAGCTGTTCATGTTGCACTTCGCGCGTCATTCGTCGAGCTTGGATGCGAGAAGGCCAGCGTGGCTTCTCAGGGGCATCGTCCAGCGGTGGCGGTCCCAGAAGATTCTTGCGGGCCTGGCAACTGTGCCAGCGCGGAATCCACACTCAGCCGAAGAACAGGGGCCTCTTGCGTCTCCACCAAAGCAGCTTTGACCCTGCACAGGGCTTTGGAATTCCCCATCTGCTTACGACAAGCACTCGTCAAACCTCCTCCGGCCTGCCCGCGATGGCCTGCGCTGAACTCACTCGGCGCTCTCCTTGGCTCCTGGATTGCTTGGGCTGCGCCGCTTCGATAGCCCTCCCGTTTCTCTGAATGTGTTCCCACCTGCTCTCGCTGGCTTGAGGAGCGGCTGGAGGAGGCAGCTGTGGCTCCTCTTTCTGCTCCTGGTGAAAGTAAGCAACGTTCGGACGGACATCTAAAGACATCGTACAAGATGCCTGTGTCTTGGCTTCCCTGACATGCTCCCACACTCCTGAGCGCCCATGGAGAAACCAAGGCACGAGGCGACTTCACCCTGACAGGCAGCATCATAGGTAGCATAGCGCTCTCTAGCACAGGCCACACGCACGATCAAGAGCCTCAAATGCATCGGGTGTTCGCTCAATTTGATCAATTTGATCCATGGTTTCCGTACCTCAATCCAGAACGCATGCGACCTGCGCGTGTGAAAGCAGGCTCCATGCAAGTAGGCACCGCGCTTCCGAAGGACAGGGCCGTCAACGGCAGGGACAGAAACCTCTACATGCACAGTCACAGCCATGTTCGGGTTCTAGATATGACAAGACCCCTGATGTGCCGTGGTTCCTGGCCTGTTCCCCTGCTGTTTGAGCTCCGTTTGTGTGGGAGCATGCACGACCTCCGACTGCGCTGGTGGCCCTTCCATAGTCTCCGGCTGGTTCTCCGCAATCGCCGTCTCAAGAGCGTCCAAAAGCACGAAGCCGGCAAGGTTTGGGTCCAAGTTAAACTCCTCAGAGGCAACGGCAGCGGCGTTTGCAAGCCACGCTAACGGTGCATGGCTGGCCTGAACCAGAGTAGAAGCCTTCTTGGGAGAATCACATGTCGCAGGCGTGGGTTCGACTGGAATTTCTGGCTCTGCTGGCATCGGCATCACCGGCTCCGGCTCAGTTTGTCCATCTGATAGCACCTGGACGGCTAGATTCTACTGTAGATGTTGGGTCATGCCGTACATCTGGGACATGAAGCAACAACCCGTCCTCTTCGTCATCGTCCACCATATCTGCCCAACTGGATGATGGCAGGCGAGTTCGTTGTGGGGCCGTAGCTGCCGGTGTGGGTTGCTGGCTTGCCGGCGTCATCGGCAATTGGCTGCTCGCTGGAGTTGCCGGCATCTGCGGCTGGCTCAGTGGAGTTGCTGGCATCTGTGGCTGGCTGAGTGGAGTCACAAACCCAGTCCCCGCTGGAGACGACGTGTAGTTCTGGTCCAAGTTCTGGTCTGACCTTGCAGAAGGCAGCTTTACAGAGTGCGACGATGTCTGGAATGCTAGCCGAGGGTAGCACGAGGTATCGACAACAATCTCACGATGGTCCCCGTCAATCTGCTGCACGTCCCTCGCCTGTGGCTTCCCTGTCAAAGCACAGCTGCACACGTTTGCATCACATGTGAATAGTAGAACTGCCAGCACAAGCCACACACATGAGGCAGGGGGGGGGCCTTTGTCATTAACCGCCACCGTGAAGCTCACTGATGTTCCGACCTCCCATTTGCCCGCATAGTCCTGAAGTGGATTGACAAAAAGTGCAAAGAAAACAAACAGACTCCGTCGATCAGGTGAATCGAGCATAGGCCAGAGTAAGCACGAGGCCCCGTGAGTTACATACACGTCTCGTGTATATGTCTCGGATAGTTCTGGGCATGTGATGAAGCCGTACCTCGTCAAGATCAGTCTTCCAAAGCCTTCGCACGGGAGCTGACGTTTCCGCACTGGGCGCCCGGCATCCCGCCCACAGATTTCAGTTTCCCAACATATCTTCTTGTTTCCTGCTCCGGCCTTGGCTAACACCAGTATCGGTCTGCATCGGAGGGAGAAGCTGCGGGGGGAGCGCAAAGTCTCAGAGTCTCAGCCCGGCACGTTGACATCAAGTAAAGTCGCTAACCAGGGATTAAGCGGTTCACATCTGTCCACTGCGAACTCTGCTTGAGCTAGAGGCGGCGAGGTAGAGAAACATGGTTCTGTGGACTTTCGGGCTGGCAGAACCACGCAACTGTCACACTGCCCTGGCTCGGTTCTACGATTCTACGTCCGATTAGGAAATGATTCTCGTGCTCTTCCTACGAAACAAACCCTCATGTGATGAACTGCGCATCTCACCCTGGCGGCGGGTAGCCCGCATGCTGCTGGTACTGCGCCTTGTTGGCAGATCTCTCACAACACATCGACTGGTGACTGGTGAGCAACCGGTCCAGCAAAATGCATCATTGCTTCACATGCTTCACGCTGCACAGGACATGCCCGTTCCACACACAGCGGGTTCTTCTCAGGCCAGCACTGGAGGATACATACCTCGCTGAAGCTTCAAATGAACACCAAAACTCGTAGCGAATCGAGCTTGCTGAGGTCGCAACCATAAAACGGAGGAGCTTGGGAGTGGGCCTCGGATCTTCTTTGCGAGAACTGCAGCCTCTGCTCTAAAAGCCTCTCTGCCAGGCAAGCCACTGGCAAGTGAGGCGGAGGAAACTGACCAGGTGGTGGTCGGTAGTCCTCAACTAATCGAGGCTGTGGAAACTCGCGTCTTGCGGCGGCTAGCCGCCAAAACCCAGTCCCAGCCAGGCGCGGCCGCCGGGTGAGCTGGGCCTGAGCCAGCCGGGCAATGCCGGGCCGGTGCGATCGATTTGCCTCGCTGGAGCCCTGCGCCTCCTGCAGTGAAGGGCGAGGTCCCAGGCCCTTGGCCTGCAGTCGAAGCCGGAGTCCCGTTCAACTGTTTTCGTCTGCTGTCATCTGGCGCCCGGGCTGTGAGACGATGTTGCACCGCCCTGTAAGGAGGATGCCTGCACTCTGGTACGGCGTACACTGTGGCAAAGGCTACGGTACAGTACGTGTATCACATTCTGAATCCCTGTGGGTGACGCTCACAGCTCCCTGCAGGTCCGGGCCTCCTCGCACGGGACCCAGCTCCCGGGCGGTGCCTCCAAAGGAGGGGCCGCCTCCTTAGCCACGCATGGCAACCGGCAACGGTGTCTACTCAGCGATGGCGCGAAGTGACTGATACGACCCGCTTAGAATGCACCGAGGTGTTGTGCTATGGTGCAGCGCTTGGCCACCATGACAAAAGCATCTTCTGAGTCTGATGACACGGGTAGTCGGCTCCTCACGACCTGGCAATCCGGCTTGACGTCGTGTTTGTATGATATAGGGAATGACGCAGCGATTCCAGGCCGAAGCGACGAACACTGCGGTGGCAACACCATGCGTCAGACTGCATGACACTTTGCAGCTAAACGGTACAACTGTGGCTGCTTGCAAACCTCGTGGTTCGCTTCGTCGGAGCCTCAGTGGAACAATGTCAGGTGCCGCCATGTCAGGACCCATCACCACGCTGGCACCCTGCCGCAACAAGGTTTCCCACTGTGGCGAGGACGGCTGCTGTGTTTCTGGAAAAACCGGTCGAGGTGACCAACTCCGACTGCTGCAGCCATAGGAATAGCCTTCGGACAACTCATCTGACCAGGAAAACAAAAAGGCACGGCATTCATCTTGACACGCCTAAGATCCGGGCTGTTGTAGCTGTACATGCTGTACGAACTGTAGCAAGAGCAGCTTCGACTTCGACTCCGATCGAAGTTGGCCTGGATCTACAGAATCGGTCTTGAATGCACCACATCCGTTTCACGGAAAGGCTTCCGTCTCGAGGGTCGTGGATGGTTGCAGCACGCTCGGCAATCTGACGCTGGCATCGGCGCACTTCGTGCTTGCAGAAATCGCCCAATGCTGAGCAGCAAGCCGTGTGGGTTGGAAGGCGTGACCGCTCCTGCATGCCACTGATGTTTGTTCAAGCCTAGCTTTGTTTGGATACGCGCAGCTTGTCTTGAATGGATGCAGAAGGCTTCGTACTGTTGGACTCTACAGTAGTGGTGTGCCCATACATGCAGGTGGGAACTATCTCAGCGAGCATAGTGCACAGAAGGCTTGATTATCACGGGCAGGATTCAAGGCGCTCATCCCAGGTCGCCTCGTAGCGTTGGTTTAGCGACTTCGAGCGCTTTCATGTCCTTGGGCACCTACACCACCCCCCAACCGGAACAAAATCCACCACCCCAACCACGGGGAGCGGTCAATGCAATGACCCATCCGCTCGACAAACGGAACATCGCAACCACAGAGCTGCGACCATACCTTTGTAGAACACACACTGTCCCCCTGCTGCAACACGAACTCGAGCCACAAACACCACGCCACAGGCAGGGAGGGGTCCACAGGCCCACCCCACACAGGGGGGGTGGGGGAGGGACAAGGCCAAACAAGAAGCACCGCCCTACACGGGGCGGGCGAAGGGGCAAAGCCAAACTATAAGACCAGCCCGCCTACGATGGCGTGCGGGGTGAGGGGGTTAGCAGCCTTGCAGCATAAATACCAAAAGAAGGCACCGGACTGAGCTCTGTGGTGAGAGCGCGAATAAAGCACTTCCAGAATGCCAAAGCTGGGACCGGCCATGTATTTGGCCTCGATATGTCAGAACATCGCTCCAGAAGCAAACTCGAGAAAAGCACGTCTTAGGAGCTGGAGTCGGAGAGCAGAACAAGGGAGCTGATGTGATGCTCGTTTGGCATGTCTCAGGAAGAAAATCAAGACAAGACGTGTCATCAGAAAGCACCGGCGGATGCACCCCAACCTCCGGAAGCACTCTCCCGTTGGACTGCGTCTGTTCGTTTTCCGGTACCAGCACCTGCGAGGCGATGTATATTTCGTGATGCTACACCACTCAGAGAGCCAGCGAGTTTGTGATGCGCAAAAGCTTCAATGTGTGAAAACCGGCAGCAGGCTGTGTACACATTGCACTCATGTGCAGGCATCAAAATCCAGTTGAGTCCGTGCCACGGAGTTGCGACTTGAAGACCATAAGTCATAAGAGTCACGGAATGGTCGTGTCATCTACTTGGGTTAGCCCCTGCCACCTTGGAGCGCTCCACTTCTTTCACTTTCGTCCGCTTCCAACTAAAGCCCTTGCCTTTCGATGTGGAAGTCCCTGACCGCATGCTCTCCCCACAACGACCCCTCTGCCTCTCGCTTGATTTCTCTCCCAGGCTCGGAGACTTGAGTCCATACCCAGCAATAAGTGCAGCAAGACTTGCTAACAGCTGAATCCCCAACAGCTACTAGACCCAACACGACGAATTCACACTGCACATCAGGCATCGACGGACGCTTTCACTCTGGTCTCCTAGCTCTGCTATGCTCTGCTGAGCCCTGATCACCCCCTACTGCAGCCCCTTCTCTTGAGCTTCCTCCACGTCTTCTCTCTTCTTGTCTTTTATCTTCGTTTGCTCATCTCTGGCTCGCGCCTCTCAACACACGAATGTACAAACGCACCTGCGCCTACACAGTCGCCTACATTGAGACAGAGAGAGGGCAAGAGAGAGAGAGAGAGAGCGCCAAACACAAATAAAGTCATACCCTACAACATGCACTGCAGCAAGTCACCTTTCCATGGCAATCGCGAAGTCACATGCCCGGTGCTGAGCGAAGGATCAAACTCCCAAACAGCACATTAGCTGTATGGGAAGAAACAGTGATTGAACCCTGTCCAGGCATCCTGCTTGGCAAGACATGAGCACTCTACGACTCTACGGAGCAAGAGCTCAGAGCATGGAGTCTGAGCTTTGAGGTAGATCCGACAGGTCTGCGACTTTCCCCATTATGGACCTGTGAAAGGCCCTGTTGTTCTTCAAGCCAGACGGTACAGCTTCCCATGGTGCAGGCCCGAGGGCTTTGTGATGCCAAAACATTCGTCCCCCGGGTCCGCGCCGACAGATCCATCCATCCGGCGCCTGTTCTGGTGACGGCAGTGATGGGGGTTCGGGCCGTCGCAGAAGAGTTGGCAAATTCAAGGAAGTGTCTCCATCCTGCTCAGTTTGATCTCCGGCGCAGTGCTCTGCACACACTCGCCGCCCCTGCTCCGAGCTGCAGCATTCAAGCCACCATGCTGGCCGCGCGGTTGCTTCCGATCTTCGCAAGAGCGGCTTCGTAGCCGCAGTCATGCTTGCAGCAGCTGCTAGCAGTTCTTTGGGATTTGCATCCAGGGCGAAAAGAACTGCAATGGAACCGGCTTCGGATCCGTCTACTGCCTTTAAAGTAACCATCTGCACCGAACTTTGGTATTGGAACTTCTCGCCAGGCTGTGTGGGATTGCATATAGGCAGCACATGCCGCAGAAGATCGGCGGTGGCCACAGCACGAATATCTGTTGGAAGTTTTACTGTCACTACACCCAGCAAGAGGTCACTTTGGACTCGAAGACGAAAGCTCAAAGCTGAGTGCATGTCCAATTCTTCCGCGGAGGCTGTGAAGGTCAGGGCGTCATCAAAGCGCCACGGACACTCTTGCCCGCTTGGTATCCAGCAGGATCCTCTAGAACTGCCTGCGGATTCATTCCACGTTGCAACCTTCGTCTCTTTGCAGATATCTCCTAAGCTCACGAGATTGCACGAACCATGGCCATTTCACAGACTGCAGATGAAGTCTCCGACAAGCCCACAACAAACTCTCACATTCCTGACATGCGCGCATTTGTTTTTGCATCCGTACTAAGAGTTTTACGACCATTCCAACACCCAATGCAAATCCCGGACGTGACAGATCGTGACAGTCAAGGAGGGAGTAGAGGCGCGTCATAGACATCGTGGCACGTCGTGTTACTGTACCAGAAAGCCGTTGACTCCAAACTGTGAGAGACCAGACGCAAGACCACACACCACGAAACCACTCCAACACCGCACCAAAACTCCCATTGTCACCACATCCTTTCACTACTTGGGATGCGTTCTATTAACCATGTCAACACACGCAGCTGCTCTGCCCTTCGGGAGTTCTTCCAGCAGGAGCCGGCACAGAGGTGGCAACAGCCGTCTACTGACTCGTTGATTGACCATCCTGAGTCCTGAGCTCCTTAGCCTAGCCTCGCATTGTACCTGGAGAGACCTCGCACAGCACCCAGCCGTCAGAGCCAAACATCATCATTGTGTCGAGTGCAACCAGTGGGCAGTCAAACCCAAATATGTGCGCAGGCACATGCTACAACAGCACAAGGAGCAGACCCCTCTCCTTGACAAATGCCAGCAGATGATTGTTGCTAGTGACCTTTGCCTCCAGAACCCATGCCAGTACTGTGGTGTTTCCTACCAATGAAAATCTGCTCACCAGAAGTCCTGCATTGGCATCTTCATTGGCGTCTATTTATATCATCGCATTGCTAGGGGAAAAGCTCCCATGCCAAAAAGGATAGAAGACTCGTGCGGAAGAGCCCGAGTGATGCGGCCCTGTGAGGACGTCAGCTACAGCGAGCGAATTGATAGTCAAAAAACAGCAGGGACTGTGGCAGGACCACGGTTTCCGAGCCAAGATGAGCACCCTCTGCAGCGGGAGCAGCACTTATGAAGTTGGAGCACCTGCCAAAGTGTTGGAATTTGCAATAAACTTGGCAACCTGAGACTGTGGCGATAACGCTACTTTGGTCTAAAGTGCGCACGGCGCCAAAGCCGGACGCAGAATTGCAGCGCACCCTGCACGAACACTTCCCAGCAGCCGCGTCCTCTATAACTATAAACACAAAAACCCCCTCAGTCTTCGGGGAAGCACACGCAATAAGAGCTCGAACGATGAGAGCCCATCATCATAACAATAGCATATACGAATAAGGACACTGCTACTGACTATAAATGGTAAATACAACAAATGCCATGAAAAGTCTTGTTCTTGTCACATTAACGGCGCTAGCAATAGTAGCCGCAGTTGCGAAAGCAGTAGGTGCAGCAGGAGGCGTAGCAGTAGCAGTAGCAGCATCAGTTGTTGGAGCAGCAGCAGGAGCAGGAGGAGTAGTAGTAGTTGTTGTTTTGTCATCCACATGGCACGCCTCTGACAGCTCCGTGGGGGACGAAGACACAGGTGATATCAAGCAAAGCTCCTTCAAGAAGTAGTAGTTGTTGTGGTTGCAGTAGCAATAGGAGTAGTACTCCATCAGCAAGATCATACTTACCCCAACAACAACGACAACAACGCCAGCGCTGGTCCCGGCAACTAGCATGAAGACAACGAGCCCTGCTACGACGTGACGTGCAGCTGAGCGGCCCAGGCAGATCTCCAAGCTCGGCCTTCTTTCCGCCCAGGAGCCAAGCGGATCCGCGAGGCCTGGAACCGCGGCGGCAAAGACCTGCACTGCGTCAATCTGCGCTTTCTGTGCATTCGGAAGACATTAGGTTTGCACTTCAGGCGAAGCTCAGGGAGGAGCGCGTTGATCCAGAAGGACATGAAAACTATTGATTCAAAGAATTTTCCACCGCGAGCATCATGAGCATCAGGATATTGTTTAAATACACCATTACAGCTCGCAGATGTGATTTGAACAACACCCAAGCATCAGCGATTTAAGGAGCTTTGCAATTCCAGGCGGGACCCAAACCTCCAGAGCATCGCTGCGGGGTTGCTTTTTTGAAGGATTTGGAGACTGATTCACGACTAGTTCACGATCGGCATGGCAGATCGGAAAAAGAGAAAAGAAAAAAAAAACGTATCTGCTGTCCTGCGTGACATGTGCAGGTTCTGTTGCAGGCCATGAAGCCTCCAGCCTGTCCAAACCCAACCAAATCAGTTTCAATGCCCCGCATGCACACAACCTGCCCCCCTCGAAGCGAATAAGTGCAAGAAGTTTTTAGCCCAGGGCACACAGGCTGGATAAGGCCCTCTTTCTGCACGACCCCACGGTCACGACCCCCTTCTAGCTTCAAGGCTTTACATGGGGCCACAGTGGAGATATGTGGGCAACAATCTGTGGAAACATGCCTTTAGAGCCCGTGCCTGCAACTGGAGCTGGAAGTTTCCCAGATCATCCATGGCCCGTTGGCTCCCCAGTTCTGGTGGGCTCTAGTAAATGCTGATGCTGCGGTCCAGCAAGGACGGGCTGCGCACAAGCTACAGTAGCTGAGGGGCCTTTCGTTTTTGTCATCCTCTTGGCAGGGTCAGCGGAAGAAGATGACTCGCAATGCTGAAGCGCCGCAGTTCCGAACTTGAACAGGCGGCTGCAGTGCGACAATCAAAACAAAGGGGACAGGAACGACCGTGCACGTGTCGTTGCTGTACGTGCTGCTGATGCTGACTGAGATGCTACTAGTCAGGTCTCTGGCCACAGGGACACTGACCCAGGGTCACCTAGCCCCGAGTGCTGCAAGGTTGGCCTTCGGTGGCAGGATCGGATCTGTCGGATCGAGCCTTGGCTTGACTTTCGGAATGCAGTCTGGCCGGCTGTAACTGCACGGCCCGCACGGCTGCATCACGCTGCATCATACTGCATCCTCACGCCGCTTTAGCCAAGCTGCAGCTGATAAGGGTCATGTTGCAGCGTTGGAAGCTCACCGTCCCTGGCGCAATCTCTGTTCTGCAAAACGACAGGGCAATTGAGTCCCAATAAAATCCAAAAACAACTGCCTAGGCTAAGAGCAGAAACTGAGGAAGCTCGGTTCCCACAATGAACTGTAATCGCCGATGTTCTGGTGTCGGACGGTCCGTGGCTTCTGGGTTGGGCGGTGTCGTTGGAACTTTCGCTTTCTTTCAAGCACAGAACCCTTTTGGCCCTCTCCAGGACCCTCCGTCCACCGGCCTCTCGGAAAGACACTCCCCCGCTCTCTCTCCATCTCACAGCTGGGCAACGCAAGACCAGCGTCATACTTTGGAGGCAACATTATGATTATGAAAGCCATGTCTTTTGGAAGCTGGCCGGGCTGCTGTGGGGAAGACTGTACTGCTGAACTGGGCATCGCACTCTGCGAGGTGCTGTGCGCCACCTGTGGGGCCTCGGGCCAGTCGACAACTTCGTGACGTCGTGTCGTGGCCCTTCTGCTGCCATCTTGGAAGCACAGCTGGGTGCTCGGCCGGCAGCGACCACAGCGCCAGGTCCTCAGGTTCAAGGGCCCAGGATCTGAAACTCGCAGCCTGAGATCCTCAAAGCTGTCAAGATCAGACATACCTGAGTCCCGGTCCAGACTTCGCAGACTTCTTGAGTCTCTTCTTCGGTCTGGGAACCGTTCGCTTTTGTCCATTGGCCACCTGGGAATCTGGGAATCTCCGGATCTCAGCCACTTCGAGGTAAAATCCATTCAGATTCTGCAAAGACCCTTGCAGCACCAACACAAAAGAACCCAGTGAGAACCCCGAATCTCGCCAGTCTACAGCGCAGGGCATTAAGCTTTCGATGCATGTATGAAACACAACAGTGACAAGAAGCAGCCCTGCAGTCTCTGCAGTTTACGACCTGTGGAACCACAGGCTGTACGTGTGCAGTGTGGGCCTGCCACACTTGAAGTATTCCATGCAGAATTCACAACAGATGTCCGTGTATACTGTGCCTCTGAATCCTCTAATGCAGAAACCGAGTTGGTAAATATGCGAATCCGCACTTGTACACGTTGCACAGCATGTACACAAACTCATATACTCCAGATAGCACATACACCTAAAATTTAAACAGAACAAATCATTAAACAAATCGTATACACACACCCACATAGACTCTAGACACGAACACACCCACACACACACACACATCTCACTATGTGCGTACACACATACACAAATTTACGTACATGTTCGTGTGTGTGTTGGTTATTTGCAGCTACCACTTCACTGTGCCCCCGCCGAAGGCCTTCGGAGCTATTTGCACCTCTGCCGGCGCCGGGGCTCGCAAACCTGTGCCACAGCAATAGCTATCACAAGAACCGCAGGCGTTTGGACTGCTTTCCGGATCGGCGTGAAGGCCTGTCTTGGGTAATATCTGTCTGTGCAGCATTTGCACCAAGATCATCCAAGATCTGTGAGTGGGAGCCCATGGTAGCTTCAGGACTTCAGTGCCGCCTCTACCAGCTTCTACCAGGCATTTCGCTTGGGGTCAAGAGTCACGAGCAGATCTTGATCAAGGAGAAGCCGTTCATTCCACGGCGGGCGACAAATTCGAGGGTCGGGGCCTGAAGATGCTTAGCCGGGCCGAGCCAGAGTGTCAGCATTGTCAGGCGAGCCTTTGTTGCGGCTGTGCCCGTAGCCATAGCCATAACCATCCTGGCAAACGTTTGACGCTTCTAGATCCTCTGAGCTGCCCGTGCTACAATCACTACTAGCGAGTCTGTGTCTTGCCTACATGGTGGCGCTTGTTAGGTATGTCGTCGTTCTTGCCAACGCCGGGGTTGTGGTGGTAAGAGTGAGAGCTGCAGCACAAGTAGAAGGCAGCAGGAGGTGTTGTTGTTGTTGTCGTTGCTGTTGCGCTTCGTCACTAGCACTCTGTCGTGGAAAGCTTGCGGAATTTGATGCTCAGAAACTCAAGGCATACCTCGGCCACGGGAGAGTCGAGACCGGGTCTTCCGAACCACTTTGCTGCAGCGAATTCTGCGGAGGCTACCCACAAGCTAGTGCCGCATGGGGCTTCTTTACACATCAAACGCAGACGTCACCCTCGCAGCAGCCCCCAAAACAAGAAAACAAAGCTGGAGCACAAGTTTGTCGAGATGAATGCAGGCAGATGCACACACATTGCATGCAGCGGCCTTTGGAACGGTTGCGCTGCGGCTGCGGCTGCGTGATGCGCTTCCACTCCGCCAGGAGCGAGCAGGCCTCTATGGTTCAGCTATGTTCAGCTCCCATTGCGGCTAATGCATACCCATGGAAAAGGGAATGTGCGGCTGGAGGCTGCAAGAGACATCTTAGAATCTTCCAGCAGGAGTTGCACTGCAGCTCTGAATCCCAGTGAGATCAAACCCTGCACTGGTCTCAACCACAGGTCGCAACACCCACCTCGAAGCACGCCGCCCCGACGGCCGTTCTCCTGGCAATTATCGCAGCTCAGAGTGGCGTTCAAGGCCCGACAAATCAGCGACTGCAAAGATCTCTCCAACGCTCTTGTGATGCACGGTGTGCGCCGGCGACTATGCCACATCGATGCATTGCGGAAATTCCGAACAAATGCGGACAAGTGCAGGCTTTGAACTCTTGCCTCCATCGAACGACTTACAGCTGTAAGTCTGTAAGGTCGCTGCAGTCGCGAGAGCTAGGGCCGCTAGGGGGTGGGCAATTTGGACCCAGGATGCAAGTTCCAGGTTTCAGATGTTTGCCGTTTGCTCAAGCGCAAGAAAACACAACGAAAAAAAACAAGTCGCTGCACCTGTAACTTGTAACTAATTATCACCCTGTCTGCAGCACCTGTCAACTTAAGTTTTCGATCCTGTAGAGCCACCTACTCAGATCTAGCTGCCATCAGCAAGCAGGTTTGCTTTTGCGTCCTTCAGCCCACCATTTGTCCGCAGACTTGGGACCTCAGACTGTAGCACAGAAGCAACTGTCGGCCAGTGTCGGCGGAGCTTGAGTGCCGCGCGACTGTCGCCCCTTCTTGTGTAGGCATCTGGCCACGCCTTGTGCCTGGAGAACCCGGGCCACTTCTGTTGCTGCCACAAGATCCGCAAGCCGCCCAACACGCAGGTGCAGAATCTATGAGCACGACGCGCACTAGATTTGCTGTTGACCCTTCATTTTTTCCCTCAGAACTGAGCTGGTGCCTTGGGCAACCACCCGTTAGGTAGCTCCCCTGATGCACTCCCATGTCCGGTCGGAGCCTATCGATCCAGGTGCCTCTTTAGCGGTTTCGGGGGTCGTTTGTGGCGGCACGCCTCGATGGGAGTGCAACAGGAGCGTGGAGGCTGAGTGATCTGCTCCAGCTACCACTGCTGCACTGACACCGGCAAAGGATGACATGCCTGGAGCCCAAACTGTTTTTTGCAATTGGGTCGATTGCATCGGCTCTTTTGAAGTATGCCATCATGTCATCCCGGACTTCTAAACAGCCGAGAAGCACGCCTTGAGAGCAGCCTGGCTTATCGGCTGAACTGCCTCTTGTCGCTGGAATCCCGCTTTCCATACGGGTTGTCCGCTGAGAACTGGTGCCCGGAGGACTTTGCCGAGAGCTGTTTCTTCAGGGTACCCTTGGTGCCTGTTGCCTTTTTCCTGGCTGTGTGCTTGAGATTCAGCTCCACTTTGGGAGGGTGCGCAAAGCCAAATGCCTTTGCAACCTGGGCAAGGTCTAGCTTGTGCACGTCGAAGCAGTCTTTGTGGCTGTGAGCCGCATAGGCGTGCATATACGATCTGTACGCATCCCTCGAACTCCTGTGGAGGTGGTAGTTTTTTTCGATGACGCGCCTGACAGCGACGATCACATGGGAAATCTGAACTACGGATCATGCAACATGCCTCGCTGATGCAATCGAGATGCTCCAATTGCGATTGAATGTTCGCCTGAGTGAAAGCAAACTGGCAATCAGCAGACCGAGCACAGTCCAGCCGCAGAGCCAAGCTGCCACTTTACTTGAGGGGAAGCTATACTCGGCCACGGGAACGCCGGCACGGCGCAAATAATGCAGAAAGCCAAGCTCCTAGAAACTCTTTGGGTTCCTTCCTTTGCAAACGCGACTCCTTTCAGACCCCTTACACTCTCTTTTTGGAGTCTCCTCAGGCATGAGGAAGAGCAAGGCCTTGCCCTTACCAGAAGCCCCACGGGCAGTCCGCCCCACTCTGTGGATGTACTCCTGTCCGGCCAGTCTCGGCTTCTTCACGGCTCTTTCTTTAAGTCTCGATTTGGGGTCTGCGCGATGTTAAATGCGATTGTCGAGTGTTAGACATGTGAAGAACGATGGAAGACGTAGGTCGAATGTCTGACCCATGCCGACTCCTTCGGCTCATCTGGCGGATCGTACCTTAGTGAAGTGCGTCCCGAAAACATGCTCTGCCTCCCTCCCGCTTTGTCTTCTTCTTCTTTCCAAGAGTGTGAGGTAGCTCGAAAATGCAGCGCAGAATTTGCTCTGTCGGTGGCCACGGAAGCATGAGACTAAGACCAGGGTGCTTCTGATGTCGGGACTTCTATTGAAAGAGCTGCCGCCCTTTTGCTCTGCTCCTGTTGCCATGTCCTTAAGCCCAAGATGCTGCACTATCCAGTCCACCTTCGGGATGTCCAGGCCGCGCGCTGCGACGTCTGTACAAAGAAGGATTCCCGTTTCGGCGGCACAAAACTGGTAGAACCTCGGGGGATAAGGGAGAGGGAGGGAGAGAAGGAGCGACAGAGGCAGGGAGAGTGAGAGAGAGAGTGAGAGCGTGAGTGAGTGGGGAGAGGGGAGCAAGCATTAAGGAGTTACGATTACTGGAACTTTCATGCTGGGGCACGTCGAACTTCTTGCAGACTGCTTCTTGTGACCATGTATGCAGTTCACAGGAAGGTCGATGTAGTTCAGCAGCTCATCATGGAACCTGAGAGGTAGCAGGCTGGCTTACGTCGCAAACCCCCCACACGAAAACATATATGTATGTATTGAAACACAGGAGGGCATGTCAACCACCCCTCGTCCGGATCGCACAAGCCAAGCTGGCAACATGCATAGACATCTCCTCAATGTGTTCTGGCCGCCAAAGAGCTTAACAGAATTGCAAGCAGACATGAAGACCATGACCTTCTTGTCTTTGTTTCTCTTCAGGAAGGTGAAGAGCAACAGAAACCGGGTATGGGCCGGGCAGACTACATAGCCTTGAGTCAAGCCTGCGACCGTCGAAACGTTGTCTTGGGTCTTGACTTCAACGAAAACCGGTTTGCTGAGAGAGAGCCGGGCCAGATCAGCCACTTTTCTTGTCTGTGTAGCCGAAAACAAGGATGTCTGTCGCTTCTTCGGCAACATCTTGATAATGAGGTTCATCTCCTCCTCGAAGCCGACCTCCAATATTCGATCCGCTTCGTCGATGATCAAGTTCACCAGATTATGAAACACGAAACCTTTGGTGTTTTGCATGTGATCCAGTAAACGTCCGGGCGTTGCCACCAGTATGTTGACGCCCTTTGCAAGCTTTTCAGCTTCCGGTTTCCGATTCATTCCTCCAATGCAAACGGCAATTGACTGAGACATGTACTTCGAGATGTTTCTGAGAACGTCATAAATCTGGTTTGCGAGCTCCCGCGTTGGCGAGATTGCGATCGCACCAGCTCCATTTCTTGGGAGAAACTTCACGTTGTAAAGCAGATCACAGGCAGGTACTAAAAATGCAAGTGTCTTCCCGCTGCCCGTCTTTGCTGCTGCAAGAACGTCCTTCCCCTTCAAAAGATGGGGAATCGACTTTGCTTGGATCTCGGTCATGCGCTCAAAGTTGTGCTCCGCGAGAGCCTTTCCGAAGTTAGGAGGGAAGCGATTTAGAGTATGTGTCAGGCATCTCTAATCCGAGAAGCTTCCAGCAAACCCCATTCAACTTGTTGCTGGGCTTGGATGAAACAGCAAATCCCGAATTACCTTCTTCAGCGGCTCGCAGATCTCTAGAGAATCAAAGCGGGTGTCACTGAAGAAGCCAGAACTGTGGATAGCATTCCTGGGCAAAGCAGCAGCACGCTGACGAATATCGAATTTTGTTCCGGTCACGTGCACTGCATTGCCTGCTCTTTGAAAGGACATATCGAAGGGCCGAGATGCTGCACGTCTTCTGCCGGAGGACCCCCGTTTTTTTCCTCTGTCTCCGGTGCGTCGTCCTCGGCCGCATCGGCTTGCTCATCCTCATCATCTTCCTCCTCCTCCTCGTCTTGCGCGGTTTCTCCCGTCGTGTCTTTAGCCTTTTCCTTCTTCTTTTTCTTCTTTCCTTGGCGACGGATGGAGACGGCAAAGCCAGTGTCATGCCGACCCGGCCGTTGCAAACGAGGCTCTTTTCTTGGCAGGAGGCTCCGAAGCCTCAGCCGCAGCCTTTCCCGCGTCTTTGGCTTCCTCTGCCTCCTCTCCATCTTCCTGGCCCTGCAAGATAGAACAATGCCGCGCTCTTGCATTCTCGTCTAGTCATCCCCGTCCCCATCCCACCCCTTCTTCCTGGTCCTATGAGCCTCATCAATTACCATCACCTTCTCTTCGCCACCGCGAGCACCGCCACCCCGGTTTCCATCATCATTATCATCATCATCAGCATCATCGTCATGCTTGTGCATTGCCATAATCGTCATGTACCGTCATCGCCATCATCATCATCATCACCACGATCCCGTCAAGTGTCATCAACACGATCACCACTGCCATCGACATCGTGACGTGGTCAGCCGCGACTCAATATCAGCGTGATGCTTTAGCTGTGAATTTGCTGCAGGCGAAAATTTAGATATCTCATCTCCGCAAGTGTCGGATCAAGTTGGAGCGCAAGGAGCAGCATGTGCGCATTCAGAGTTCAAGCCTTTTTCTTCTTTTTTCGCTTCTTGCCCTTCTTCGTCTCTGCTGGCTCTTCAGCCACAGGCTCCGGCTTGTAATCCTGCCATATGTCGCACGCTCGGCTCAGCTGACAGCAACTGCTCAGACTCTTGTCTTGAATCAGATACATGCCTTGTCGCGCGATGCACAATCTCTGGTCAACCTAATTGCAGAAGAGACCCTTCGATGTGCTAGTCGGTGCCGACCGCCCTTGATAACCATAAAGAGCAGGGTCCTTGCCGTCGTCCATGACAACCTGCTCAGACATGTGGATGTCTCCCAAGGCGAGGTCATGCAGCGAGCAGTCCTCGTCATCCTCGTCGCTCTCCAGGCCTTGCTCTTTTCGACGAGCACGCTCTATCTGCAAGGCAAGTGCAGCTTGGGTGAGGCTCGGATCTGTCGGATCTCTGCGCAATTTCAGCGGCCTCCTTGGCCGCGAGCTTCTTTGCTTTGCGCATCACCCTCCTGTCTTTCCATTTCTCCTGGGTAGAGACGGTGTCATGTATTCCAGCAGCGGCCTCTCGATTAGCCCGTCTGTTCAAGGCATGTCGCAGCCCGAATCGGCTTCGTCACGACGTAAAGGGGTGGCTTCTCATCCTGGGCCCCTTCGGCGGGCAGCACCATACTGGCCTACAGAGTCAGAGGTAGATGGCCGAGGCAGGCACGACATCGTCCCAGGCCTACCAGCCGTGCCCAAGGACGGCGGACGTCTGGTCAGCGTGGCTACATGCCGAATCGAGCCATACAGCAAAGGAGGCAAGTGCGTCTTATGATGAAACTTATGCTTACCTTCCTGCCCACTATGTCGAACATCTGCCTCTTCCACTCTTGAGTTGAAACGTGAACCCCCAATCTGACCTCATGTGACATCCCATCCGTCTTGGCCTTGGCACCAAGGTTTCAGTATCAAGCACAAAAAATCAAAACAGACAGTGCCTGTCTTGCCGAGAGCGGCTGTCTGCACGCCAATCTGAGCGGCCGTCCTGCAGCTGCTGGCTCTGTTTGTGCCACCATGCCCTCTGCCTCTGCCTTCTGCCGGCGGCAGTTAAAGTCGGGCCGTGATTGCGTGCGCTCTTTGTTTTTGGGGTGCGGCGGGGTTCAATTCTCGCGTCTAGGAGTCTAGGATTAGACTTAATTACACGTTTGAGAATTCTGCAGAGTTACCAACTCAGCTCCAGTCACTGAACTTCGGGCGCTGGGGTGACCTGACAAGTCTTTGCACAACCCACCATTGAGCTTTCCAGCACAAAGGCAGCGAAGCCTGAAAAAGGCGGAGCTGTTTATTGGCTCATATGTCTAGATTCTAAACCATTCCAAATCTATGTATGCTAGAAGCGAGGCCTTCGTGCAGCGGTCTGGCAGCTCTAACCGCATAGCGGTATGTGTGCAATCAATGACGCTGGGTAGCAGCTCTAGGGCCAGAACTGCTCCCCAACCATTGCGATCCCCATTGGCCTCAAGTCTTCGCTGGAATGCAAGTGAATTAGCAAAGTGTCGCAGCTAGGGACCCTGCGGGTCTTTTCCGCGGCCTCGACTGCGACAACAGCATCCACCACCACCACCACCACAACGACACGACGGCGGATGATTCCACTGCTCAGGGCCTGCTGTCTTCGCGGTCGTACCAGCCATCGTCGTACCACTTGCCTGGCACTCAGGAAGCTAAGCCTTAGCAGCTACACTCGACGTACGGTTACAACGGCTTAAAGCCACAGGTACCAGAAACTGCTTTCCTTCTGGGACGCCGGCTCTCGCTTGGATGTAGCCGTATCGACTGGCCTCCAGGGCTCTCAAAACTGAGCGCTCGCTGGGTCCGAATCGAAGTTCGTTGCGGCCTCGCTCGTCGAAGTCTTCCCGGCCGCGCCACGACTGAATGGTATGCAAAGTGTTGGAGGCTCAGTAAAAGCGAAACACAGCAAATCCCCATCTCTGCTTTCAACGGGATGTCTCAGGCACCAGCTGGATCACCGCGGGTCCAGGAGTCTTCCCTGCTGACTCTGGCCTGCTGGTTACTGCTCGCTGCTCTTGGTTGTGAAGGCGACTTCGAGGCCGTGGGCCAAGGAGGCCTGAGCAGGAGTTGGCCGCCTCAGCTCTCGATCCTCTGGGCGAGGAGCCTGCAGCAGGCGTTTCACAAGTCAGACAGGTGACAGATCTCCTTCGGACCAGCCAAGGGATCCGCAGGATCAGAACTTCCGTGCTAAAGCACTTTCGAACACGCACACACACACACAGACGCGGAAGCATGCACACAAATACAGCAACTGCGACAGCACCCGACGGAGCTCAATTCTCTTGCAGGCATTTGCAAGCCTCCGGCGAAGAGTTTGCTCTGCGGGAAGAGCCCCGCACACTTTGCCGGCCTCCTCAGCAACACATGTGGTCACTTTACGACTCATGCAGGCTTCCTCGTCCGATCCAGAAGCGCTCGCTGTACAGCCGAGCTGCACCACACCGAACATGTAAACACCTGACCAACCCTGGCCGTGGCGAGGCTGCAGCATGTGAATGTTCTGTGCTCTTGACTGTGGCTTGTTAGAGCGCTTGGCCTTTCTCATTATTTTGGGGAGTCCTACGCCCTGCAGACCCGCAAAACCCACTCAGCATCCAGCTGTCGTCGAGGGCGTGTCGCCGGCCGTAGGGGCCCATGGCCCCTTGGAACATACGGGGATTCCAGAAACTCATGTAGAGAGACGAAAACTGTGTGTATGATGATACGGACTACAGACTCGCTTTCTTGCTTGACTCTGACCCTGCATTTCTTGCGGCCCCTTGGTTGACCCCAGCAATATCACAACAAGACTTTAGAAGCAGCGATCCGGCACAGATGCTGTTTTATGAAGGCGCAGGGCCTTGTCGTCCCGTGTTCCTTTCACTGCCGCGTTCAATGGAGATTTTCGCTGAGTACTGCTCGGCCCCGTGTTTGGAGAATCACTGCATGTGGTTTCACTTTCCGTCTCTGTGTTAATTGCCTTCGATGTACGACAAAGCTCAACTGTGCTGCTGCTGCTGCTGCTGCTCCCTCATGCCTCTCGTCCCGGCTGCGTGTAGGTGTCTGTGTGTCTGTGCCTTGGGGTTTGGGGGCGTGCAATGCGAGCTGGCCGTGTCCTTCCATGCAAGGAAACGCACCACAAACACACACGTACATGCGAGATCGTGAGAGTCGGATGTGGGAAGTATATGATAGCTGATAGCATGCCTGATGACTGCGTGCACGTGTTTTGTACATGTGCAAGTGGATGTGGACGTATGGGCACATCTGTAAAGGCATACATCAATGCGAATTACAGTAGGTACACGAATGCCAGAACTTCAGGCATGGTGCATTCACGCACTCAGGCACAGCGATTCTTAGCAGCACGTGGCTATCATCGCTCAGAGGCTCAGGCCTCCTCCTTTGACAGCCAGGTTGCCACTGAAGTAAAGAAGCTACGACTCTCTGGCTACGTGAAATCGCTTGCTGTTGTTCAGCTTGGCTGATATGCTGTTCTATGCTGTTCTATTCTGTTCGGCTTGCAGCTGGCATGCCACTAGGCTATGTTGGGCAATATGTGGCAATTGCCATTGTTGCAATGTGCGAGTTCCCCGATACTTCTGCAGGTGCCGTCCATGCACTCGGTGGTGCCACATCATGTTGTCCTCCCTGAGACGTGGTTTTGAGACAGCAGCAGATGCCCAGACAGATCGCCAGACCTATCAATTTGTGAATCATACTTGGAAGCCACTTCCTGAATTGAAAGCGGTGCCACATGCTGTTCTGTCGAATCACGCCGAAGAGTTTGAAGGCATTGCCTTCTGGGCGAGATGCTACAAAACCTAAATCTACCTAACCTACCTACTTTGAAACTTTTGCCGTGATTCATCGGCTGGCATCCATCACTTCTTGCCTGTCGGCAGAAGGCAGTTTCAGGGATTGAACTCCTGAACAGCCCAAATCCACAAACGTCAAATCGATCATCGGCGGACCGGCGAGACCGTTCTAGTCCTGAGAGCTTCCCCAAAGAGTAAGGACAGGTGACGGGAGGGCATAAACTGAGCGTCGCTGGAGCGTGGGCCTGGACCTGGCGGACCTGGCGGCTGGAACCTCGGATGACTTCCAGATGAAACGCGTGGACACCAGCAAGAAGACTGTCAATGACAGAAGTACAGTATGGGCAGTCGACAGAAACCGAAACAGTAAGAACCGCATCAACATCCAAAACGACAGCAGCAGCAGTGACAGAATGGTCGTGGCGGCAACAACTGCAAGAGCGAGCGCAGACGTGATAGCCATGGCTGGATTAGACAAAATTCCATGAAGGGCAGCAACCACGAAGCCCCCCGGAGTATGATATGTATGATGGCGTATGTGGCTACAGCGGAGCACGTCAATGCTTTCCCATGCTTTCTCCATTGCTGCTTGGCAGCATGGGAACGGGGCTTATCCCGGAGCTTGCTGTACCCATCGGCCGACATGGCCTGGCAACAAGAGGTGCGAATCCGAACACACGTGCTCTTGCTGCAGACATGCGCTTTCTCGGACGCGACGCTGAACCCAAAAATGGCCCTAGAGAAATTTGTGCGAAGACTGCCACATGCAATGCTTCCGATCAAAGAAGCGAAACTTGACGACAAGCGAGATTCAGACCAATGCCTGCTGTTGATTGCTGTTGCACATGTTTTCCCTGAGAGTCAGGCATGCCGACACCTGGGAATCCAGCCATGCCTGACACATTCTGTTGACATGCTATGCTTGGCGCTAGTGGTCTTGGCACGTCTTTGTGCCCTGACAATCATATCTTGAAGAGTGAGACAAAGCTTGCTACATACTCGAGCCCTTGCCGCTGGGTTCACTCACGGAAGGCCTGCTTGGGACTCCAAGCCGTGTTGCCTGCACAACAAGAACATGGCGAACACCGCTCTCTCCCATAAGGCCCCGCCGGATCAACACACGAAAGAATCAGACGTGCCTGGGGCCTGCTTTGGCATGGGCATGTGCCTGCATCCCGGCCTAGCTGTCTGCGCACAAGACTAAGTCCCCGGATGAAAGACGTGCTCATGCGCTTTGAAGCGGCCACTTGTCCTCAGGAGCTGGCCCATGCAGGGCCGGCGTTCACCGAAAAGCAGTTGCCCTGCGAACGCCGGAGCATGTTGGAGGCTGGTATTGTCCCACAAAACGGTCGCGTGAGCTTTTCTGAAGTCGCAAGCGCCGTTGTGCCGAGATGGAAAAGCTACTGAGTTCAGGCATGAGGGTCTGTCACGGAGCGGTCGGAAGTGCTTGAAGGGACCTGTTGATCCAGCTACGAGAACTGCCTCCACAGAGCCTCCACATGCCTGACGCACGTGCATTGAATTGGAGACAAAAACCACCGAACTGGTCGTTTGACCGCTTCGCTCATTCCTTGAACATCTAAACGGCAACCCAGCCGCTGTCCTTGAGAAAACCCATTGCGAGAGTATGCGTTCTGCTGATGACATCTAGTGGCCGGAGAATGGCCGCACACTATGCCAGCCAGTGGCTAGCTGATCAAAAGACAGGCCGAGGCGTACTACGTTCACATTCACTACACAGCAACCTTTGGAAAAGTCCGCTTGCACTGTTTCGACATGAGCTAGCCGTTCTCATCCAAGGGCCTACGCAGCTGCGATGACCAAGAGTGGCTGAGGTTGAACAACAGGACCTCGCCAAGCTGACTTCACGAACAACTCCTGCACTTGACATCCATGCGGCCGAGACAAGGAGAGAGGGATGGAGGGATGGATGAAGGGAAAGACGGAGAGAAGCCAAGTGGCATTATGTCATTATGTTGAATCCAACTCAGCAATAATCTTTCGAAGCTTTCGAACCTCATCGAAATCTCCGCCTCACACGACTGGGCAAATCAGTGCAACGCGAGGAAGCATGTGCGTCGTTGCTGTCTGATTCCATTGCAAGGCATGCTGAACTAGATCTTGACAACGATAGCGCTTGCTGCCCGCCTGCGATGAGGAGTCTTTGCAAGGTCGCTTGGGCTTCGTTTTTAGACAGCCTGCGCACAGGGCGTGCATGCGATTTTGCAGCACTAGGGTCGCTAGAGCTCCAAGTAGCGACGTGCAAACACGGCAGGCAAACACACAGCAAACATCATCCTGCAATATCCTGCACGCACGTGAGAACCCGACCTGGATCCAGTTAGACCAGGACCTGCAAAACCTTTCGAGCTCTTGTTGCCCCAGAACTCCCGCAGTTCCTGCATGCAGCACAGCAACCTCCAATTCAAATCTAAATGACACGACGGCAGAGGTACACAGCCACTCATCAAGCGCTTTCTGCAAGGCTCGGGCGTCATGAATTCACAGATTTCTAAACCTGACAAGGAATGTAGGAGGCACACTTCTGACCCTCCCTCCTTGAGCTTCCCCACATCTCGAGTCTGGACTCGCAGATGCGGCTCCGGCGCAAGCAAGGGTTTGCCTGCTGGTTCTTGTTGCGCCTGGACAGCATCCAGCCCTCGTGTGCCCAGATATATAACGGTTCTGGACAAAACAGAACAGAAAACTGAACCAAGTCCCGGCCCGCGCCTCCTCCATCTTTGGGGCCTCCACCACCGAAGGGGGCGCTGCACGCCGAGCCGAGGCCGTGGCTGCCATGAGGGGCGTCGGCATCGGGAGCCGGGTTGTGGGCTCCTCAGGGGGCTACGCGACGGCGGCTTTTGTCCAAAGCTGGGGCTTGTTGAAGGGGATGGCTTGGGAGCAGCGGAGCATGTGGTGAATCCAGAGGATACAACTTGACTTGCAGAGGTCGATGCGGTCAGGACTGCAGGAGTTCTTGAAGAAATCCGCATCTTGAAGAAATCCAGTCAGGCAGAAATTTTTGGAACTCGTGAAAAAAAGGACGCCTGTGCTGCAGGGACGAAGCAGCTGAGGAAAATACCAGTCGACCCTGCTAAAGCGGTAGACTTAGACAAACAGAAGCTGGCGTGACAGGCACTTGAGTAGTACCAGAAAGCCTAAAAGACAAGAGGGCAGCCTGCACGGACGACAAGAAGCCAAGCACAACCCCGACCACGACGGCAAGCCAACACAGAGCATCACTGCAACAGTGGCTCACACTCGCAGATTGCAACAACAGCGACAACAACATAAGATAGAGTAGGAACCACAGCAACGCTTGACCATCGGTGTTCAGATCCTCCGACCTCACTTGGAGCGGGCGGAGGTTTCGGGTCCCAGGCTCGCAGGCCTGCCAGTCCTTTGGCTTCTGCAGTTCCGAGTCTTTGGCATGGTCCTGCCATTGAGCGATTAAGTATCAAGCCAATCTCGTCACAAACGGGCTCTCGAGTCTGGAGACAGGGTGGAGCAACATCGATGAAGCAACCAAACAAGGCTAAGACCTGCACTTCTTCAGGAGTTGCGAACAATGCACCCACGGTCACCATTCACACAGTTGGCCTACAGGATCAGAACAGAAAGTTTGGGTAGCCTGACTGTCCTGCTCAGGGACTGAATCTGTCTGAACTTCCTCGACTTCCTCAGACTCTTTCAGCCTCAGGTGGAACAACACGATCAATGGTTTCGGCATGTTTCGGCGATTACACTCGGACTAGCCGGGCGAGGTTATTGGTGCGTCGCCAGTTGAGGTGAAACACTTCCGAGACTGTTCGACGCATTTCAGATTCAAGACAGGAATATCTAGGGTCAAGAGATTTGAGGACACATGCATCGCAGTTGCTTACAGCTGATGTCCGATGTAGTTGCAGCATAACTCCAACAAGAGACAAAGAGAGAGGAAGGACAACAAAAACTACTGCGTGTTGTATTCAGTCCAGAAACTCCACTGGCACTTCCTGCCTGTCCGGGAGTTCCTCAGCCTCTTCAAGCCCATCAAGCGCATCTGGAACAGCCCGTTCATCAGGCTGCTCCACTTGCACTGGCATTGCAGCTATTGTCGATTCCTCCTCTTCCTCGTGCAAGACGGGAAGTGGCGCTGATGCCGTTCGGTCTGCGGTAGGCTGCGCGAATGCAGCCTCAGAACCTTCCGAAGGCTCCTCCGACTCTTCCGACACTGCCTCCGCCTCCTCGGGCACCGTGGGCTCTGCGGGCGCTGTGGCTTCAACCGGCGAAGCCTCGGCCTCATGAGGCTGAGGCTCCGCAACTTCCGCAGGGGGCGAGGACGCCCCATCGCTTGGCCCTTCCGCCGGCACGTCCGGCTCGGTTGGCCCTTCGGCCGATTCAGGCTCCGTCCCAGCCGCAGCTTGACGGGAGATGCCACCACGAGCCCGAAGGGCCGAGCTGAGTGACTTGCGGGCGGGCCGGGCATAGCCAGCCATGGAACCTGACGCCCAAAACTGAGGCTCGCAGTTGCACTAAGCTGCATTTACACTTGGTCTTCTGTTTGAAGCGAACCCGGCCAACAGGCGCCAAGACACCGGCCGACTGATCACTGCCCTTGCCACGGGGAGATGTCAGCAACTCCCCGTCCATCTCTTTCGGGACCTGTGCTACGCCGAGCAAGACACACAGGTCCGCTTGCGCAACAAACACGCCACACTGGATACAACAGAGCTTGGGCACCTCGGCGTCGCCACTGCTTGCCAGGGTGTTGTGCCGAATTCTGTCAATTGCTCCCTGGATGGCTTTGGGCGCAAGTGCGTTGAGATTGAGCCAGTCCAACGTGCTTTTCTCTGGCACTGGTTCATTATCCTCACAGCGCAGAAGCTGTGAACCGTGATAACAGCTTCACGCTGACACACTCCCTATTCCATGAAACACCAATGTCCTCGATGTCAGTGGGTGCAGTCGGAGGCCGCATTGTAATTCCACCACGAGACCTACCGGCAGAGACAGCGATAACACGACAGCAGCGGCTGACCTGAAGGCTAAACATGATATCGCATTCCATTGGCATCGCGCGGCATTGAGTTCTGACTGACAGCGATCTGAACCTCTCTAGCTGGGCTCACAAGATTTGTCCAAACAACTGCACCAATGGTCTCGTGAGAAACAACCACACCCGCGGCCAGCCTCATGGCATCTCGCAGGGAATTCTCATGACCACCCACGGATTTTCGTGGAGGGCGGCCGCGCCCCAGCCACGACATGGCAACTACTTGCTGACGGGTGAAACGACTCTGCTGAGAAATCTCGAATGCTTTGTAAGGTCGAGGGCCTATCGTGGAAGTGGAGTGGGCTGGCTAAGTGCGGTTGCTGGTAAGGTAGCATGGCTGTGAGGATGCAGAAATGTAGAACTTCCATGCCGAAGTGGAACACCTCCGAGGATTCCTGAGCAGCTTGTGCTGCTCCACAGGTGTTCTTGACTGAAAAACGCAGGTAAGGGCCAACAGACCAATTGCCTGATGTGCGCTTTGACAACAGAACCTGTCCTGGATCTTCCGCATATCAAGGGCAGCTTTTCTCTGCAGTGCACCCTTCCGCCTGCGGAAGAAGTGACTGCGGCCAAAGATGCGGCCTGGAAGAAAAACATGAACCCTCCGGGACGGCCCTCAACTTGACCTGTTGCCTGTTACACATGCCCTTGGAGATGTTTGCTACATCTTCTTTCTTAGCTATGCCATCCAGTCATTGATCCAAAGGCAGATCAGTCGACCTTTCCCGGAGCTCTGACCTAACGTTTCGTTGACTTTTGGCACTATTTAACTATTTCGTCAGCATTGGTTGCTCGTGTTTGGGAAAGCTGTCGATGGTAGTTCTGCAAAGCTGAAGTGACGAAGAGGCAAGTCTTCCGAGGGCGTAGCGGGACATGGCCGGTCTTTGCAAAGTCCTCCTCCATCTGCTTGACTAGGTAAGACAAGTATCTGGCAACCGCACTGAACGCCTTTAGCACTGCAGGCACCACGCGGATGCAGGGACTCTGAGGCCGTGGCGTCGCTGATATCCTTGGCACAAGCCCACGCACTAAACGGCCCCTTCACTCAGCAGACCGTCGGGAATTGTCAAAGGAACATGTAGAATGAGGACAAGGAGCCGTTTCCGTTGTCAATATGAATACCACCGCCACCGGGCAGCTCGAAGCTGAACCCACCCGCAGGATTCTCTTTGATCGTCCCGCTGCTACCAAACCTTGTGTGGCCGATCAGGCAGTCGGGGATAAAAGGTTTGAGCGCGTGGGATGAATTCCAGAAGTCTTAAGACGAGCACACGCCGTCCTCGCCGTAGTACGGAGAGTTCATGAAAGTGCCAATGGTAGGGTTCCTCAAACCGCTGCGACAATCACACGCCACTCGCATTCCCAGCCAGTTCTGGCACACCTGCCTGAAACTGCACACACGAGCACACATGGGGAGACGGCTTGAAGAACTCATCCACCCGCCTGCCTGCACTACCCACAATTGATCTACCATTAGCTCATGATGGCAAAAGCCCACGATGTCGCGCAAGCGGCTGCCGCATGTCGGTCCCCGCAGACTGCTGCGATCTGCAATCTACAGATACTAAGGTACTTTAGCATATTAAGTAAGTACCTCAACGGCGGAATTACATATCTTTGCTGATATGCAGACGACTACTATAAAACATCAAGCACTCGCTGCACAGGCCCAGAAAAAACACACACAAACTCACCCGACTGGAACGAAAGCCTATGTCGTCGTAGACCTTCCCGGACTCAACAAAAAACACCCGACAATCAGAATCAGAACCGAAAACGATTCAAAGGCAAGCTCCCATCGCAGACCGAAGCTTCCAGCGATACCTGATTTTGAGTTTGGATTCGGCGGATTGTGGATTAGTCGATAATATGTTCTTTCTAAAAGCGCTGACTAACATGCAAAAGTAGCATAATAATCGATGCTCGGCAAATCTCCTACACAGGCGCGCGGGATGTTCTTCGATCAGCAACCCTGTGGCCTGGATCTTTGCCGTCTTCGCCTTCGGTGTCCTAGGCGTCGGAAGTCGGAAGGCCAGGCTACGCTGAACGGTCTGACACACTAGAACCACAAGAAATCACAAGAACTCGGAATCTCTTGCATTTTGCGCCCGCAAGTGCTGCCAGCCCGGCAACGGTAGCCAGCTGACCGCAAGCTGAGGCTTTGGATTCTCCGCGGGTTTGTCGAACTGAACAGTACAAACCATTCCGCCAAAGCGAGCGCTGAAAGCTGCGGACAGTGTCCAGAGTCGGCGCTCTGAGTTGAGCAGTCTGCGCATCCATTGTGGGACCACGCGCCACTAGTCCATGAATGTCGTTGTAGGGGATCAAATTCACGAGCAGTTGTTCCCTTTCGAAAGGGGACAACAACTCCGAAAGTGCTTTCGCATGGCCTTGGTCGGTGTTGACCTCGTCCAGCAGCACGACTTCACAAATCAGTTGTCTGAACCTCTCCGGACGCAGCAGCAAGCACTTCAAGAAGGCATCTCTCAGATCAGCCAGCGGATACTTGCTGCTTGGCACCAGTTTACGGCGCAATACGTCCGTTGCTGCATGCACCGACCACGCCAACTTGCAAGGCAGCTGAGAGAGGCTCAGAATCTGGGCCGGAGAAGGTGCAACCGTTGATAGTGTGATGTACCAACGCGACATGTGAAAGCTGGTGTTGTCGGTGAGGAGGTCAAGTGCTCTAGAAACTGAATCCAAGTTGTTGGCAGGCTCGCCCATGCCCATGAAAACAAGATTTCGTACTTTCGGCCAGTCGAGGACCCGGGCCTGCCGCTGGGCCAGCCAAACTTGCGCCAGGATTTCGTGTGTCGTCAGATTGCGGACCTCGCCAAGCTTACCGGTTGCGCAGAAAACGCATGCCTGCTTGCAGCCTACCTGGCTCGAGACACAGAGACTGGAATGTTTGGCCATCCGTATGAGGACGCACTCAACTGAGAGATCATCTTCAAGGCGGAGCAGCATTTTACAGGTGCTCTCGCTCTTCTCCGTGCTCTCCACAAACGGCGCTGCCATGGGCTCCATGGTCAGGGCCAGCTCAGCGAGCATCCGCCGCAGGCGCTTTGAGGAGCCTTCGCCTTCCTCCAAGGGGTCGCGTCCTTCGCGCACGGCCTTGCAGGGCACATGCACAGATCGCATCATGCGGACAATACCAAAGACACACATGCGCACATGCACAGAGACGCACGTACCGATCGTACCGTACATTCAAGCCCTGATACCAGATGCGTTCGTCGGGTGTAGGTCTGTGTGCATCCACATACACATGCACACACGAAGTCACACACCCACGCACGGACACGGACGGAGACAGGTACCATCTGCACATGTGTGCATAGATCTACATGTGCCCCTGTGGCCCGCTGGCGTGCTCGCGCCATTGCGCCGGCATGTCATGTGTCTGGGTGTGCGCCCCTCTTAGCTTTATGAAAGTCGTTTTTCGTAGATGTTTATCTTCATCTCAATATGCACGGGCGCACGCACGCATGCTTCATTGAATACACATGCAGGCAGAGCTTACCGGAAATGGTGAAGACCTCCCATGTCCGGCTCGCCAGAAGCGGCTCTGCATCCTTCCGGGCCAGGGACGTCTTGCCCAGGAGGATGGCCAGCTGGTGTCCTTCGAAGTTAGGACCACGAGGAAAAGCGAAAAAAAAACGGAACAAGCCTTATCTTCGCTTCAAACAACTCTAGAAGTGATGTTTCTCACACGTCGGCATTCATGTGGTCTAAGCTCCGGAAATCTACGGCCAGAATGCTCGAAGCGACAGTGATGAACGCACTACTTACAGGGTCCGGGAATTGTGAGCAATGGTGTTTGCAACAGCGGCCGCACATAGCCACCATAGCCACCTGCTTCCAGCGCAAGGCCGCTTTCCAAGCCGAGGCAAAGCAGGCAAACCAATCCGCCCCAGCGCCGTGCGCTCATGGCGGTATCCCCATGTCCGCGCTGGAATGGTGCTTTCAGTGATTGCAGTCGCAAAAGTCCCAAGTTACAATGTCTCGAAAACATGGAGCACAACCAACAAACCTGTACGACTGTTGTAAGACGTCATGCCGCAAGCACAGTGTTTTAACGACACACATCCTCTAATCTCGGATCTTAGACACCAACTTTGCACATGGATTCCTTCCCTGTGCTAGCTTCCAATTCGTTCATGTCTGGCTTGATCGGACTATTAGGGACATTGCGACCTGTCATATTCCGGCCTGTGGCCCCCAAGCTTCGAAACCGTTGGTATAACTTAGTATGAACTCCGTGACCGCACGAGACATTACGACTACCAAACCGGGCGAATCGAAACTACCTTGCCTACTAGGTCACCAACTCTAGGAGCCTCGAACCCACACGTCAACAACTCGGCACCGACCAAAGAGAACTGCCAGAGACTCTCCTGGCCCATAGCCTGACCGTTCTTGAAGCCTCGCCAGTGCTGACAGTGATACCCTTGACTCAGGCGGGGGCCCAAACCCCCTTGGCCGGAGCCGTTGGCTGAGGCCTCAGAGTATGCAGTTCCACACTTTTCTCGTACAACAGTCCAAAGTTGTACCTGCGCGTTGTGCGGCGTGCGGACTCGTGTGTTGTCTTCCCACGTGCAGTTCAGGAGCATGTTGCAGGCACTTTGCTGGAGGTTGTGTGCGTCAGACCGTCGGAGGAGCAGCTTTCTGTGCAAGCATAGCCAGCGCGGGCCCTCTGTGCCGCTGCCAGGCTTCATGGGAGATTCTCAGAAAATGGAGAGCTGACTGCAGATCAGCACCGCACAGCAGATAGCAGATGTGCAAACACGATCTGGAAGCTGAGGGCCGAAGCTTCTTGCAAACTGCAGTGGGCCTCACAAGTTCAAGGGTGGCTTGGGCTTGGGGCACCCGATGTGTGTAATCCTGCACAAGTCACTCGGCATGAGTCGACGCTCACGCAGACTGCAACATGCCAGCTTCAACCCCTTCTGCAGCATTTGCAACTCGGCCCCGAGCGCATTTGCTGCATGCCTTGCCTTTGGCTTCGGTTTCGGCTTTGCCTTTGGTTTTTCCGTTCGCACCCAGTCCAAGTACAGCTGTCGGTCCTCAGGCGGCGCATCACGGTATGTGCAAGCAGTGCAAGGTGAGGCCCTGACATCCTTGCGAATCCAATCACTGAGCAACGGTCGTACGATCTCCGCTCGATCTCATCATTCAGCACTTCGTAGGCCGAGGACGCCTGCAGTCTGCGGCGACGGCGCTGCAGGTGCAAGGTACGAAGGCTCGCAAATCACCGTGGATATTGTGCAGGACGCAAGACAAGCCCATCATGGGGATTGATCACTTCCAGTTCCGGGGGTCACAAGAGGCCAAAGGTCGGTTTACCAGCTAGCAGCTTCTTTTCTTCTTCTTTCCATCGTCCACTCGCAGGCAAAACACTTCCCGTACAGCACCAGAACCTTTATCCGTGCTCTGAGGATGGTCAAATCATCACAGAAACACAAACCACTGTATTTTCTGTTGCCACTGACTCGATCGTCACACGCAAACTGAAACTGGACCTTTGGACCCTTCTGGAAGCCTGGAATTGAAAGGAACTGCATTGCTGAGCTCGCTGCCAGTTTGAATGCGTCTTCTGCAAGTGCTGACAAGCTCTGGCTCTGCCTTACGCCGGCTGCATGGGCTTTCTGTGGCTGAGGCTCGCAGCGTTTGACGATCGCTCACACAATCGCCAGACCTCGCTGGGCGTGTACTGAACAAACACTCAGCCCTGGGCTCGTCTTCGCCCTGCGCTTGCGCATTGATCTTGTCCGGGTGCACCTTTTTTTGGGATGCTCTCCCCAGGCGTGATGACTTGCGCACGGGACTTTTGCTTAATTACCACATCGCGATGGCATCCAGGGCATGGGCTCTGAGCGAGATAGCCCGATAAGCCTGGCCTCATCCGGGAGAGTACACTGTCGCTATTTGCTGCTGGCCGAGCTGCCGTCTCTCAAACTGCTTGTTACATCTGAGTCACTCTGAGTCCTTAGCGAATCTCAAGGGCTGACGAACTGGGAGCCACCCCCAGGACCTCGTAGAGGTTCTTAGCGAGCTCCAGCTGCCTCAAGGCCACAGCTGACAACTCAGCGGAAGCTGCGGTGCATGATGGCAAGACTTCCTCTACGACAGTGGACGACAGCCCGGAACTCAGCGAGTAAGCTAGGATCCTGATGATGAACTCGACGATCTCCTCGCCGGCAGTGGCCTCACCGGCTCCGCTGCTGAAAGTTCAAGCGCGAAGTCGATTTCAATCCAAAAGGATGGGGCATCATCCAGGCTCCACCTTCGGCTTGGAATTTCATCCATCGCCCTGGGCCAAGCGCGCATGCGACAGTCAACTTCAAGAACAAAAGGTCTGTGTCGCGAGCGTCTTCTGTGGAGGCCTTGCTGTGCCTCATGGCTGTCTGAAGCACGTGGCAGCAGATGCAACAACGCCAGCAACGAGCGAGATATCGGCGGCCGGCTGCTGGCATCCTCCGAGTCTTTGCTCTGCGCGTCGTGAAACCGGAACTTCCCCACTTTGGCCTGGTGCAGGGCGGGCCAAAACGAGCACCTCGCGGTGGAAACACAAAAAGCCCCTGGCGTGATGGATCGCCGCACAGCCGCACCGCCTGCAAAGCATCCTCAGGCCAGCATCTGCGGGCTCTGACTTCCAAGGGAAACAAGCCAAGCCAAACACTCTTGGTTTCTCAGGTGTTCGGACAGCACGAAGATTTGACCTCGTAGACGCCATCATCTGTGGCCACCCCCACGACGAAAACAAAAAGGGGTTGGGTGTCCACTGAATCACTGAAACTAAGTGAAGAGCAGGGACATCGTTGACACTTGCCTGACAAACTCCGCTTAGTGCCGCGATCTCATACCAACAGTGATAGGGCCTCGTTTGTTGCAGAAGGAGTCGTAGCAAAACTCCTTTCCGATCAAGTTGCTACGTGTACAAGCATAGGCACGGCCACTGGACGTGCAAGGAACAACGTCTCATCGACTGATTGGGACTTTCCTCCTCGTCCTGGTCTGTAATGGCAGCTGCAGTCCGTGCCTGCACCCACCTGGACAGATTGAAAGCAGTATACGCAACACAAGACATCAATCCAGCCGGATGGACCGTCCGACTACCGTGGTCAAGATTTCTTCGTCACCACCCTGAAAGCAAAATGCTTGCACTGCATCTGGCTTCTGGCACATCGCAGGTCTGGGCAGCGCCTTCTTTGCAGCAATGTCCCTTCCTGCAGCCGCACTGATGCCATTCATTGCACCGCAAATTTCTGCGCATTGCCAGCAGCTAGCATGCTGATCCGAGTGTCCCCAATCCACATTCTGGATGTTCTTGAAGTTGGAGATGACAGCGTCCTCCTGGAGTCGGCACCGAACCGTCACGAGCTTTACCACTCTCGCCACAACTCTTTCAGCCGCTCATTCCCACATATGCTTGAGTATATCTGATGGTCTAATTCGAGCAATGGATGTTCAACAATGGGTACACCTGGGGGTATGAGCGCTCTCAGGGCATATCAATCGCTGCCAGTCAGCTGAAAGTGCACCCCTGCTTTGGATTCTAGCAGGTTGTTTGCTCGAACCAGTTGCTGTCTGCTCCGAGCTATGCGGAACAACATGGTGGCGACCTCTTCGTCGTAGAATAAGCGAATGTGACCCACTGTGTCGCCACCTGATCACATCATGGGAAGAGCATCGCTTAGGTTTGCTGCGACTACCCAACAAGTATTGCTTGCAGCCCAGCTGCTGGCAGAGGCAAGCTCTGCCTGCAGCCAGTGGCCTTGAGGTTCCAGCACGCCCATCCTCCAGCGAACATCAGTGAACATGCGTGGGTCCAGGCCCTCAAAATCGAAAGCCGAGTCGTTGACACAGTCGCTCCCGACGCGTGGGGGCCTTGCGCGATTGCAGACGGGCCGCTGGGCTAAGCTGGACTGGGAAATTCCAGCAAGAGCATCTGAGCACTGGGCCCATGAAGACTAGCAGGCCATCAGATCTGCGTCCGATTCGGTACTCTGATGGCTTGGCCTCTGCACAACCAACTATTGAGGACTATGCTATACGACAATGATCCGAAGGGGCTGCACCTTTGATTTCATTCCTATGATTCTTGGGGCGGCTTAGCAACGGTCTTTGGCGCGACTCAGAGGCATACTCAGGTTTCCTTTACATGCCATAACCATCCATAACCTTTACGAGCTGTACGGTCGCGGCTAAACCCTTCACACTGTAGACTTTCCTCCGCATCCAGCTGGATGCGTGCAGGTCTGAGACTGCAGCACCGTAGAGCCACCGACCGACGAGGCGATGATCCTACTAGTACCACAATTGACACGCACGACAAGGCTGCAAGGCTGTTCGCTGAAGGACTTCGTAGAGAACTCATGAGGATCGACATACCACGCAGGCAGCGACTTATGCTTGGCTGCTGCTCTTCTTTCATGAGCTCGCCGCTTGTGCGTGTTAGACACACCGTGGACTGCCATGATTGATGTTGCAGGATGTCAAGTTGTTTAATGATTTATACAGTTCTGCGTGTTACAACTAGTGCCTATCTTTAGTCCTGGGAGCCTGAGGTGTTGCCAGTTTACACTACATGCTTCTGCCCTGTCACAAGCAGTCCTGCCATGACCGGGACGCCGGGTCCTCCTTGCCTTTGGCTCCCGGGTTTCCTCCGGGAAGCGGGGCCTCGGTTTCGTCGGCAATTGCCTGGAGTCTCACTTACCGGGGGACGCGAAGGCTACCAGCCACGCTTGGCCACTAAGCCGATGGCGAAGAGTCGAGATACGACTCGAACTTGAATCCTCGTCATGTGGCGCAATCCGGCGCCGAAATGCGACTCAACCGCATCATAATGCGACAAAACTTTGGATCCAACGTTGTGGAAGGTGGGAGAGACCGAACATGTGCCTGGCACTTCCTGGAGAAGCTGACCTTTCAGGGATCTCGAAGACCCGTGTTACGACTAGCAGACTGACTGCTAGCATGCTTTCGGGATTGGGAGTAGCACACGACCGTGGCGGTCCGGCTCTTGGGCATCTTGCCACTCCAGGCCTTGGAATGGCATGGCACACGAAAAGGTCGAGAAATCCGTAGCGCTCGCAGTGCTCGATCTCGAGTCAGGTGGCTGTACTCGACTCTTGTTGCAGCAGCTGCCGGGAGCGGCTCCCACCTGTGCGCGGCAGCTGTGACATGTGAAGACAACCACCATGACAGTCCCCACCCAGCGCCTGGCAACGACGGCCTCTGCAAATGTCTGTGGCACCACTGCCTGGAGCGCCTGAAGTCTCAGGCGCCACAGACTAGCTCACTGCATTCGGGCGCCGGGTCAGTGACGCTCTGCAGCTGCAAGCAGTCCTGACGCCAAGGCATGCATGGGGTGGTGCCAGGCTTCTGACCAGGAAGCATTCGGGGCGGTTGTTGTTCAGAACCTCCGAATGTCAGTGACGTATGATGTACTGACATCTCCCACTTTGCCACTGCGCTCGCCGAGAGTCCTTTTGCTGTACACTGTACAGGTGTTCAGGGGTTGAACGGTCTGACCTGTCAGCTCGTCATGTATCTGGCCTCACTGACTGACCCTGCCTCTGAGCATGGGCTGCTTGCTTTGGGCGCCAGCGGCGGACTGGTTGTTTGGCAGGTTGTTCGGGATGCACTTCTCTGGGCCGTGCCGTCGCTTGCCACTCACCGAGTTCAAAGCGACTTGCAGTCTCCGTCTGCGCTGAGTTAGGGGATCCACCACAACCCACTTCTCTGAATAAGCTTTGTATTGCAAGGACCGCATGGCCTGGGGGAGCTTTCGTGCCTATCCCAGCGAATTTCATGTTTCTGGAAAGTGCGGGCGGTGCTTCGACGCGATTCCAAGACATAGAACTGCAGTCCCACTTCTTCCATTCGGCAGAATTTACTTCATACAGCCACAAACGGCAGGACTCTGCGGGTTCGGGGCCATGCGGCCGGAAGCGACTCACATAGACTTGCGCAGCCCACTTCGTTCCCCCGCCAATCCGCAAGGGGTAGGTGGCACCCAAGTCCTCCCAAGTCACTGCAAACATAGCCTCAGCCCACAACGCCTGAAATACATTGCGGCGGAACAGCGCTAGGACATGCCGGTTCTTGCTTGAGGGCATGTGTTGACGAAGCCCAGTTGCTGCGGCCCGCAATGCGTATCGCAGAGAGCTGCCGCAACCTTGTCGGGCACGTCTACTCGCCCACCCGGCCTGGCAGCAAAATCACGGTGCTGAGCAAACGACCAGTGTATGCACTGGCCGAAAGGGGCAAATCGAGCCATGGCGTCATCAAATGCAGCATCGACACCCTGCGCGCCACCCGAAAACAGCGTCAAGGTGTCGCGGCGGGGTGGCCCATGACAGAGCTCCAAGACTGCATCCAGAGAGAGCTGAAGCGTGCCGCTCTCGTTTGCGGACATTGGCCAGGCCGATACTGCTACTGCTGCATCGGCTTGTCTTTTGATCAAATTCCAGCCAAACCCTGCGCTATAAGCTGCACTTGTCGGTGGCTTCACTCCCGTTTTCCATGCATAGTCCTTGCTCTCGGAATTGGCGGAGGCGGTCTTGTCCCTGAACAGTCCGCAACGTTTAAAGGACGACTCTGCTTCGTCTCCAAGGCTTCGCGAGGCTCCGGGCACGATGGGCAAGAAGCCACCACCCTCCAACTCCAGCCAGGACTCAGCCTCGGAGCGCCCCGAGTGGTTTTGAGGAACCCCTGGTAGAGCAAGCAGCAAAGCTGAGTCCTGGGCACCAGGATAACCCTGCACCTGCGAGCCTTCAGCCTTGCAGCTTCTGGTGCTTTGCTGAAAGATCTCATGTCTCATGCAAAGACCTGAGTGGCAAGCCACATGCCCTGTCGAAGGAGAACTGAGGCTCGGCCTGGGCAGTTGAGGAGCACGGGCGGCTAGGGCGAGCCGGCGGGCGTCTCAGGGCTTAGCCGGGCTCTCACTTGGAGGTTTCTCAGCGCAACGAACCTCCCGAGCAAGTACCACACCATGAGCAACCAGATTTCAGAGCCCGGCACAAGAAAGAGAAAGAGCGCTTCCTTTTTCATCTGAGCCAGGAGCTCCAGGGGCGAAGCAAAGGAGCCCTTGGAACTGCCTTGGCAGCCGCGCCTCGACGGAAAAACGCGCAGACCCAGAGTCCCAGAGGCACCTTTGGCAGCTAGAAACCAAGCGCCCTTTTCGACTGAGGCCCGCTGCGACTCCAGGAGTAGGCCAAGCCTCGGCTCTCAGGCTGAGCCCATCGCAAGATCATCGCTTCGTAACGAGCTACGTCCCGGCCCGGCCCCACCAACGACCGAGCGTCAATCCCAGAACCCTGCATCCCTAAAAAATCTTACGTGCCCCGTGCCTTCTCTCACCGAACATACGAACGTACGAGTAGCTTTGAACAGTGTGGACACCGAATCCTGTTTGAAATCGCAAGCTGTAGTGATCTGCAATGCACTCTTTTCCAAGACCGCGCCTGGGGAGTCCCTGCACAAACATGCTCTCCAAATGCTATTTTTACTTGCCTGAGACTAGGTTTCAGAGCTCAGCTAGAAGATCCCTCAATGACTTTCTCCGTTGCCCACCGACAGCCCGGACCTTTCTGATATGATATATGGATATCTAGTTACGCCAATTGGCGCATGAAACTGACATCGCGTCCTCTGCACAGCACACGGAATCGACTTTCGGCTTTCAGTGTCAAACATAGAGTCTAGGTCGAGAACCCATTAGTACATCTCCGAGCTCCCTAGGACCCAAAGAACAAGCATGGCCTGGTGCCTGTCGACACGATACATCTGCTGCCGCGACCTCCTGCATTAGTAACAACACCACAACGGTTCACTAAGGTGGTTTCCCTCCTCGAAGACTCTTGAACACTGGCTCTCAAATCAAAAGCAAACATGCCTCCACTGATTGTACCCTGGTCATCCCTGCTCCGTATCTACATGGATATCATAGCATCGAACACTGCGAATTGCAGACAAGGCACCCATGATTTCTGCCATCAATGAGCATGTACGCACCCTTGGCATGCTCGGGCACCTGAATATGCAGGAGTGCTGTCATGGTGCTGCCAGCCAAAAACCGTGTGGTCCAGGCATTTGCGGATGTGCGGCTGTCTTGGTCCAAGCCTCGCAGACATGTCTTAAGTGGACAAGTCACAATAGGAAAACCAACAAGGCTTGGACAGAGCCACCCTGTCTCTTGCACCCGTCCAGAGACCACACAGCCTTCCAACACCCATCACACCCGCGCAACAGCGAAAACAGCGAAGCCCAGAAAGTCTTAGGCGGATGCCTCGCGTCACCTGCAGATTCGCGTGCAAACAAGAAGGGCCAAGCGGTAAGCCTCAGGCCCCGACCTGGGCAACCTTCGCCGTGTTCAGACCAGGGCTTTCCCGGACGAAGACGACGGGTTTCATCACCTGCCGGTCAGGAGACATTTCAATAGTCCCTTCGGGATGCCGGGCATCTGCCTCGAAGCGCTCGTAGTGCCAGGCTGAATCGCGGCCAGCTTCGCCACCGCCATTCGTGGTGACCTCTCGAAAGCAGCTCGCGATTTTGAATAGGCCAGGTACGGTAGCCATAGCTGATCATGGAAGCTGGCAAGACAAGGAATATCTTTCGCAACTAGGTTTGTGCGTGCTTCTTATTTGGCGCAGTGGAAAGATACAGTGTATGAAATCCAGACTACTACATTCAGGTTTTTCAAGGCAAAAACCTTGCAGCAAGCCACAGGACATGCTCGTCCAGCGCTACCGCCGCGGCTTGACTGGAGTTGGTGTTTCACGGCTTCTCATTGCAAATAACGGAATCGAAACCAATCGTCACCCCTTTCTGTCACACTTAACATCACTTGACCATCAACGGTCAACAGCTGGCCTTCTTGTCACTGGTAGAGGGACGCGAAGAGCAGTAGCCCGAAGAGGGCTTACTTGTGCCAGCTGAGTTGTCGACCTGGTTGAAGCCACGCGTCTAAAACTGTAAACAGCTCAGGTGTTTGGGTTGGGCTTCTTCTCCCCACTCCCTCTTGCACATGCCATCTGATATCTCACTCACTCCCAGCTCCGCGAAAGCCCTGCTTCTGAGACGTGCGGCCCGGGGGATCCGGGCAGTGGACTTCGAGGGCTCGACCCTGCCACCACAAGTCTGTCTCAGAGAGCGCTACAGAAAAGCCCCGGGGCTTCGCCTCGGGAGTTGGCTTGGGATGGGAGCGGAGCTGCCACCTCCCAAAACGGCAAGGAGTGCTGTTTGGGAGACACAGCGAAAGCCACGCAGAGGCCACGGCTGTCACGAAGCTTGCTGTTTGGCTTCTCCGGAAATGTAGCCTAGCACTGTGCAAAGCAACACATGCGCGATATTACAGGCCTGACACCAAAAGTTCGTATATGTTCGTATGAGATCAGACGGGAGTGCAGGCCGCGAAACACACACCCGTCCCTGCCTTCGTGGCCAGATTCTCCTTTTCGCCAAAAGTCTTTGTTCTGAGATCGAGTCAGTCCGTTCGCGACACTCGGACACTGCTGCACTTCACAGATGAAGGTCCTGAGCAGAGACTGGCTACCACGTGAGGGTCCGGCTGGTGGATAGGAGCTCCAGATGTTCCAGCTTTGGATGCTGCATTCGCACCACCTCCCGAGGCGACAGCTACCAGCGCAGCCTTGGTCTTTGGGATCTTTGGAGCCAAGCGGCTGCCGTTTTGATCTGTTTGCGCTTTGGCCGACAAGGGCCGTCTGACCTCAGTGGCTCGGGCCGGGCCATTCCTCCTGAGCACCATGGCCCCTTCACGGGGCGCTCACCCAGGAGGCGCCATCATCCCAGGAGATCCTGTGTTGAAGAGTGGCGCAGAACTGCAGGCTCACCACATCTTCGCAAGGTGATCCTGTCGGAAGCCGTCAGCTTGCCCTCAAAGCTCGGAGCACCTGAGGACTAGGGATGCGCAGGTTGCTTGAAAGCATTGTAGTTGTACTCCATGCAGGGTTCTGAGCATTGGCCGGCTCTCAGAACCAAGCCGGGGCTGGGTGTGAAGACGACCGCATCGGGCCGAGGGAAAGTCACCTGGTCGGGCCCCAGCTGCGGCTTTGAGCCAGAGTGTGCGTTTCTATTCCGACGCCGCCTCCACTTCGACTCCGTCTGGGCCGCGCATGCGCCGGTTCTTGATGATGACCTGAAGAAAAGAGTGGCTTGCGATGAATTTCTCCGGTTCCATGCTGTTTGAAGACATCTGAGCCACCATTTGGTAAGCCGCAAGCCACGGTACCATCATTGTCCTCCCACTCACCATCAATGGAGGGGGCATGGACCTTCGTTCGTTTGTAAAAGCCAACTTGCTTGAGCAGTGTGGGAACGACTTCTGCGACGAACAGAAGGAATTGGTCATGCAAGTAGGCGCGCCACAAGCGCGACCGGCTTCTGCGGGCTGTAGCTGTTGACTGAGGGTGCAGCAGGATCGGAGGCAGCTGCTTGCTGCTGCAGTTTCTCCTGCCGGCCCCGGCACATCTCCCCACACTTGCTCGCATTTTGAGCCCTGAAACCGAAACCTGCACTTGTGAATTGTGAACCCGTGAGGCTGAGGGGCATGGCAGTCTGGCTACGAGTTCATGATGTATGGCAGTGCCTCAATCTCGTCGAAATCGAACATTGGGAGGAAGGACCCATTACCGCCATCTGCGGGGTTCTTCGGTGCCTGTTGCTCTGCTGATGCTCCAGTGTCCATTTGTGGCATGTCGTGCTTCTGCTGGCAGGCTTTGCTATTGCTCTCGCTGCTGTCAGTTCTACGCTGCAATAGTCTCATTCGCTTTAATCCCCTGACGAGCAACGCATATGGCCCGCTTGCAACCTCAATAAGAACGCCAGGCACGTGCCGGGCAATTTGTCAATCACGTTCCGGATCAGTCGCTCATGAAACCGGACAGCCACGATCAGTTTCACTGGACGGGCTGTCCTATGCTTTCGCTATCATCTCAAGAACACTAGAGGAAGTCCCAATTTAGCCTAACATTGAGCGCGCCCCGCCTTGGTCAATGTAGACCGTGAGGCTTGAATTTGGGCGTGCTCGTGCTACGCGTGACGCATCGCCAAACTGGTGCCGTCAGCAGCTTCCACTCCCAATTCGGTGCAACTGAATTACTCCAGCACATCAAAGTCTCGATGGCTGTCCTATTGGTAACTCGGCACACTTCAGGTCATCTCAGTAGCCAAACCTGGGCGGTTGCTTCATCACCACTGCCCCAGCTCACATCATCCGCACTCAAGGTCTGTCTCTCTCTCTCTCTCTCTCATATGCTGGGACGACCTGGAGTTCATTCAGGGGCCGACTGAGTCCTTGGTCCTGGCAACCTGCCCAGCATGACCTTGGCAGCCTCATGCAACGAAAGCGGGCATTCTTCCCAATCGCAGTCAAGACAGGCTTCGGCCGTTGTGCAGGGCTCTGCCCTTCCCGCGCCTCCCGTCGAGCTCCCATGCTGTAGCGCGGTCCATGAGGTCCCTCTCCAGGCATGTAGTTGGGACCTGCATTGCTCCGACACGAACTCCATCGATCAAGGAGTGCCGGTGATGCCTGGACTTCGGCCGTTGCCGTCGTCAAACGGAGCGCTCTTGGGCCGCAAATTCGGAGAATCGCCCCACCTTCAGCGACGACAAGAGACACTTTTGCTACTTCTACAGTTGCTGTGTCGGCCCTTTGGCCTTCCGACTTTGCCCCTCAATGTGCTTCGCGGAGGGCCATAGTGACCGGGGCCTGAACATCAAATGCAAGGGTAGAGCTGGGCATTGGTTTTCCAATTAATACGTAAGGCCGGCACCAGGTCCCATCGAACGCGATTTGTCCTTGCCCCGACCAGCCTGCCAAGGACTTCAACAGCACTCAGCCCCATGTCCAAAGCCCGGGCCGTCGAGTAGGCTGGCGAGCCCCTCTGAACGACCTCGGAGGTAGAGGCGGACCCGAAAGCACCTAAGGACCTGCGCTGTCTGCTCATTTCGCGTCAACCTTCCCTCTGCACAGAATGCTACAACCTAACGTCATCCTGGAACCAGCTGCGAGCTCGCTCAAAGCCCAAGCATGTGTTACTGCACACACTAGCCGCTAGCCTCCATCACCTGCAAGCTCCAGAGCTCCCTTGGCTGCCGGCTCCATGGTTGGGTACGTAGGCTGCCGGTCCAGGCCCCACCGACCCATCCAGGATCCACTTCTCCGCCTCCGGCCACCGAGGGACATATTCGTGCACGGAGGCAGAGAGCCCGCTTCGTGTAGCAACGGAGAGTATAATTTAGCTTGCCAATCTGTTCTGCAGTGCAGCGCTCTACGAAGCCTGGCACCAGCAAGTTGAGAAACTCCGAAGCGGGGCAAGAACAGTAACAAGTGGTGGGTGTTTACGGTATTGGTGTTGTTAATCGGAGATGTCATCTCATCCCCTTCCTCAGCGTTGATTTTGCTCTTGTGAAGGCTGTCAGGCACTGTCAGGCTCGCCGCCGTCGCTGGGATGTGTACAGCCCGCCCGGTGCAGACTTGCAGGACAGTATAGTTAGTGGTATAGCATAGCATGGTGTAGTTTCGGGGGGAACAGTATCGTATAGCATAGTATGGCGTAGGCTAGTCTTGTCTTTGCGAAGAGCTGCATCAAGATTCCCAAGTCTGACCGGGCTGCTACCGGTCTTATGTCGTAACAAAAAACAATGAGCGCTGTCTGGGCTCCTTGCTCTTCTGGCCCTGCGCTTCTTGGGATGTTAAAACCGACCCTTAAAGACGTGCTCTCTCGTCTCTCACTGGCGCAGGTGTTCTGCTTTCAGAGCTGAAGGCGACTCGATTTTGAGGCCGTTCAGCAGGAATCTCCCCTAGATGCCCTTGGAGGCTTAGCAGGGACTGCTGTCGTCGTGGTGTTTGGGGAGGCCCATCTGAGAGTTGGGTCGGATTTGCACACGTGAAACGCCTCAGGAAGCTGGTTTTGCTCTGAAGCCAAACCGTTGGACAATAATCGAAAGAGGTCCCTACAGCGACCTTTTTGAAGGGTTCGTGGCAACTGAATATGAAAGGCCAGGGGTGCTTCTGTTTGGCATCATGTCGTGCAACTGGGATGTAGCACCTGACTAAGTTGCTCGAGCTGTAGAGCGAGACCTCTGCGTTCGTTCATGCATCAATACAATTTCAGCGATACCATATCACCACAGGTGGCTCTGCTGCATGCAGCGAGCTTCTCAGCTAGCTCAACATGAGTCTCCGGACACTGTCAGAGCTTCCTACCTTGGAGATGTGCTTAACATGCAGAAGTGTTGTATACGACAGGCAATGCAGAAAAAAGTCTGGAAATTTCGGCCGCTGAATTCAGCTCTGCGAAGAGCAGCATGCTCCTTGGGAGCAGCTGTACAAACTCACCCACCTAATCCTAGCCGTCCTAGCATGCAGAACACTCCACTCTTGTGGAATGCTTCCAGAAAGCTTGGGAGGATGAAGACCTCGAATCCTCACCAAACCCTGTGCTTCCATCGCAAATTCACGCCTCAATCTGCTCGGCTGCTGGTTCCACTGCGAAACATCGATAAAATACATGAGAGAAAGGAACCCGCACAGCTAGCCAGGCCCAACAAACCGGAACCTGTCGTGCACCGAGTTGTTCGGCACACCCCTGGCTGACTGTCACCTTGGCAGTTGCGAGAGCTCCCCATGAGCAAGCTTCTTGAGCTCGAACCCCAACAGTGAGCCGTGTCTGTGCGCGTTTACGCTTTCAAATTTCAAGAGGCCGCCTGTGCAGGGAGAGGAATCAAGCCAAGGCTCGAGTTTTCAGACATCATGGCCACCAGCAACCTCGCTGCAAGACTCGGCGTTCTGAAGCTGCTGCTAGCCAGACAGCAAATGTCCCAACCTTCCCAAGACTCAGAGGCCGCCAACAACCTGCAAAGCTCTACCGGCTCTGAGTCGGGAGCTTGTCGAAGGCCTTGTGAAAGCGGTTCGTCCTCAGCTTGAGACTTTGCGTGGCAGTCACGACTCGATCCGGGGGCACGGACCTCACTTGTGAAGAGCCGAACCCATCGCACCAAAGGTCAAAAGCAGAACTGAGCTCTCGTCTACACGGTCCAACTTTGAGCACTCCTAATTATCGGCATCGGGCCATGGAGGTCCCAATTCGGCAGAGCCACTGTGAGAGCGCATACTTCCGCTCTCGTCCCAGAGCTTCTCGTCGCTCCCACATCTCCTGTCTATATTATGCTATATGATACTATCACCGACTGTACTATCCTATGCTATATTATACTGGTTAGTTTGGGAGGGATTCCCATTCTGAGTCTGGCTGCAGTCGAACCATCCCTGAACTGGCTCGAATTGCAAAGGTCCTCCAAACACTTCACCATCTGCTGCGTTGCAGCTCGGGCTTGATCATCCTGACAAGTTTGAAACAGAGGCCCTTGTTTTCTTGAAATCATAGTAGGGCTCAAAAGCTGCAGCAGCCCTTCCTGGCAGTCTGGGAAAGAACAGGAGTTCCTTTTGTCGCAGTACTGATTTCAGGGTTGGAATGTGGCCCAACCTTGGCGCCATCGGTTTTAGCAACAACGCCTTCCTGGGCATGATGCGACTCTGCAGGTGGCGTCCGCTCTCCCTCCCTCTCGATCCAACAGTTATGTTTATTGCTGCGTCCATTACTCGCTCTACGCCTATTTCAGCTTGAAATTTTGAATGACGAGCGACCGCTTTGTATGTCCGGGCCTGATGCCAGCACATTTCCGTTACCAATCCAGTCGAACATAGAATCACAGTTGCCAGCACGACTGCCACCATGGTGACGACATGGGACGACAACAACAACCACTACCACCAGCACTGCTACTGCTACCACGATACTACTGCTAGTGCCACCACTTCTGCCACCACTACCACGACGACGCCGCCGCGGCCGACGACGACTACTACGGTTACTACGGCTTCTGACTACGTCTACCTCCTCCTCCTGCTGCTGCTCTTTTGTTGCGCATTGCGCTTGTCGCACTGCAACACAGAGATTTGAAAGCCAAATGGGTGAGAAACCTGAGAGTTGCACCGTTTCGCTTCGGTAAGGGCATTGCGTGCACGCTGTGCGGGAGCATCGTTGCCAGAAGGCTGAGTTGGCTGTCTGTCGAGGCTGTAGTGCCTCCGAGAAAACAAAGGGGCTGATTTCAGATGCAAACCTGCATAAACAATTACCATGCCATCTTCTCGAGACCATTGGCGTGGTGGTCTGGCCCTTCTGTCAAGGACAAGCCTTAGAGTAAAGCCAAAGCCCTGTCGATGCAAGGCTCGGGTAAGTAGCTTGATGTGCTTCGTGTCTAGGAGTCTGGCTGCCTTCTGGTTATTGCACTGTGAATTTCGTCGAGTCCGCCTACTTGGTGCCAAGTCGAGCCCACTCCACTCAAGACGGTTGGCAGGTCCTTGATGGGCAGGGCCTTCAGTCTTCGTACTACCTGCATGCAGGCGAGGTCGCGCACGAAGTAGCGAGAACAGTAAATGAGTCAGCTTGTGTTTCAGCTTTGCTTTTTACGTGTCTTCGGACCTGCATAAAGACTGCAGTAGTGCAGCAACCATCCCCCTCCTGTCTGTTTCATGCCGAGCTACATCAGATCCAGGGATCAGCGTCCAGGTCTCATGTGGGGCGCCTTTCATCCTGCCACCAGGCACTCCCAGCAGAGGCTCTCCAAGCCCATCCCTTGTGCTCACAGTCAAGCGAGCATGCGCCTGATTGACACATCAGCTTCCCGTAACCCTTGGGCCCCCGTGCCTCTGAGCCGCACGATTCTTTGCATCTTCCTTGTCGTTGGCCTCATAAATATCCTTCAGGGCTTTTTGGAACGCTGGCACGGGCAGAGCGCCCGGGCCGGGAATTGTAGAGCACTGCTAACAAAGCTCTACTCAGCTGGCAAATGGCCCAAACCCTGTGGAAAAACCTTTTTCAAACTTGCCTGCAAACTCCACCTTGTACTTCCTCGATTTCTTGCCCGCAGCCCGCACAGTCTACCGGACAGAGAGCAGAGATTCTTAGCCTTGACGAGAAGTTTCAGTACGAGTCCAAAGACAGTCCTGGAATTTCTGGCTGATGATGGCAATGGGGAGTGCGATGAGCAGCAACCCTGCTATCATTGCCATCATTCCTCCCGGCATGTTGAGGCTGCAGCCGGGTTTCGGGGTTTCTGGACTCTTAGCGTCTGTTTCCATCACTTCGGGCCTTGGGAATCCTTGAGGTCAAAAAGCTTACCAAGCATGCGAGATACTTTGCCAACTTTTGCTAACTGCATCTAGCACACAAGTCTGCAAGGAAACGGGCCTACGCATTTGCCCTGTACCGTCTTCGGATACAGGTCACCATAGCCTGCAGGGCAGCAAGCGATTCTGAGACACCAAGGGGCAGCAAGCAGCATCCCGCCAACCGTTCTGAGCTCAGGAGCCACACACACAGTCAGATCAGTCAGGCCTAGCGAGGTCAACGTGACAACCGCCCACCAACATGCGTTGACGATGCTGGGGAAATCCAAGGGCGAATTGTCCTGGATGCATTACCAAGACACATCTTTGCGTAAGGCTGAACATTGCTTCTAGGAGTCCTCTGAGCAGCACAGGCCATGAGATGGGGATACACCGCGATTGTAAGTGTCATTGCAGTCCTTGGTCAAAGTCGCATCAGTTGAAGGGAAGCAAAAGTTCCGAGCAGAGCCGGGGCACCGCTAGGTACACGATCAGCTCCGTAGCATTAAACTCATCGCGAAGAGGACAGCTGAGCCTTCACGGCACTGCTCATGTTTTGCATGCTCCAGAAGCTGATCACTGTGCATCACCATTGAGGAGAAAATGCCCTGTGTCAGGGCTTCACCGCCTCTCCAAATAGAAAATAGTGCTGGAAAACATCACGACGCCAATTCCTTGGCTCGCCAGCAATAGCGCCGCCAGACCAGACAAGATCAGGATATCTGCAACCAAAGCTCCTAAGAGAAAAAACAAGACAGAGATCGCCTGTCTTGAGTCCACCACGGCCTCGAGCTGAAATCGGCCGGCAAAGGCAAGTTACTTGTACAGTAGACGATACTTCGGGTGCTTCGATGCGGCCAAAGCCTATGCTAAGGACCTCATGCACCAAGATGTTCGAACGATGTTTCGACAATGCTGAGAACCCTTCGAAGCTCACGGAAGATCAGTCAACTGCAACTGCAGCTCACGGTTTTTCAGGAGTCCTGGAGACAGAGAGAACAGCCCAAGAGTAGCGTCGGCCTTCCACATTATCTGCAAGCCGGCGGCGTAGCGGCCTCAGCTGGAAGCACAAAACAGCTCGTGGCTTCTTCTCTCGGGCTTCGTCACAAGAACACTGGGCAGCAGCGTTTGTCAGTGCTTGTGGCTTCGGGAATCCTGCCCACCGGCCCGGCCTAGTTTGAAAACACGAAGAACTCGAATTAGTCGGACCACCTGCCGGGCCAAGCAATGGCAGATCCAGCCGCCAGCCCCCTCCCCGTCTCGTCTGCAGGCAGACGTGCCTTGAAGGACTTAAGGACGGCGGTATTGGTGAACCCAGCATTTCGCAGAACGACCTCTACCTCAACAAGCGGACAAGGGGTGGAGGAGTTTGCCGCTGTTCTGTGACGTTGGCTCCTTTTGCATCTCTCATTTTACACATCGTGGGTCGTGTTAGTGCGCCTTGGGCGGGGTAAAGGAGTTTCCATATCAAGGTCAGCCACATAGAAAGGGAGTAGAGCCACGAGATCTGCAACGCTGCTAGGTGCCAGGATGAAGCTCACCTCAGCACGAGCACACTCATCACACATTAGGCAAAGCTGAGACTTGCTGGAATAACACACAACACCTTCAACTCGCTACAAACCCATGCTGACCGCTTCAATAGCCGAGCCCCCCGCTACCGGAACACCCGCAAAGCGGCAGGTGAGTGCCAGCGTTAGATACTCCACCTTGGCCGGTTCAACGTTGGCAAAGACATCGGCACTGGACACTTTTAGCCTGTGGCTAGAAACGCCTTTTGGACTCTGGACATGAGTTGACTGCAATAGCAGCGCTGTCCAACAAACTCTGCATTGCCTGTACTTGACAGAATCTGGCTTGCTGCCAAAGCTCAGTGAAGACCTGGGCTGGAGGTCGCGGAAGGCATTAGCGCACATGTATTCCCGTCATGGAATTCGGTACCCACTAAGTTAAGAACTAAAACTAAGAGCCAACGTCAAACCAAACCGTCAAAGAGCAGCCTGCATACCCTAGCCAAGAGCCCATCCAGGCGCACCCTTCAAGCTCGCCATAGACCAGGAGTTGTCATGAATCGAAAACGCGCGGAATTCGCGCTGCCGAACTCGGCGAATCGAGCTCGCGCAACAGTGCCGTGCAGTGCCGTACGTATTATTTTGGGGTGCCCACACGCGCCATGCGCTCCACCTTCCGAAATCGTATGTGACTGTGGTTTCCGCCTCCACAGATCGTGCTCCTGCCAGCGCGCCACGCATTGGATTTTACGCTGAACTCGACAAGCAGGGGCTGAGTGGGACCGTGGCGAGAATGCGATTGTAGTAGGAAATGTGCACCAGGACTACGATGCACCACGCCACAATGGAGTGGAGGAACCGCCAGGTGCGCCTACTGCAGGCGCCACGCGGGAACGGCGATCCAGGCTCTCACTCCAAATCTAAGAGTCCCGAGTCCCATCCATAATGTTACCACACTGCTTGGGGGAAAAGTGCACCTTGCAGAACCAGAACGCAGTCATCGCAGTCCTGCAACCTTTGGCACGATATGGGTTGGACGAGCCGCGACCGTGCATATCACCTCTACAAGCGGCCACAGCTCCGGATTCCTGAGCTGTTGCTTCCATGTGCCCTCATCATTCCATGCTGAATTCTCTGTGGCCAGGTCTCAACACTATCTCTACATGCCCAGGTTCATCTCGTAAAAGACCCGGTCCGTTTCCAGCACAAAGCCGCAAATGGAAGCCACCGTGAAAGCGACGATCACAATTGACCTCATCCGGATCAGCCAAAGGTTCGCACAGCCTCCGGACTTGCTAGATCTTTCACACGTCTCACCGTACAAAACCCGGCCATGCCACACGATCTGGGCAGCGGAAGAGCTACCAGGATCACTCAGTGTCACGAAGATCTTCCTGAGTGCTTTAGAAACCCGAGAGACCATGAAAGCACATAGAAGCTGCTCGAAGCTTGGGACACATCATGCAACCGTTTCGTAATGACAACAAGATGCTCTGCAGTCGTTTTACCCTCCTCCTCCATCCTCCTCTGCGTCGATGATACATATGTAAGACCTGGGCATTCTCCCTTTCGTTGTGGGCGGATGCACTTCCAAGCCACATCCGGGTGCAGTCTCAGGGTCAGGCCCAGGGTGTGGGTGTAAAACGGCCTGCAAAGACTTGCAAAGTCCAGGGTCGCGTCAGCAAAAGACCGAGCGGCACTGTGTGGGGCGTAGACTCGGCCTGTCCGAGTCCCGAGATGCTCTTGGACTTGGGCCATCTGTCTTCCTCGTGGAACCTGCAAACGGAACATCGAGAACGTGGACCTGTCAGAGCCGCTAATACCGCGAGGCCTGCGGTCTTTCTCCAGCAACTTTGGATGACTCTTGCTGCATCTTCTGCCGAAGCTGACTCAGTCTTATCCTGGAACCAGAGCTTGGCTGCAAAGCTACGGCTTCATCAGAGAGCACACGACAGCCGCAACCGTTATGTGGTCCTCATCCTTGGAGGTCTTCCTGGAATTCCTAAAGCACAGGTGGGTGCAAGGAGGCCGGCGTAGCAAGCACAGCGCATAGCGATCAGATGCATCTCGGCTCGCCGCTGACGGCGAAAATGGATTGGTTGCATACAAGGCGGACACTTTCCTCACAAACCAGCGAAGCCAATGTTGTCGCAGCTGGAGCTGAAGCGTGCCCAGTTCATGCGCCTGCGCCTTACCAGCTCGCAAGCCAGTCACCCATGGCTCCCTTCACCCCACCTCTTTCCACATCATCTTGAAAGGACAGCTGCGGCACAAAGGGCGTGGCCGTGGCACGACTTCATGCAAAATGTGCGTGGCTCGGCCTGCTTCTGCTGAAAACCACCCCAAAAACACTGTGCGTTCCAACCGCCGGTGCCAGCCGAGACTACGAGCAAGCACTTGGGGCAGCAAGGGTGTAGAGGAATTACTAGTCAGCGCACTGAAAGCAAGCAACTGCATGCAACTGCGAAGCAGAAATCGACACCGCATGACGGAGCAGGCTCCGCCTCCTTGGAACTGGATCCGAAGCCCCAAGATGGAGCTGTAAAGCGCAGCCTCGACTGCGCGACACTTTCGATGAGATACCGGGCAGCAGTGGGCGTCAAAAACCCTGTCGCGTGCAGCGGTTGCCGTCGTGCTTCCTATGGCTTCAAGTGCGACGAACAAAACATATGGTACAGCTCTTTGGCCTACGAGTCTTCCACAAACAATGCAGCGAAGACAGCTTGCCCAACCTAAGGCTGTCACGGACCATCGCGAGAATTGTATCGTCCGGGCCCTGGCGGCTACAACTTGGGACTAGCCCTGCGACGGAACAGAAAGCCGGGAGGAGGCATTGCGTTCCTACCGGCCGACTCAATGGCTCGGGACTCGAGGCGAAAAACAAACGTTCCAGTCGTACATCTGGGAAGATGCAAGCCAACTACATGCGATGTCGAAGAAGCGCGGAACTCCTCAACTAAATTGTGGCTGCTAGCATGTCCATCGTAATTTCAATCCTGTCACATTCAAGCAACGCTCGCATAATCTCGCATACACACGCCTCTCCCGCGTTAGCCTGGGCAGATACTCGCATCAGTTCCGCATAGGAAATTCGCAAGAATGAATGTCCCGAGCTCAGCCTCGCCTGCACAAACGAACCGTGCAAAACCCCAAGCACCCCCTTGCAACGGTTTAGCCACGAGTTTCCGTGTGCTTTCGTGCCTCACACGAGCATGTGGATAGGGAGCAGGACCCTCGCACTCGCACCTGGTGGAAGGGAGGAGCTCCTGTTGTCCTTCGGAGAGCGCATGCTCCAGGAAGGGTCGCCTCGGGCACCAAACAAACGCACACCAAACAAATGCTTCTTGTAAGTTGGGATTACCTTTGGCCCCTTTCGGCTGTAGCTTATGTGCAATCATGGGAGTCTCTTCCTCGGTCGGAAACGAGACCAACGAGCTACTTGAAGTAAGGTAGCTACGTAACTGAAAAACCTGTGGATGCCACATGATTCACCAAGCCCCGGATAGTTGCATGCTGGCCACGTTTGTAGCGGCCATTGATGTCACCTGAGCTCTCTCCAACTCAACAGTCTGTGATTAGCCAACCCTTCGGGTTTGGGATCTTTACGGTTCACATATGTCCTTGCATTTCCCACAGGTCCGAGAACCACCTCCGCGGTGAGTCGGTGCTTGCTGCAGACCAGCTGCGATGTGGGTCGTCGGAGGAGTAATGACCGACCCTCGGGAGATTACATCTGTCTGCTCGCGATTGCCAGTAACTCGTGAAAAGGCTGAGCTTGTGGCTCGGTGCCTGATGGCTTAACTCCTGACAACCTCCCCGGGATGGACCACTTGGGTGCCTCCGGTCTGCAGTAGGCTTATGCTTGGTGAGGCTGCGCCGACTTGGCTTAGCGGCAGCGATGCTCAAGCGGCTTGAGCCTTCTTGTAGGTTGTGTGCGCGGTTAGCAGCTCATGGTCCGGGGTCGGCTGCAGCTCACCGGGTGTCGGGTGATGCTGCGGCATTGCGCAGGAGGTGTGCGCGGGCACCTGACGCCCACAGGTCTGAGCCAAACAGCTCCTGTGGCGCGATGCAGAGTCATGATCTACTCAGCAAGCTCAGCATGTGAACGAGGCTTGCAGACGCTGGCTGGCGCGTTGAGGTGAGCTGCCGGCACTCGGATTTTGCAAAGCTGCTGTTGGCGAAATTGGCGGCATCACTGTCACTGTCCAGGTGATCAGACTGACGTGCAATTGCGTGCTGGGCCGGCCGGGCTATCTGGCCGGCGAACTGCAGAACGAAAAAACCTGCAACCTCTCGAGTCTCGTCGTATGAACTAGTTGATGCTCCCAGCACAGCGCACACCTGACCACAGCTGTCCGACAGCAATGCAGATCCTGATGAGTTGTCTGCACTCAGCAGGCAGAGCGGCTGCCCTGGCCGGCTGGTGAAGACAGTGTGCACGACTGCTCGTGCCCACGTGAAACGACTCGTCTAGACGTCGCAAAAAGGGTTGAGTGTAGTGTGTAGAGTTTGGCTGAAAGGAGGGCGTGGCCGGAGTGCGGGGTTCGGGGAAGTATGAGTCTCAGTGAGCGGACGTCCCTGCCTTCCAGGTAGCATGCCTTTCGTCGAACCGCTGGGCTGAGGTTATGTGACTGAGACCAACGGCAAGCAGACCGAACCGGCAAGGGACGAGGGGCAGGCTGAGTGGTCGCCCAGGTCAAGGTACCATTGTACAAGCAGGGTATACCGAAATGCAACCGGTGGGCAGCAGCCAACGAATGAAATCAGCAGGATACTGCAGGGCTGTGAACCGTATGGACCTGGACACACTCCATCCTGAATCAATCTTGATGTCAGGTATTCTCGCTCGAAAAACGCCGTGAGCCTCAGAGTGCCCAGTTGGTCACTTGAGAGGAGCCGATACCTGACCACCGACATGTACAAACCGGCCAGCCCAGTTCGTAGTGCAGTTGGCACGCGCCTTGCGCGGCAACCGTGCCCAAAGGCACCCACGGCCGGGAGAAAGACTGCCTCGACCTCGGAGCCCGAGGCAATGCCCTTTTTGTTCAAGCCTGTTGATTTTCTTGTTTGTATTGATCTAGCTAATGCTTTTTGCTGCTGTGAAACGCATTAGTATGCATATGAGTGCTACGACTCAGTCTCCAGCAAAACTCTCACAACTCAGACAGTCCTGGCAAGGCGTCTGAAGCACGATGAACGAGTTGATGTGGACACATCACAACTCGTCTTAAACTGTGCATAGGATACTTGAAATCGACGACGAGGTTATTCGACAGCGAATTCAATATGTAAATAGCCATGTAGCATTTCGTATTTGGACTCTCACAGCTTGGGCCATCCGCGCAAGGTGTCTAAACTCGGCGTATGCTAGCTGCTGTCACATTGGGCAGCGCTTCAGTCGGGAGATAGTGTATTTGAGGTTTCGTGTTGAGTGCTTGGTGTTTGGCCGTTATGCTCTCGCAACTCGGACACGGCCACAACTGTGGTATTGTTTGCGCTCCGCATCACGAGCCACAGCGCACACGGCAGGTCTCCACGTCGGCATGGTAAATACGATCTAGGACTTAGGGTACTGGAATTAGTCTTAGTACTAGCATGCATCAGCGTTGGCATGAGCTTTATATAGCTTTATGATCTGCATTGGTAGCAGCAACACTGCTCTTGGCATGAGTCTGGGAAACAGAACCAGCATCAGCATTAGTATGAATACCCATATCAATATTAGCAGTACTGTTCATACTCATGCCAGTACTTCACAAAAGACCTATTATGTTCGACATTCTTCTTCGTCACGAACCCCGTGGTTTACAGCACATGTTTGGTGTTGTTGAAAAAGCGCGAAGAGGCTCTGTTGTTGACTTAATTTCGCTCTGGGTTCATTGATAAGGTGCTAACATGCTCTGCTGTTGGCTTGTATTTCGCTCTGGGTTGTAATTTGTGTTTAATTCTTCAGCCAACATGCTGGCATTTGGCAGTGTTCGTGTTTCCGATGATATCATGTTTGTTTTTTTCACGGTCTTGATTTTCATGTCAACAACCAGCAATCAGAATGCAGCATTTTTTCGTGCCTGCCTGGTCCAACCGCCCCCTTTCACAACAAAACATCCAAGGCAAACGCTAATGAGCTCTACTGCGATTTGGGATCAGACCATCCATGCCAAAACCTGATTTTTTTGCCGGCCAAAACCTGATGACATCCGTGGTCTAGCTCGGTTCGGAATTGGGGCATCCACGGCCAAAGGCTGATGCCGTCCCTGGTCTAAAGCGGTCTGGGCTAAGCACATCCATGGCCGAACCATAGTTACACGCATGGTATAGTGAGTCTAGTGTGTTTTGGGAACCGCTTGCTCTTGCCCACCAGACGATACCAGACGCCCGTTGGTGTGCAGCACGTCAAGAAAGACTTGCGTCCCACCGTGGTTTTGGAATCTTATTGGTGTTTCGATGGCATTTTCGGACTTATGTGATGCCAAGCGGCTGTTGACCAAGCATGGCTGTAGACAGGAGCTGCTCGGAAGGACCAAAGCCGAGGCCAGACGCGGATCCTCCTGCCAGGCGACGTCCGTCGAAGCTGAAGAGAACCGCAACGGAACGGAACGGAGACTCCGCTTACGCTTGCTGGCAAGTGCTAGAGAGCTCCTGGTTGGCAGCTGGATCGCACAAAATGCGCAGTTGATTGCCCTTTCAGCGTGACCCCTAATCGTCACAACACCACTGCAGGGGAAAACAGCTACTTGATCTACTTGTAGCAACTTTAGGTGCAAGTTCACAGCCTACACATGCGTGGCATACCTCAAGATGGCCTGTGATTTGGGACAGACAGCATGACTCTACTGGTCTGCCGAAGCACAGGCCTGTGGCCTGTCATGCATGTTGAACCCCACAATGCTGTACGCACTGCTCCTGGATCGCCCCTGTGGCAAGCACCTTTCGATAGAGGCCCATCGTGCAACATCGCCAGAAGCCTGGGCAAAAGTCTGACTTGCACCTGGGAAATGCACGAGACTAATTAAGATTTCAAGTCCTACGGAACATGACACGTTGCCTAGCTCACTTGCTCTTTGCCGAGAGTCTCTTGCCCGCGTTGGCGGCCAACTTCTGGATCAAGGTCCTTGCTTCCCGGCTTACTCCCACGTGGGACATTCCACAAATTGGTGGAAAGAAACTGGTATTCAGCAGCCTTGGGAGTAAGGCTGAACAACATGCAAGCGGCTGTCGCCAGGCACTCCGATGAAACGAGCTCATGGACGTGGCTCACTGAACAATCAACTAGCGGTTTCTATGCTGTCCAAGGCTCCACCAGGCCCCTACCATCATCTGCGTCCTGCATGACGAGCATGGCTTGTCGAAGCTAGGGTTCACAAGATGACCGTTGAATGTTGTGACTTGGGCCCGAGCGCTTGCCCCGAAGCGCTCGCCTGGACCGCATGACAAAAAAAAAGGTTGCCGCTAGGCGAACCCGAGACAAGAGAACAAATGTCGGGCCTGGAAATATCTCGCCAGCCAGGTTGGAACGAACGTGGCCTGGGAGATACCAAACAGAAGCTTTCAGCAGTCGACTCCTCGGGGCATTCGGCAATAAGCTAAGCTGAGGGGCTGTTCCAGTCGTCATCTCCACAACTGCTGCCAGCACTGCTCTTCTGCGTGGCCTCAGGCCGATGGCTCACACAGAGGCCGCCGTGGCTTTCGAGACGAACGTGAGAGGACCCCAAACGGACCGATAAAACACACGGGACACTGCAGAGTGCGACGGGTATGCTACGATCAAGCCAAGCTTCGGTGTATTCAGTGGTATCTGCATCGTCGTCCGCCTCTTTGTAGTAGGCCTGCATCGGTCATGAGGTGGCGATGCAAATCAAGGCCCATAAAAGCTTAAACCTCTGCACTGCTTCGAGGCTGCGACGGGCCAAAGTCCGCACGGGCTAGGGGTAGATGCTTTCCAGGTATCCATCATCGGTCTCGGATACGGACATCATAGGCTTGAAAGACTTCCAAGGGTTCACGCAGCATCTTCGACGGCTGTCTTGAGCGTGTGACGGGTTCACTGTATGTACTGACATGCCGAAACCATACGATGCCATACAAGCTGTACCGCAACCGATTACAGCTGGGTCTCATGTTGTCGCAGCCCTGGAACATCCCATTGGCAGGCCCGAGCTGTAGCCTCCGAAGCACGGGCAAGGCATGCAACAAAACGAGCACTGAAAAGCTTCTCTGGTGCTGAGCGCGATGCGGGGGGAATATCAGCTTCGGTTGTTGTACCATCAAAGGTCCTGATACAAGCCGCCGGCAGCAACCAGCACCGCTTGCGCTAACACCCGCAAGGACACCGCAAATGCACCGCTCTAGTCTCCATGGTCTCCATACTTCATGCAACAGCTCGTTCTACAAACTGCCTTCTTCGCCCCAGTCGTTGCAAGAAGAGCTCCACATGGCTTCAACGGCTGACAGGTCCTTGGCGCGCAGGCAACATGTAGCTCGAGCTCGGCGAGGATTGGAGTAGTGCAGCCAAGTATCAATTTGCACCAGGCGTCCGGTTGTCAACTGGAGCCGACACCACGCGGAGTTGGAGTTCAGGAATCAGACGAGCCGGAAAAATGGAGCTTGCAAGATGCACATGTGACAAGAGCTGACGGCAGACTTTGCCCTGCGACATCCAACCACGGGGCACAAACAGCCCGTTCTGTGAGAATAACTGTTAAGCACTTGCCGGCTCTGCTGTGGGCTCTAGGGCTCTGCGCTCCAGAGGTTCGCTTGAATGTTAAGTGGCGCTTCACTGTCTACTGCAGGTGTCAGCAAAGAGCCCACATGAAACCGAAACGAAATCCTACAGGAAGAGATCAGGCCGTGTTCTGGACAAGGAGGCACGGATCAGCTCCCGCATGGAGGCATGTACTGTAAACATGTCACGACTGAGAACTCCCGTTCAGAGTTCAGGCACACAAAAGTTATTGATTCTTGCTCTTATCAACGATGTGCCCGGTCAGCTCTCTGATCGTCGGATAGTCGAACCTGCACTCTGCTTTGTAGTCTGCGACCAGCCACGACCATGACAGCAAGGCGATCCCCACGACTCTAGTGAGGCGCGAGCGTCAGCGTTGAGGAAAGTCCGAGCCTTTCTCGCCAAATGTGCAGACTTGACTATCCATCCCTCCCCTACCCAAGATCGAACCAAGGAGCCCAGAAAAGGCTTGATTCACCTGGCTCCTGAACTCGATGCTCATCAAGCTGTCCTCATTTGGCTCTGGCGCTATGCCGCTGTCTCCCACAAGGTCCACTGAGCATGTGCTTGGCCTATTGGTTTAAAGGTGTTTCGGCCTACGTGGGACCACACTGCGGGAAAGGGTTTGAAACGGTCTGGCTCCAGGTGACATCCTCGCTGTTTTGTTGCCTCCTGCTGTTCAGGGTTGGCACAGTTGCGCAGGAGCTCAGCACTCCCTCGGCCCAGGCCCCGGTTCCGTGTGACGAGCAGAATCGCTGAAAGCCGGGCTCCCGTCGGGTGCATGCAGATTACTATCTGAACTTGTGGATGCCACCCCCGCTTGGCGATAAGTTGCGACGGCGTCTAAGGGCAGGGCTACTCCAGCATCCATCAAGGGAGTATCAGATTCCTGCGCGCGACATCCACAAAGCAGTGTACAAGCTTGTGCGCGAAGAGCAAGAAGCGGTCCATGTCTGAGCCCATCATTTCACGGAGCATGTTGTGCAACATGTCGCTGACGATGGCTGGCTCCAGGCCTGACTCACACTTTTGGAGATCGGAAAACGCCCAGAGTTTCTCGAGCGCTGAGGCAGCATCCCTTCGGCTTCTCCTCCTCTATGCGGGACTCGGCTGGCCTGAAGTGGAAAGATACATGCCCGAGTTGAGCCACAGGTAGCTCAGCTCCGTCCGGTCCTCAGGTCCTAGGTCCTAGGTACCGAGGCATCCACACCTCCTGAATCTCGTCTTCCTCCTGACGTAGACTTGCAGCGCAGGCCTGTTACCTTCTTGACGCTAGACAATACCCTGGGACCTGGCCTCTTCCTGGACGTACCTGGGCTGACTAACCTGGGTCGGCTGGACGCCCATCTGCTGGCCTGGCACAGCGACAGGGGATACTCACACCTGCCTGGCCGAGCAGCAGCAGCCGACCACCACCCAACACCGTCACCCCCACTGCCTCCCTGCCGCTATCGCGAAGACATCCTCACCATGGTCACCCTTCGGACCTTCCCTATCATCAGCGTCTCCATTGCCATCAAGATCAGCTTCCTACCACCACCATGATCGGAACCACAGTGATCACAATCACCGCGGGTCGTGACATCATGGTGACGGTGACGTTCATGGTCACAGGCATCGTTAGCATAGGCATCAAGCTCACCTTGAGTCAGAAGCCTCAGCAGCGACATCTTCTTCCTCCACCATGACAGTCATCTTGTTATTCAGTCATCGTGTTCTTCACCTACCACCAGCATCATCATCCTCATGATCACGGCTCGGTCAGACACCCTTAACTGTGTGCGGCCTGGTCTCATCGCACCGGCCCAACATGCTCGATGAGCTCTCGAGGGGGACCACGAGCAGAGAGCTCTTCAGTTCGAAAGGAAAGCTGCTTGACGACTCCATAAGCAGGACCACACACGAACAGTCTAAGAAAGAGGAGCTGGAGACTAAACCCCTGGATCAGAGCAGATGTTCATGCGGGGCGAGGCGGGTGGAAGGAGTATCACATGCCATTCCATCCAAACCACGTAAAGAGTCTCATCACTCAAGCTCAAAACTCAAGCCAAGCGATACAAAAATACCTTCCTCACATGATTTCATATGACGGCAAAACCCGAAGCAGATGTTTAAGGCAGATTGACCCGCGTTGTTCTCAGTCGCACACAACTTATGCCTGCCATGCCCCTCTCCGACTCTTTCGAGCCATGCCTTGCAGCACTTTATCCAGAATCTCTTGGGCCTCCGTGCGGGGATCAAGACAGGGAAGCACTGCCCAGGTCAGAGTCCGAGCCCTAGACGAGAACTTCTAAGGGCTTGTCGTCCATCGCCTCCAGCCGCAGATGTCGACAGTGCCAGAGTGGAGTCGTCTGGCAGCGCGCCTTTGCCATGCTCACTGCCTCCTGTGCAGCAATCAAGGCTTCGTCGTTCTTACCGCTGACCTGCCAAAAAGGACACCCACCCCACCAGAATATGGATGCATGTTATCCAATTCCGCTGTTGCCAAGGTTCCTGCAAGCAGAGCCTGTGCTCTCATGTTCACCTGAAGACTCTTACACTCTACCTGCAGCATCTTCGCACAGCTCTCGGCTCTCGGGCGGCCGACGAAGGTACACTCGCCAAGCTGGTAACCTCGACTCTGACGGGTGGAAGACGCCGTGGCCAAAACGGCAACGTGTAAGCCGAGTACCCACATCTTGGTAGATCTTGATGCCCTCTTCAGCACCATCCAGAGCCTCTCGACAGCCAGCCAGGCAGCTTTCAAACATACTAAGAATTCTGGGCACGGCCCTACGACCTGGCAATCTTCAACTCATGTGGGCCGCATGCTAAAGCCGTACGAGTTTCAGCACGGTGTCACAGATTCGCATATAATACGGCAAGAGTGAAGAGTGTTGGCATGTAAGCCTTTTCGCATATCATCAAGCAGGCGGTTGGTTTGCTCGAACTGGCCTCCTGATACCTGCCGCTGACCAGGTTGACTTCCGACAAGGCGTAGAAGCAATCAGCTATGGTCTCAGTCACATAGAGTCTGAGGCTCAGGGCTGTAGCAACTACTGCAAATGCTTTGCCAGAATGATGGGCCAGAATGAAGGCTGCAACAGACAGTATACCTGCAGTGCAACATGCGCAAACCACATGGAGCGTTGAGGGCTGCACCTGCTGATGGCCCAGCTTGTCTGCTATTCTCTTTGCCTTGGCATGCGTGACACGGTCAGTCGGATGCCGGCAGTACACCGGGTTCAGCCGATTATGCAAGATTCGCGGCAGGTTCTCGGTGACTCCATATATTGGATTGTGGAGTGGTCACCGGAAATGCGAAGTGCAAAGAAGTCATATTCTCTCACAAGGCTGTACCATCTGCAGGGAGGTGCTCACGAGAGGCTCAACTCTCGCTTGAAAGTACTTGACAGCGTACGTGCCCATATAGAACGAATGGCCGCAACAAGCATCATCATGACCGCTGGAGGTGCCCGGCAGCCATCAGGTAACACATCCAAAGTAATAACGTCATTCATGCGACCCAGGCAGCAGGAAACCACGCAATTGACTACTAGGTTGTACTGTTACTCCTTTTTGAACTATGGTTATGGTTACTAATATATACTAATATGATACCGCATAGTATCGTTACTCGTGACCCGCTCGTGGCATTGCCCAACTTGGCACACTTCGCATGACTCTCCAGCTCCAAACCCCCATGCTGGAAGCAGGTATCGAAAGACTTAATCGTGCCTGGAAACGGCACTTATGATGACGACCATGATGCTGAGAGCATGGAAGCATGTTAACTTGCGGTATGCCTGACTTAAGGATGTCAGACGTGTTCCAGCAGCTGAAACAGGAAACGGGCGCATGGTCGTTTTTGCACGCGCTCCCGTCAGGGAGAAAACGGAAGCCGAAGTTCGCCATCCTTGGATTCCTCTGCGACTGTAGGCAACATAATACAGTATACTATATGACCTGGTTTAGCATAGTATAGTACCGTATATTGTGACATGAAACAGCATTTATATTTATATATATACATATATATATATATATACGTATTTATTTATTTGCTTGTACTAAAATAGTACATATAGTATAGTATAGCATAATCTAATCTATTACCGAGTACAAAACGGAGAACTTCAGAAGACGGGGCCCGAGCAGCTGTTCCAGCTTTCTCTGCCTCAGTCGGCGAGCTTTCGTTATCCTTTCGCTGACTCTCTCTGCCTATATACATATAGTAGAAGACACACACACATATATATATATATATATATGTGTGCCGCCGTTATATGCCCATGTCTATGCACACGCGTACATAGACCACTACAGAAACGCAGACATACATTTGCATGTACACAGACGTACATCCACACCCGCTTTCCGTCTCCTACTTTACTACAAACAAGACACGTAAAGAACGCCTCCTCTCCGAAGTGTCCTTGGGATGCTCTTGGGAGCCCGCTTTTGAGAGCTGCTCTTCGAGCTCTCGGCTCCCTCGCATCCTGCACCAACGTCTCGCAACAAACACCTCTAAAACAAACATCGAAGTCGACTCCAGAAAAACCCGTTTTCAAGATCGTTGCAACAAAGACTTCGCCTTCCGTTCTCGACCTGGCAGGTGAAGACAAAAACAAGACTCTCGTGCCAGGTGCTAACAGCGAGGGCGAGGTAGACCAAGGCCCGTGCGAGCTGCGCAATGAAGGAAAGATGAGCCTCGACGGTGAAGAGCAGCGTCCCAGCCTGACTTTCATCCCATCTCACATTTCAATTGCTTGCGGTTTCTGCCGGCAGGCACAGGCCTCCGCGGCCTTATCACGAGCCCTCTTGCAAAGCGCATGTGCTTCGTAGGCAAGTCGAACTGCCTGACGGCCACACGACCAATGCAGCAACTGCAACACGACGACAATGCTGCATGTTGTCGCAGTGCTGCCAGCCACTCGTGTGCCAACTCTCGGGTGGCACGACTGGCCAGACAAGACCGACGAACGCTCTGGCCACAGGCTCACAGCCTCTGCTGGCTCCTGCTTGGCAATATGAATCTTGGCCATGCTGTGCAGCACTTGGGCCAACCTCCAGGCTTGTCACAACGAATCTGCCCGGCTTGACGCAGAGCACATCAAGGAGCTTGGCACAGGCTAGCTGTTGCCCTACTCCAGGACCCTTTGAGCGCCGCGCAAACGCCGCTCACCCAAGTCCTCAAAGATCTCTTGTGCTTCCAGCAACCACTTCTCAGCCTCGCGGCGGTGTAGGGATGCAACCTGAGCAAGAAGAAGGTGTAGCAAGTCCAGCCTCCTCCAGCTGACCAACCATCTTGTAGACATTGGCTGCCAGTAGCAAACCCTGACAAAGTCTTGAAGCAGACAGGAAGCTTTCAGCTCTCGCCGAGGCTCCCCGCGGTTGCTTCCCCACGACGATCCTGCGGCAGCGGATGCTCTGGAGATCCGGGATCCGGGATCCGGGGATCGGGTGGCCACGAAGCCTTGAGCTCCCGAAAGATCGCCACTGCCTCTTCCGCGGTGCTCAGGGCCTGCCGCAGCGAGAGAGACAGACCCAACGAGGCAAAGAGAGAGAGAAAAACAAGAAAACATGAAGTGCGGGAGGAGGAGAGAGTGAGAGAGTGAGAGAGCGAGAGAGAGAGAGATTCCAATCTGGCTTCCCAGGACTCTTTGCTCTGTGCCTCCTGGTACTCCTGTAGCTGGGTTTGGACTTGCCTTGTGCATGCATGCATGCATGCATGCATGCATACACCGGTGTGCGCGTGTGAGTGAAGCCCACAGTCCACACCCTGCGCTCAGTCTTGGGGGCAGTGTAGACAGAATCAACACCTTGAGAACATTTTGGGACACGTGGCGTAAGCGGCTAGCCGGCATCAGAGCAGAAGCTACGCCACAGCCGATTCCGATCGCTGTACAGATCTGATCTAAGCCTGTCAGCGGCTGCGTCGGCGACTCCTGCTCCTGTGGGACTTTGCGACAAGAGCTTGACTTCCCATGGAGGGCCAAGTTGAAGAGCTGCTGAGTACATGGAGCACGGCATAGAAAGTTGCTGAAGTGCACAGCACCACGTTCGAGCTTAACTAGTGCCATATCCGGCAACTGCACCTCAACAACTGCTGAAAGGTTGGAGCAGGCCACTAGGAAAAGATATGGAAGGCGCGGTCAGATTGCTCGAAAGACATACTGTAAAATTCAGGTTTTTTGGCTTCGTCTTCTAACATGAACCTTGCGGCAGCGAGGCAGCTGGGCCTCCGCCTCCTTGAGGAGGTGGAAGTCCTGTGGAAGAACTCCCGCCGGCCGAACAGCAAACCCCGGGCCCCGGCCTCTTTCGCCTCTTTCTGGCGCGACGGCTGAGGCTCCTGGTCCTCCCAAGACTGCACTTGATGATCACACGTCTGCGACAAGGGAAGGTCCAAGGAGAGGCTCTGTCCTACTCCTCTTTTTCCCGCTTTTGCTGCTGCTGCTGCTGCTGCTCTTCTGATTTTGCTTTTGCTTTTGCGCGGCGGCTTCAGCCGCAGCTTTCCTCTCGTCGTCATTGTCGCCTGCATTGCCTGCACCAGGTGCATCAGGTGCCGTGCCTTCCTCGTCGCCTCGGCGAATCTAGTCTAAGTCACAGGGCAGAACAAATAAGGATCTCCTTGCACTCCTTTGGACAAGTGTCTGGAGCTGGCAGGTTCTTCTTGCTCCGGCTCCTCTTGCTCGTCCTGCTCTGATTCCGTGTCGTCTTTCGGCTCCAAGCCTTTGGAGCGGAAGACACCCTTGAGGCCCTCCTCGGGAGACGGCAACAGAGCTGGAGCTTTGTACTCTCTGTCTCTCTCGGTCTCTCTTGCTTTCTTGCTTGCGTGTGTGGAGCCTACCCCTGCGCGCGAGCGCTACGCCTGTGTCCGTGTCCGGTCTTTGTGAAACTGGGTTTGTTGGACACCGGGAGCTCTAGGCTAGACCAAGAAAGCTCAGTGTGCCTACTCTTCAACATCTATCTCTCTCTCTCTCTCCCTAACTCTCTGTCTCGCTTCCCATCTGAAGCTCCTTCACTCCTTGCTCGAGTATGCGGCATTACTATTCGGACCAGCACGTCATGACAATGCACTAGACGATGACGAAGCTGTTCATGGCGTTGGCAGGGCTCTGAACAGTCGAAGTGTTGAGATGGAAGCAGTTTGATCTGCAGGCGAGGACGAAAACTATATAAGATGTTCAAATCACAGAGTCATTGATGGAGATGCATTTGAGGGAGTGTGTGTGTGCGTGCATGTGTGTGAAGCTCGAGAAACAGAACCTGCTCATGCACAGCTGCTCAAAAGACAACGGTATGAGGTGAAGCCGACAAACATTGGCAAAACATGAAACAGAACAGATTTACGATACGATGACATACCTACGTGGGAACGCGGAAGAGGTCGATATGACTAAAGCAAGTCGTCAGAAAGAACACGCGACATGAAGTAATGTAAGCTATCACGAACTCATGGAGAAGCAACTTAAAACTTACAGCCGTCCTGTGTGGGTGAGCTATGGTGGGATACAAAGCGGTAGCTCAACCAGCTGGCAGCTATCAACAGCATCACCTGCTTCCGTGAATGACGGAAGACTTCCTGCTGAATAAGTGGCCGCTTTGGCCTTTGCATCAACTGCAGACTGCTTATCTAGTCACATCCAGTCAGAAATGAAGTGCTGGGTCGGTTTCCTCCACGAAACAAGCCGACTAACATCACGACTTCCCTCAAATGTGAGGTGATCTGCTTGATCGGCAAGTACTGACGATCCCCTTTGTGATTGCGACATGACAGAATCACCGCTGCAATGTGTCTGAACCTGTCACGGCCGAGAATTTTCCGGCGGCATCCATGCCAATAACACCAAACAATACAAAAACCCTCTGGTAAAACTAGCCATGAAGAACAACATGCCATCAACGACCACTGCATTTGCCAGCCGATTGTTAGACACACGCCAGACAACAAAGAACGCTAGTACAACAAGGAACCGCAGGGAAGAGCACAGGAGAATAGAGAATCTGAGAAAGAGGTGAGGATATACATCTGTCAGTACGCACACAGAAAACGTAATCAGGTACTACACGGTGACATAAGACATTGTCAACCACTACATTCGACAAGGTTCGCAACGGGAGTATGACCATGCGAGACAGGAACACCAGACCGCATCGCCATATGCAATTTGTACCCCATTTTCGACTTCTCAAACCAGTCCACTCCGTAACGTATGTCAAACCTACAGACATCAAGGTGTGACAGCACGCCACCGCAGAGAACAGACAACTGTAATGTCGCTTATATTCCGGAATCGCTCCAAACCCTACATAAGCCCTAATGCCTCATGCACTTTCAAGGTGTAACACGAACAACCTGTGCCGGATCGAGATAAGCGCATGCTAACACGGTTGAAATTGCAAATGGGCAGAGAGAAGATGGATGTAGAAATATGCATCTGGTGCATCTATGTTTCTGCATATACATATGTATGTGGACTGTAGTAGCTACGTATGTGGCTGCAACTATCGAGCACAGAACTTGGCAGATTCGTAAGTATCTGAGCATTGTGGGGAATTTGGGCAACTCTGGTCATACCCCCATTACAGATAACATAAAAATGTGTACATATTGAACTACAACATGAACACTGTCGGGCCATCTACAGAGGCACGGAAATGAGAACGGCCGTGACATGATGTAGTCGGGTCTCCAGCGCTTTTTCTTTCGCGGAGGCCGGGCCGATACCGAGACTCTCCACCAGCGGTGGGAGCGTCGGATCCTGCATGACCTCCATAGTAGCAGCAAGCATTTCTCTAAACTTCGGAGCCGGCAACCCAGTTGAAGAGGGGAACTTTCAAACGCAGAGACGATGCATGTTTGTAGCTGACTATAGCAAAGCCTTGCCTGCTGCAAGGCATCCCCCGCGTCGCTGAAGTCCTCATCGGCGGCTGCTCGCCTTGATAGTGCTGTCTAAGCCCAGGTGTACAACCAAGAGCCCGGCACTGTCAACTCCTCGGACCCAATGCCACCAAGGCTCTTCAGGTTTTCAGACAGTTTATTCAGCGTGGTGAGGCTGTACTCGATGCTGGCTTTCACGGCTGCTTCGTTTCGGAGCTGCGCTGCTTTCATCTTTTCTGACACACGCTCTAGCTTCGCCCGGCTCTGCTCCAGCTCGGCTTTCAGCGCGGCGTTTTGCTCCAGGAGCGCAGCGTTCTGCTCTTGGAGCGCGGCGTTCTGCTCCTGAAGCGTGGCGTTTTGGCTCTGGAGCGCGTCTCCTGCAGCACGTGGATGAGCAGGGCGAGTGAAGGAGAGAGGAGACTGAGGGAGAAACCATGGGCTGAAAATAAAAGCAGGTAGTGCGCGAGCTAATGAGTGGCAGAGGGATGCTCACAGAATAAGCAAAACCGAGTGTGTGAACATGTATTTACGGGTATTTGTTGAAGCAGAATCTCGGTGTACGCCTGACGTGACACTCCAAATTTCCAAATCGCTCTGTTGTCATTTCTGGCAAGCCTCTCAGCTACAGGAGCTGGTGAGTAGAGAAAGTGTCAGTAAACAAGCGAGCGAGTATAACAGAAGCGTGCATAGTAGGGAGAGGCCAAGCAAACAATGAAACGACTGAAACCGAATGCATGCATGCGTGGGCGGAGCGAACGAGTGGAGTAAGCGATCTTGCTTGACGCGTCCCATGTGCACTTCTCTTGAAAAGGAACCGACGAGCCAAAAGCAATCCACACTCACACTATGACGAATACCTGTTCAGATGTCGCTTTACGTCGCTTTGCTCCGTCGCTAGATTCAGCACCCACTCCCCCCATGCCACCCCCACCAGATCTCCGTAACCTCGACAACCGCACTATTCTCAGCGCTTCCTTTGTATGCCCTGGTCCATTCTCATCCCCACTCCCACGGAAGCATCACATCTTTCCTGACCTCGCCTGCGGCTGCTCCAAGCGCTAAGACTAAACTTAGCGAGCAGAACTGAGTGCCACACTTTCGGCTTCGTTCTTCTCGGAGGTCTGGCGTGCGTCAGTTAGCTCCTCCTCCAGCACTGTCCGCGCCGCAAGGGCCTCAGCCATGAGCTTTGAGAGATCAAGGAGTGTACAGAATCGAAAGGCAGGCAGCATGCCGGCCTTCTCCTCCTCCGTCTGTTTTTCTTCTTGGAGCTCCTCTCCTGCGATATGTACCAATATACAGTAACGGCTGCCGGGATAGGCAGTGCCACCAGCACACACCCCGCTACAAACAATGTAAGATCTGAGAGCAACGCTTTCACGGATCGCATCCGTCAGCTTCTGCCTGGCATTCGCCAGCTGCCGCTTGTCCTCACTGGTTCTTCGATGCTAATACACCCCTCACTGCAAGCTGTCGTAAAGAGTGTGCCACATTGCACGTGCATACCGAACAGGACAGCGTTCATGGGATGATCACGGTGGCTACTGGCGGCGCAAGGACTGAGAAATCTTGCAGAAATGTCTTATTGTAGCAGTAGCAAGTGTCGGAGTTAAGCACCCCCAATCGAAGCCAGCCCTCCTGATTCAATCGAGCAAACTTTCTCTAAGAGCGGTGCCTCCTCTCTTGCCTCCTCGTACTGGCTCTCCAGTGCATTCAACTGGTCCCGCAACATATCTTCTGTTGCTCTCGCCTGCGCCAGTTCTTGCTCCAGGTTGGCCATCTTCTGCAAGGTTTCTGGATCGTCCACTGGATCCACTGCAGCCGCTGCCGAGGACGCCGTTGACGGCTTCGCGGGCTGCAAGACCTGGGCCTTGGCTTCAGCTCTTGCAGTCCAGCAAGCTTTTGATAGAAGCTTTGACACATTTTACCAGATTCGTGCACATCCTGAGAAAGTCGCCCCTCGGAATCAACCCTTTTGAGGTACTCGGCTCTTCTCTTCGCAGATCAGAAGTTCAACAACACTTGGAGTCGGCTACACCTGGATGACGGTCTCTGATGCTCGTTCTGCTGAAGCTGTCAAGGCTAGGCTTGAAGAGACACACCGGATTTGTCACCCTGAACAGGACCTCGGGAGAAGACATCGAGAAAAAAACACAAATGTCGATGAGTGGACCACCTGGCGACGAGAAGAACAAGGTAAACCAAGGCACCTAGCGGCGAAGGTTTTGGCACAGACTGGTGTCAGAATGGGGTTCGTGCTATCTGATCTTTCAGCTAGTGGGGTTGCCTTTGAAGGCGGCTGCTGCTGCTGCTTCCGCTGCACGTGCTTCTTTGTTGCTTTGTTTCTGTTGCAACATCTTTGGTAAAGCGCTGCCGTGTGCCTGCTGTTGTGTCAAGATTGCCCTTAGTCCTACATTCGCTGTGCATGGCTTTGTTGGAGAACTCCTCCGAGTCTATCGACATCTGTCGAGAAACACGCAGACTGGTTCAGCCACCGCCTGCATTCGCAAGCCACTGAGCAATATACGGCATCATTGCTTCGAGTCGCAGAGTTCTGCACGACTTGTCGGCACCGGCTTGCCACGGCACCGGTCATTGCCCTAATCATGTCCAGGTTCATGAAGCCGGCAGAGTCTTGCTTTGACCTTGACCGTGAGACTGTAGAATCAGGCTTCAGGAATACGCTCTTCAATCCGAATAATCCGAGATACGCCGCAGGATCAGCATATTGCGGTGGCCTAACAAGCTCTGGGCTCTCGGCATCAGACACTAGGGCAACAAATAGATTCCTGCCTGCGACACTACAGCCTGCCTGCTGTCATGCAGCAAAACGTCTTTTTGTAAGCTCCTCGCTCGATGCCTGCAGGGTAGTCTGTGCACTCCTCCTTGACGGGCACAGGAGCCTGCCGGGGGAACGAGTCACAGATACTGGAAGCACAGAGTGGCATCAAGCCGCCCCATATCTTGCCTTGGGAAGCGGCGCATTGGTGGTGGTCGCTGCAGGCTCAGGCGGCACAGGCGGCACCGGCTGCTCCGTCTCTGCCGGCGGCGCGCATGCAGAGGGTGTCGATCGTTTGGGCCTTGGCAGTGAAGGTACGAGGCGAGAATTGTCGCGGTACTGCGATGTAGTTCATTTCATGTCGAAGGCTGGTTACTTCAACGTGAAAGAGACCAAGTACGCATTCCTCGGAGTTTGGGGCGGAGCTGTCGCGTGATCTGCTGCCGGCATATGCCTCACACGACCTTTGCAACTACCCTCAAGCGCCCAGATGCTCTTTGCTGGACAACCTGCTGGGATGTATCCTTGGCTTCACAGTCCACGAAGTTTGGCAGCACAACAGCGGCATGCATGTGTTCGTGCAGGCATGAAAATCTTAGCTGCAAGGTCCACGAGATTTGGTCAAAAACCCGAGAAGGACCACCCGAACCACCTCGAACAAGAATGAGAAGAAACAGTGGCACGTAGAGACGTAGAGTTGCATAGCTGTAGGCATGCAGGTGAATCTTCAACGAACTTTCTCAGCATCTCGATATCTTGGCGAGCCTCGCTGGCGGCCGCTTCTCTGACGCGCGGCTCGCTGCCGGTGATGCCTGAGAAGCAGAAGCCACACACGCAAATGCCCAAAGAAAGTGGAAGGTTTGGGAAAGAGCACATTGACGAGTTCAACGCTTCTGTGTCTTCAACAACAGTGCCAATACTGCCAGAGGAGCCTTGGGCGTTGTTACGCCAGGCTTCGGCCTGTCGAGGAATCTCAAGTTCTTACATCGAACAGGCACAGCTCCAAACTCATGGCCATGCCTTCCACTTTTGGCTATGAGCAGCGCGGAGGCAGCTTTGCTTTTGCTGGGAAGGATCTTCAGCTTGGGTTTTGGTGGACTTGTCGTCGGCTTGGGCGGACTGGTTGTCTTCGGCTTTGGCGGACTGGTTGTCGCCGGCTTGGGCGGTTGTGGTGTCTTGTAGGCCACCTTGGCCTTGACAGGCGCTTTGGCCGGGATAACGTGCCCTTTGCCGCCTTTTCCAGGCCCGCCCTTGCCGGGGGCAGGCGGCGGGGAGACGCTGTACGCAGGAATAACCTTGCTGAAAACGGACTGCATGGCTAGGGAGTGCATGGCAAACTCATAGTTACCCTGTGTAACATCCAGTGGCTTGCTCATTGAGCTGTCTATGCAAAGCACCAGCTTCGTCCACAAGTTCACGAAACCGTCTTCATCTCGATGCCTACAGCAACAGTACTGGATTGACTAGTCTGGCGTGTCAGGGCATATAATGTTGGACTCTGCTTGCAGGGGCCGCGTCGGAGTGTTCTACGCATTTGCCCTCTTTAGCCCTGCTCAGAGCCGCCGGGTGTGCACATCACAGGGAGCTTTCCAGAAGATGCCACAGCAAAGCCTTGCTTCAGCAAAGTTCAGCCAGCCACAGCACAGTGTTCAGACGCACGTATGCCTGCAAGTTTGAGCCGACCAAAATTAAAATTAACAGGCTTCAGTGATGCAGATGACCTGCCCGCTTCGATCTCCAATATCTTCTAGGATCCAGATTGCCTCCAGCAAAGGCCAAATGCGCGATGTGCTTTGTCTCGTCCCGTGCGATAGAATAGCGTCCCGCCTCTTGCGCTGCTTGGAGTGCTTCGGCGTACTGCTTCATGGCACAGCGCAGAGCGGCCTCAAAGCTGGTTGGATCTAGCTGTGCATGTTCACTTACATGCAGCACGTTGGCCCCGATGCCGAAGCATTGCCTAGGAGCCACACCACAGAATGCAGCATGACAGCCTCCCATGGCAGGTCCTTCGATACTATATAGACCAGACGTTCTCACTCTGTCCTTATGCGGCTGTGACTGTGAGATTCATGGCTAGATTTCGTCTGTTCCGCCTCCAACTCCTTGATGATATCCAGAGCTTGGAGGGCATTGTCCAGGGCCTGACGTCCGAATCTTTCACAATCTCTCCAAACGCTTGCGTAGGCAGGCCGCGAAGGCGCGCGTGTGCCTCTGAAGGTCTTCTCATGTTGTACTGAACGGACGCGATCTGATCCAAGGCAACTGCCTGCACGAAATAAAAAATTCTGATCCGAGGATTTCCAAGCTGCCCCCTCCTACAGCGGATAGACTTTACGGACGCTGCATGTGTGTAATCGTCCAAAGTGGCCTCGCCGCGCTTGTACCGCTGACCACGAAACCTGAGATCTCCGTCACTGCCAGTGCACATCTGGGGTCCACTCAGGCAGCGGCTGCTCCAGTGCGGCCTCAGCTACCTCGATACCCTTCAGGTCGTTCTGAGCTGTACCTCGGAGACACAAACAAAGGCTTTGCACGCCTTGGAATTCTCCAGGCTTCTTGGCCCGCGGCAGTGAGACTTGACGAGCAGCCGCAAAGCATTCGACCTTACCCGGAGACTCTCCACGAACCGCCCCGCCGTTTTGCTGCTTCTCTTTAAGGCTTCAGCTGTCCCGACAAGCTGTTTTTGGCTCGGTAGATGGCCATGGCATCTTCCGCTGCCTGGCTCGAGGGTGCAAAAATTCTGATCCTGCGGATCCTCTACCTTCCAGCCTGCAGCATCTTCATGTCATCCTGCAGGGAGGCCATGTGACGCCAAACCAACACCAGCATCTTCGGGCGTAGCACTGTCGCCTTGCACGACTTGTGGAACTCGGCAAGGCTCATGAGCTCCGCAGCCTGTGAAACAGAGCAGTTTCGCGCTGTATCATGCTCCTGCTTGCTTCGTTCATGTGCAAAGGAACCAGGATGCTTCATTTTCGGACCTTTGGGCAACACTACAGCAGCGCATAGCAGCGCACAGGAGTGGCTGCAGTATTGCAGAGCGTTGCAGAGCCAGCTCTCCAGATTGGCGCCCTCTCTGCCAACGACACTTTGACCTCCTTCGCCTTGACCTCTCTCGTCTTTTTGCAATTCCGTCAAATGTCCGATGTCCGGATCTGGCTTCGCCTCGGAGGACGCCTCCGAGCTCAAACGCCGAGCCTCCTGCGACCCGCGTGTTGCCGACTGTCTCCAGCCCGAATCTGCGGGCTCCGGTAGCCACGTCACGTCTCTGTGGCTGCAGTTTATGCGCCTTGTCGCCAAAGCTCCAGCTGAGGAAGCATCGCAGCGGTGGCCAACCATGTCGTGCTGGCAGCTTTGCTGAAGCGAAGCCACCATGCTACTCCGGACCAGAACAAAGTATCTGTAGACCCGCGGTGTAGTGGGGCTTCCTCGCCGTTCGACTCGATGGCATACTCGTACTGCAGAAGCACCACCTTTTGTGCATGCGGCGTGAGCACTCCTTGCTGGCATCGCACATCTGTCCTACGCTTATCGCAGGCTATAGGGGTTCGGTTCATACGGCCACCACCTCTAACTTACCGCATGTTGAAGGCTGATGGTCCATCCGGAAGACTTCCTACTGATCCAAGTGTCTCAACCGGTGCCAAACTCTGTTGTCCAGCACCAAGATGTCTCCGGCCAGCGCAGCCACGTTGTCGAGGGTGACCTTTTTAAAATCCCTATATGCGCCACGAACGTCGTGCTTGCACTTTGCGTTATTTTGCATGGGTTCGGCCCCGGCCCTCGTTTTCCGAAGCTCGAGTTGAGCCACAGCATGCGGGTGTAGTGTGACTAATTTTGGACAGTCCGGACACCTGGATGACATGCCCTTGCCCGTGTTTCAAGCTCATGGCGCCACCACACGTCCGGATGGTGGCTAATTCTGACACGACGTGCGATGACGTGCGCAAGGCAAACGAGGGAATGGCTGACAAAAGGAGAAACAGCCTGCACTGCGAACCTGTGCGTTTTCGAGCTTGCAACTCATTCACAACGGCATTGTTCGGGGACTCGAGCACTCTTCTGCTGTCAAAGGGTTTTCGTATATCTTTCTCAAGTTACTACCAGATACTACCACTCACATAGAAAACAGACTCTGGCCCCATTGCGAGGACATCCTGAAGCTGAGGCTGATTAGGCCTTTAGGCCGGCTATGTTTGAGCCGTCAAGGCCTCCTGCAAGTTCCACCCCTTCAGCCCTTTGTGGGAGCCGGCGATCACCTCCAGCTGCACGAAGTCTTGGGCCATATCGACGAGAGGCACCACCACAGAGATACCCTCTGCTGACCCTGTTCCAAAATCCAAGTCAAGGTCTGACCATGTCCAAGAGCTTCTCGTGCGCCCGGAAGCCGCGGTCGAGTCCGCCCACAGGAGCGATGCTTGCTTCAGCGACAGGGAATCATCCTGCCGGACCGGGACCGGCCTGGGACGCTCTTCCTCTTCCACATCCCCGGCATCTCTCTGACTAAAGCTGCTCTGTTGGAGCTGCGCTTGAAGCACCGGCAGCCAGAGCTTCTCAGCCGAACGCAGCGTGGCAGCAGTCAAAGCCTGAACGCAGTCATGCTGAGATATGCTGAGAGTCATGCTGCTGCCAAAAGCTGGTGCTGCATCATGCCACCCTGGGACATCAAGTTGCCACAAGCAACTGAGAACGCCGCCAAGTCAGGCAGGCGCCATGCAGCATCCGTGCTCAGCAGGTCTGTCGAATCATGGCTGCTGTGCCACGACGCGCGGTGAGCTTCGTGCATCAATTGGGCCACATCAGGCATAACTCCTTCTTCAGTCAGCTCTTCCCTGTGATAGAAGCACCACGTATGCCAGCCGGCAACACCTCTCGGCATCTGCTTGGGCGAATTTGCATCCGCGTCGTCTTTCTGCTTGAACGCCAAGGGCCCGAACAGGAGCAACGAGAGTGCCGAGCCCCAGGGACCCAAGCGAGAGTTCTCCGCCTCCGTAGCTTTCGGCTGAACCGCAACGGGAGCAACGGACCAGCCTTCGCTGAGCTCCTCCGGGTCGAAGCGCAGCGAAGGCGTGCACTGACCAATCCTGCACGGGAGATCCGGCGAGTGTGGGTCTGTACAGGGCTTTGTTATCTGTCACTGCCTCTAGACTCTAGACTCTAGACACCCGCCTGGAACAGGCTGCATCGAGCAGCGCCTTCAGGGTTGGATGCTGCATCGACTGCATAACCGATACCAGGTAGCCAGAGGATTCACCAACCAGTGCCCCGGCCAGGAATGAGCCAGGAATAAGCAAAGGCATCGAAAGTGCAGAACCAATGGCTGCACCAAAGACATCTAGGTTCAAACCACCGGCAGGAGTGAGCAAGGACCGTCCCTGAAAGGTGATGCCTTCAAGCACCCTGGCAAAGGGCCTGCAGTACTCCTGTCCCCTTTCACGCCGAAGTGGCACCATGTTGGCCATCACGGCAACGCCATGCACATCAAGGCATCCACCAAGAGTCGTTACATCTGAATTGGAGGTTAACCGTAACCCAGCCGCAAAGCTGTCTTCTGGCCGAGCGTCCGGCGGAGGTCTTGAGTGCCTGTAGAGCATGTAACCAGCACCGCCTACTGCGCAAACTCCTGCGTGGCTCAGCCAGCGCCCTGCCAACCTCACAGCCCTCTTCATGGATTCGAGCGGTAGGTCTTGAATTTAGGAGGGGTGCCTGCAAAGCTCTTGTAGTTCATCACCACAGCATGCTTCTTCAGCGCCCAACCAGTGCTGATCTCTCGGGCCGAGACCATGGCGCAGGGGTAACCCCGTGTAGGGCCGAAGCAGCTACAGCTACAGCGCACAAAGCTCAAGGCCAGCCCCCAGCCCATGGCCGCCATGGCCCATGCTCGTAGTGTCCAAGATTTGGGGGGGCCTCTTGGCAAGCCAGGCCGAGCTCGCTGAAGATTGCACAGGCCTTGGACTGAATCCGTCGCCACGGCTCTGGCCTGTGCAACACAGCTGGCCTCGCTGGAACATCGCACGGCCTGACCACCCGAGGGTTGCTTTCAGCACTTCGCAAGTAGTTCGATGACTCCAGCCACCTCCATCACCTCATTGTTGAGGCTCGCCGCCGCGGCAAGGTAATGCAGCGCCTGATCCACACCACAACAGACCAGATGATGCCATGCAACTCTCTGAAATCTGTTGCCCGTGGTAAGGTCGGGGATTCGGACAGCGCCTTGGCTTCTCCTTTCCGGTCCCCGACTTGCTTGAACGCCTCCAATCCGAGAATCCGTCAGAGACTCTTGCCTACGACAAAACTTAAAACCGAGCGGTCCGCTTCGGAACCTCTACTGCAGCTCGCGCGGCCCGCAACATGTTCTCACCTTTCTGCGTGTTCTCGTAGCTCCGCGCCTGTCCAACAGCTTGCGTCTAGGAAAGGGGTTAGGTTCGATGCTCAAACGGAGTGGCTACGGGACTTCGTCCGAGGCCGTGGCCAAAGTGACCAGCCCTTCGGCCTGCACTAGGCGCAAACACTGAAGTGTGCACACTACGCCACAGCATACTGCAGCTATAAGAACTGAAGGCATTCCAGAAGGTGAGCCTCCCAGGCACGGTCCTTGAGCTGCTGCACCTGGGGTCTTGCAGGCTCACCAACGTGCGACGCGCTGGGAATGCCTCTGCCGTTCCGGGCTTGGGCTGGAACCATGGCAAGGGCACTCTTTGCAAGGGAAATGACCTTGCTATCTGCTGCGCCCTCTTGTGGGAAACTACTATCATGGGCTGGGAAGGGGACCTCCTTCGGTCGGACTGCCTGCAGCAGCTTCAGGTCCACCAAGGACATCATCATTGCGGCCTCAAGCAGCAAGGTTGTCAAAGAAAGGGCTGAGGACTGAGGGCGCTTGAAAGACCGTGCCTCCCCTAACTTATTGCCATTTGCCCGACACCTCTCCAGCTCCTCGACACCATGCAGGGAAGAGGTGCGAGTTCTCCGACAGAGCTGATGGAGGTGCTAGGGCAAGGCGTGCAGGTCAGCCCGCTTTGACTGGAGAACCTCTGTACAGTGAAGGCTCAGCTAAAAAATTGAGACGGTCCTACTTGGTCTACGCCGCGGTGAGATTCAGATGCCGGTGCACGGAGCGATTTCTCCACCTATTCCCACCAGCGAGGAAGGTTTGGAAGCAGATCAATGCCGAATTGAGAGGCCAGCAGAGGGCGGCCAATCACAAAGTAGCCCGCAAAGGTTGAGAAGACATTCAAAAACAGCCACGCTCCAATGATCTGAAACCTGGCTCCGAGAGCCAGCCCAATTGGAGCAGCATCAACTTTACCACCCGAGCGACATTTCTCCAAGAGCTCTTCCACTTCACCACGATTAGTCACCAGCCACGTGCCCCCTGCAAAGGTGTTGAAGACGGTGTCGATGGCCTTGTCGCTTTTGGCACCTCGTTGTTTCAGGCGCGCTCGGAAGCCCTCTCGATCGATGGAGCCGACGTTCCCCGGCCAAACGGTGCCCATGTCGCAGAGCTCCAGGACCTGCTTTGTTTCATCTTCGGGGATCGAGAAATCCACTGCCCACGCGAAAGGGTTGTAGTCATAGTCCCCCGTCGCAGCCCGCATCGTGGCCCGCATCCTGCGTGCCCGGAGTCTGTTCTCAGTTTTCGGCGCAACGAAACTGCTCGCAAGTCTCCAAGTCAGAGAGAGGACCATCGCGAGACATAGCGCCGCAAAGAACTGGCCTGATCGGCCTGCCATGAGAAGCTGGCAATCCTACGACCTACCAAACAGCTTCGGGCCAACGCTTCCCGAAATCTCTGCACTGCCAGGCTTGCGGTATCTCAGAAGAGCTGTTGCACAACGACCTCGGAGGCGCGGTTGTAAGCCGCATCAAACTCGTCGCGGCCCTGCCAGCGCTAGGTCCGTTAGGTGGGTAGCCGAGACTAGGTCTAGGCACGGCACAATATTAGACCAGCAAGCTAAAAAGCAAGGTCTCGAGAGCAACGTCCGAAGGCTCTTTCAGCATGAGCCCAGGCATCGAAGCTTGCAGCATCTCGCATGACCGAAGCCCTGGGTCATAAGAAAGATGAAAAAGCGTGGATGCCTGGTAGGCAGACACGATGCACCGTAGCGCTTGTGCAATGCCACTCCTGCGAAACTCGCAGCAAGCAGGGCTGATCGTGCGTGTGGCCTGTGCGGCGCCTATCTCCGATTTCTCTGAACATTTGAAGCGCGTCTTGAGCCGCCTTATTGACTTTCCAGTCGCGACACAGTGACGTGGCTGTAGGTACTGCTCGCTCAGGTGGCGACCCTTTCAGCTGCCTGGTGCAATCGAGGGTGTCACAGTGACCGCAGTCAAGTGCGAGTATGTGCGAGTGTGCCAGGCCTGAAACGCCTCTTCATCGCATGCCTCCTGTGCATCTTTCAGAAGCGACCGAGCCTGGCAGCATCGGCGAAACTTGCGCCGCTCCACATTCTAACCATGCAAAGGTTCTGGAGCTGCTATGCTGCCTCTTTCCCAACCTGCGCCCTGTTTGCATCCAGGGAGTCCAACTGGGCCGGTCCATCCTGCGAGAATCAGGCACCGGGTGGTCATGGCCTCTCGGCACCGTGTGTCTGAGGCATCGTCATCCGCAAGGTCGCAGAGCGAGATATTGCGCTTGATGACCTCCCACAAGCAGACGAATCACGAGGGTAGAAGCTTCGAAGGGTGTGCCGCGGAAGCACTCGGAAGCAATTCACGGCCTTGGGAGTCGCAGTTCTCGGGGAACGCAGCGGCCGTGGAGATGCAAAGGGCGAGACAGAGCGGGGAGGCGCCATGGCGACCCTGCTCCTAGATGTTCTAACTAAAGACGTCTGGGAGATGCTGCTACAAGTAAAGCAAGTAGCTACCAGTAGTAGGGCTGCTCGCTGCTGCCACTGCCACCATGAGTACTCGAAACTCAAACTAGTACCTAAAACGCCCATGCTTCAAGAGTTGCTTGGCTCTCTTCAGTTAGCTGTCTGGCCATATGCTTCTTTCAGCTACTAGTATAAACGAAGAGATTCGGGTCAAGCATGGATAGTGCCAAAGACTGGATGCCATGGCGTGTCATGTCTTACAAGCTGGGAGCCGCCGCACATGATGCTTGCCTTTCAATACGCAAGAAGCATCTAGCCACGCTGGCCATCAAATCCAGCAGCAGATCTCGTCATCCATTTTGCCCGCACGTCACGTAGTTTTTTGCCGAGGTTTCCTCAGGGGTGCAATGAGACCTCAGTGGCACAACTCTGCCACCCGGATCCGTTGATGCCAAGTTGCTCGGGCCGGGGCGCTGGGCCACTTTCTCCTCGAAGGCTTCCTGTGAGAAGCGATCCCCTTGGCAAGTGCTGACGAATCGGTACTGTACTGGCTCTGTGCCATCGCTGACATCGCTGACATCGCTGTCGCAGCATGTCACAGCCGAGGCTTCCACGGACTGCCTCTCGAGCAGCCTCAGCGATCTTGCGTCGATCTTCTGTACCTGAGATGTCTGCAATTATTATGATTGGACCCGTATAAAAGCGAGTGACAGCTGCCGCACTTGTCTCGTCCAAAGCTTCGCGAAGTTTGCGAGCATAGTCTGCATCATCCTAGTGACTGTGCCAATCAGCCGACATGGTTCCGACCCTGCACTGTAATCCTTGGGAAAAACTGAACTGAGGCTTCTGCGCTTGCGAGCATACCGGTCCGCCGTCCATCTGCCAAAGGTGTCACCTCGCAACGCGTGCGCCGTTCCACTTTCTGAGTGGCATCATCAGGAAACCAGAAATCTGCACTCAAGGGCATTGCAATATCCATGGCGGGACCAGCAGAGTTGTGAGCGATGACCTGGGCACACTTCCTCGACCAGCTATGCAGGGAGCCCAAGCGAAACCACCAGCAAATAGGCTCGACGAAATGTCCTGTCAGCCTGAAGACATCCCTAGCGCACCAAAATGACACAGGGTGGTCAGCGACAAGCTTGCCTCCAGTCGGATCTCAGAGCAGTTGGCCACACGAAAATCTAAAATCTTAATGATTCGGCGATACGGACCATATAGTTGCAATCAATGTACTCATGATTTCCACGAATGACGAGTCAGTGGACATAGAGCGTCTAACCAACAAATTAATCCCGTGCTGCGAGCACTGCGCACCCTTCACAGACTCAACACACATACCGGCCGATGTACGGCGATCTACGGCCACACAATCACGTCGAGACATGTGTCGAGGTGTCAAGGCCGTGGCAACGGCACCGGCAGCCATGAATTCCACCACCGAGATTCCGAAGTGCTCGTCACGCATGGTGTGAAGCCCTCGTCAAACACCCAGCTCCGCAATCTAATCGAACAGACTGATCACACATGGCAAAGCTCAGGCTGTGACCCACATCCGCTTGAGACAACAGGCTGTGCATCTCCTGTCGCAGCCGGCAGCAGGCAAACCGAAGCAGCCATCAATCTAGTCTGGCCGGACAACCGTGATCGCCACGTCGGTACTCGCCCTTCCTAGTGTGATGGTCGTCCTTCAAAGGCACATTGGTCCGGAAGCTGACCTGAGGTTATACCAAACCTCATAAAACTCATGCACCCCAAACCCTGCTGCATCATCGCAAACCCAAGGCCCAAGCATCCCACTCTCGACCACCGCCCTCCTTGCCCTCCTCGTGCAATCCCAGCCTTAAAGCATGCACCAAAAGGGCCCTTGCGACCCGTGCAAAGCAACCACATGATGCTCCGACACCATCACATCTACTCCATCAGACCCTTGGCCATCACTGAGGCCACCACTCGCTGCAGAGCTTCCGCAAGGCCTCGACCCGCCGGCGGTCGCCATCATCTCGGCCTTCCCACAGTAAACTAGCCCGGCTTCGGCCTTCACGCCCTTTGCACGCGGCCAATGGCCCCTGAGCTCCTGACAGCCTCCAGCAAGGACAAGCCGCACATCTGGACTTCCACTGCCTCTTGCTGCAAAGGGAGGAGAGCGGCGACGACGTTCGCTTCCCGTGCCCTGGACCTCTCTGCTGTCTGTACTTGGCAAAAGACCGAAGCCTTGGCCAGGAAGTGAGAGCTTAGGCCTAGGCCTAAGCTTAGCTGTCAGAAGACTTCTGAAGCTTCAGCCACCGGCTGGAGGGCATGGTTCTTTTCTGGTCGAAACCTAAGGGCTGTGAGCTTACCTCGCAAGGGCTCTTATGTTGGCTGTTAGGGCACCGGACTGAGCGAGGGAAAGCACCAGCTTGCCAGGGAAGTCCTCCACGAGACAGTGAGGAACGGCGCAACCCAAGTCACAGCACGAGGAGAAAACACTGCAGTCTTTGCAAGGAATCCTCCGGGTCCACGTACCCAGGCAGAAAGAAGCTTTTTCTCGAAACAAGAGCACTCCTTGTTTGCCCTGTCGAGAGGCAATCCTGCCAAGACCGCCTCGGTCAAAGCACACGTCGATGCACCTAAATCTCTCTGTGCTTGGCTTTGCAAGTGGGGCAGGGGCTGTGTCACACGGCGGGTAGACTGTGCAAGTCCTGTCCGGCCTCGGCGACATCAAGCTAACAGCACGATGATCGTCATGATGATCAGGATGCATCCTACGGCAATTCTTATCTTGACGCGCATCCTCTTCGACGCATTTCATGATCCGCCGATTGGCCTGTCTCTTCACCAGAAGATGGGAGCGCTACTAAAATGCTACTTAAGGCACTGCGCAGGACCAGCGTGCAAACGGTCTGCAAATGTTTCTGCTCTCGCTGCACAATGCTTCCCACGTCAACCGCTCACAAGCCGCACCAGGCTTCAGGCACAGCCCACAAAGTGTCGATGTGGCCGCGAGTCCACGAGGAGTTGACGAGGACCACCTGAGATTGGCAAGTTCTTGCGGCACAATCGCTTGCTCTCGTCGCCTTGGGGCCCTCGCGTTTGCAGATTTCCTAAGAGCACATGCGATCAGAAAATGACCAGTGATAGATCACGCCATCTAAGAGTAACAAGCTGTCCGATTGACCGGGTGCCAGCGAGAGGCCCGGCCATCCCATACAGCGCGGCAAACGCCTTGTAGTACAACCTGTGCAGGTGCACTCGTCACACGTCCACTTGTCCCGTCACACTGCTTTCGGATGTTCAATGGCAGGCCAGAGCCGCAACTTCGCCGCGGAAAGTATGCTAGAGCGTGCGACCATGGCATCATTGCACACGGCATCACTTCCTTAGCATGGTTCCGTTGAGCATGTCTCTCAGGCGAGGGGGGCTGAGGACCCAGCTGCGGCCACGAACCTGTGCAAAGCGCCACCCTTCGTGTCATGCCTTGCGGTGCTCACCAGAGCTCACCTGCTCCAACATATCTGTCGAGATGGTGGGGTAGTGAACCTGAGCTTCCGTATCGCTTACTGGAGACTGTACCGGACAAGACTTCCTCTGTCTTTGTCTGTGTTGGATTGCAAGCAGGCCGCGTAGCATCCAACGCGGCAGCTGCTCAGCAAGCGAAACAACGGCAGCGTGAAGGCGTAGCCTGGCAAAGCTCGCGCCGTCTCGTGCTCTAGTTGCAGAAACACAGCAACGCAGAAGGAAGAGCAGATCGCAAGGACAGCTGCGGAACACGATGTGGCAAAGCAATGCAGAGCAGTTATACATAATTTTTTCTGTATAGACTAGTCTGCAAATGCTCCGACCAGACGTTTAACTAATCGCAGATGGCCCGTCTAAGCACCAAGCAGCGTGAGACGTCAACCCAAGCCACGAGTGCCCATCGAGTCTATGTACACGTCTGGCTGGAATTGGCAGATTGCCTCCCAGCCTCAGCTCCACGCAGGTATCTCCAAAGCCCACCGGGGGCGCCAGGCGATGTCGGGCCCATGGCCGAGGACCAGCGAGCCCAAGCCTGGGGCCCGGGGGCAAATCCGGGGCGGCCGAATCTTTGGACATGGACAAAGCAGCTGAAGCAGGGACTCTGTCCGATCAGAGTGAAGCGAGGCCTGGAGTCTCAATGCACAAGCACGCGCATCACAGAGGCACTCTTTGGGAGCATGCCCATACGATTGTAAAGCCTGGTATTCAAATTTAGGACCCGTTGCTCAAAGAGGTGTACGTGTATATCACTGACTGTACACAAGGCCCGAAGAGATTGGAGTGTTGTGTTTTCCTGTTGGTGCAGGGGGGGTTCGGGCCCAAACAGAAACAAAACACCCCCCGCTCCGACCGCAAAAAAATCACCTCTCCCCGCGCCAACAGCACGAATAAGCCACACACTCACACACACGCGGCAACAGCAAAAAGGAAAAGCACCGCGCACCAACGGCAAAAAAACAAAAAAAAAAAAAAACCTTCCCCCCTCCCCACACCAAAAACAAAAAACAAATATCCCCGGCACCGATAGCGCCCGAACTGGCCGTTCACTCACTTGCTGGTTTGCCGTTACTTCAGCTGGAGCTGCGGTGCACGTGCGAGGCTTGCGCGGCTCATGGTCCTGACACTTCTTGGTCGTCCAAAGCGAGAGGGGGGGCCACAAGGAGTCGTGTGGGCAAAGGTGATGACAGATTTGAGACGAACACGGCTTCGCAGCCACGACCATCTATAAACAGCTCTACTCAGGGCCGTACCATGACGAAGCCTCAACCCAGTGCCTCTTGGTCAAGAAGACGAAGTGGACACCTGATCGCTGATAGCAAAACATGGAGCAGGAGCCATGAGAGCCAAGACATGCGCAAGGGCCAGTGCACCTGTTGCATTGATAGTCAAGCCAAATCGTTGCTGCGCCTCGGCGGATGGATTGGCAACCATGTCAGCAATGGTAGCAGTCCTCGTTTGGCCATCTTATGACCTGTGCCCCGTAAGTAGCCGACTTCTACTTACAGTCTCATGATATCCCTACGTACACTCGGGCCGGGGCAGTCTCAAGCAACCCTGCGGCGGTGACATCCGTGTCCCCTGTGTACACCACGCAGGCCACCTAAACATCAGTTTTGTGAGGAGGCTCTGGCATCCGAAACACTCCGGCGGGGAATGATGCTGAGCATTCAGCACCGGGGTGGTTTTGCTGCACAGATCGTATGCAGCACCTACGGCAGGAATTTGCTGTGTGACTTGCTGTAATGGACAAGAACCTGGGATGCACACCACAGAACTCGCTCGCCGCCGCCGCCGGCGTTTGCGTAAGGATGGAAGAATGCCTAACACCCCAGGAAGGCCTTTCCCATGCCCCATGCCCAGGCCGGGCAGCTTTCGCAAGACATGCAATCGAAGCTTGGGGTTCCAGCCACTGTTTCCTGCCCCCTCAACGCCTGGGGAATGCATGACAACACGATCACAGGCAAACTACGATTGATCATGTCGCAGCATCGCTTGTTCGGCCTTGGTGACCGCGGAGTTTGCTGCCGACTGGGAAGCTCTGAACCTCAACCTTGGCTCTGCTGCATGACCGACACCCTGCATCCACCACAGCCGCCACATGACCACATGAGTGTGACTGTGTACACTTTGGGCTTCAGGGAGCGACAAGAGGATCAGCAGGAGCGGCGCGCCGATCAACAGCACGCCACCTTGCATCAGAGCGCCCCGTCGCAGTGCAAGAGCAATGAGACCAACGCACAAGTGGCGACCGTTTCTCAGCATCACGCAGGCTAGCAGCAGTGTGCCGAGGTCCAGCATGGCTTGAGCTTCTTGACTCTGAAAATACGCCACAGGCTTGCAAATCTGTGTTAGGCCGATGTTGGCCTGGCCCTTAGCCAGTTTGCGAGCGTTGTGCGCTGACAGGACCTGTTCCCTGGGCCTGCAAAGGTTCTGCCCAGTCTTGCTAGCCGCTAGCCTTCTTCCTTTTCTTCGACGATTCGAGTCGTAGAGCTTTGGCTACATGTCATGATGCGGCTGATCCGTGGCGGGAGGCAACAGTTCATACAGGCGCCTGCAAAAAGGATTGCACTCCCGGCTGCTACTTTGAGCCAGAGAACACTCGGACCAGATCTTCATCGGCAATGCTGGGAGCCAGGGCGAAGGTGCATTCATCCTCTGATTGTGAAGCTAGGCAGCGTCGGGCCATGTCGGGCCACGGGACCAGGTCCCGCCGCAAGACCATACCGCAACTGCCAGATTCGGAACTGGTTGCAATTTGCACGACGGCGTCAACAGAACCAATTCTTGTTGCAGCTCTTCCAGCGCCACCTGTTTCTGAGCCCGCAAACAGGAGGAAACTGAACCGACCAGAAGTGGAAACCCTTCTTTTCGCCCAGCCATGCTTGCAAAGCTTGGCTCCCAGAATCTCTGAGTTCGTCCTCTCTACGAGAAACCCTCGTCGAGGCGGCCTGTAGGCGAGGTTTTCTGCGCATCTAACAGCCGAGCCATGGGCCAAACAGCCGAGCCAAGCACCAGGTCCCGTAACCGACACGCGCACCTGGCCGAGACGATCCCCTCAGAGCTCTGCCGATCGTCGTAGGGGATGGAGGGGAACTCTACATTCTACATCTTATGAGCTTCTCTCACGTTCGGTTCCGACTTTTCGGCCACGGCTCCATGGGCTGCGAGAAGCTGCAAACCCATCCAGCCCGCGGTACTTAAACCAGCATCAGGTTGCTGGGAGCAGGAGCACGTGCTCCGAACACAGGTCTGCGCGACATATCGTCCTGAGCTGTCGCCAGCCCGGATGCTCTCAATGCGCCGCCTCCCACAGCATTAAATTCCGAGTCGTCGCCATGGTTGAGATGAGGAAGCACATAGAGAGAAAGCTGAGCTTCGAGGCGCAATCGTGCTCGCAGCAACCTCATATCTCAGTCGACGAACCGATGAGCCGTATCAGCAGAGCCCCGTCTCGTGAAGTCTCTCCGGGCATCCTGCCGTGGCGGAAAGGCACTGCGAGGACCTGGCAGTCGCAGCCGGATGTGGGTACAAGAGCGTTGGCCCCCACCATTCACTAAACGTGTCTGGGAGACGGGGGCTGGCCATCCTTGCCGCTTCGGAGAGACACGACATGCTGCTGCCAATCTGAACATCACACCTCCATCTCCACGAAGCCCTGGAATGCGAACAAAGACGGCCGGCCCATGAGGCTCTGGAGACCTCCAGATCAAAAGCGAAAGCCCTTTCGAAAGCCTTCAGGAAGACCTTAGAGCCTTAGATTCTCGGCCTGACAGACTGACGATCAGGAGCTTTGGACTTTCCGCAAGCCGGGCCTGGAACGCTTAGCTCCGAGGCAACTCAGGAACCAAGGTGATGCTTGCCTTTCCCAGGCCCAGCCGCTCAGCCGAGTTGACCCTGCCAATGGCTTAGAGAGCTTAAACTGGCAGGGGACAAGGCGTGACCACTCACACAGCAGAGTACAAAACTGTTTCTGCGGGTGCCAAGCGCCACCTTGGGCAAAATTTCGCGCGGCACTGTGGGTAAACCCGAGCCCCTTGCACGGTCAGACCTCCAGTAAGGTTGACAAACAAGGCATCTAGACACGGGCCAGTTCCTGGCCGAGGTCCGCCTAGGTCCATGATCAGATTTGCCTCTCATTCCATTCTCATTTGCCTTGCACTTTCACGAAGCACACGCAAAGCAAAGAAAGCACAAGCATATCCACCACCGCAACACAGGACGGGCCTTGCATCCTTGCACGTGCCGATTGACGTGCGTGCTTCCGGTCGTGGGCCTTGTTCGCACGGATGGCGGTTGCAACCTGCAGAGCCCCGAACGTTCAAGTTGGCAGTACAGCACACCATACCTTGCTCGTCTCGTACAGGTAAGTATTCAACAACGCCAAACCCTCAGCTGGCTTGAACTTGGGGTACCAAGGGGCATCTTTCAGGAAGGCAGACTGCAGCAAGTTGTGGCCAGCCTTTCAGCACCGACCACAAGCGTCTCTGCTAAACCCATCAGTCAGCACTCCAAGCTCAAGGAAGACCAGCTGCTCACTTCGGAGCATCCGGCCTTCGAGAATTCGACGTTCTGGACCTCCGCCAAAGACAGCTTCGGGGTCTTGTCCTGCACGGCACCCTTGCGCCCCAAAATGCACAAACAACAGTGCTGCATCGCGCCGTCGTCATCTCCATAATCCCCGACAAAAGACTGCTTCTCCTCCGCGGTCAAAGTCCCTCGGGTGCTCATGTCTGATCCAGCTCCGCTCTGAGGTCAAAAACTTCCCAACTACTTCAGACCTGCGACACACACACACACACGCACACGCAACATGGAGCACCTGCCGGACTGCTTGAATTCATGAAGACGATCGGTGACATTCAGGCCATGGCAAACTGACCGCAGACTCGGGAGCTCATTACACCAAGCGGCCGGAGGCACGCTGCATACTGCTCTGCAGCAGGGAGAGGGACTTGGCTTCTTCAAAGCTGGTCCCGAAACGACGGCAGTCAAAAGCTTGCAGGCTCCGCGCAAATCACTGAGTCAAGCAGCGCACTCGGTGCAGTTCTCTTCAGTCTCGGTATGGAATTCCCCCTGGAAAGTATGTGGGGCCCACAGGCTCCCATATGTGATCACAGGTGAGCACCGCATGAAGGAATGCGACATGCAAGCGAGATCATCCCTTCAAGCCTGCACCAATGCCAGGCATAGTGTCACCTTGGACAACTTGGACTCGAGTCAGCACCAGGCTCCATGACCGTCGAAATGGGAAGAGGGCGAGGCCCACACAGGCCCACTGGTTGTTCTTGGGCCAAGACCCAAACGAAGGGACGAAAGGCCAGCATGGGGTCAGCTTGGATGGTACCTGAGCTACGTTGCATGCCTGCTTGCCGCTAGCCGCGAAAGCGATAGTCTGACCATAACCCGGCCCTCCACCAACGAAAAAAGGACCAAGGAACGATAGGCAGCTGGATGAGCACACCGCTCAGAGATGAAAGCGTGTCTCTTTGGGCCGAAAAGTTGTCCAAGCCGAGACACATCCGGGTCTGCATGACATAGACACAAGCCACAAGTGCAAAAAGCCTGAAGCTGTGGATGAAGCAATCGCACTCCGCAACAGTCTGCTCCAAGACCTATTGGGCTTACGGTTCGCCAGGCTGCTGGGAACACGAACGGAACTGGTGCCACTGGTGCCTGCCGGGCCAAGGGCAACTCCAGGTCAAGCGCCTCAGCCGCGCTTTGATCCGCTCTGCTCGATTCATGTCTGAGTCCTTGCGGGGATGCGGCCAATGGCTGAGGTACAGAACTCCACCAACTGGAAGCTGCCCTTGCAGGACTTACATTTGGACAGAGCACAGCTTCTGAGGTCAGCGGGTCTGCCAACGCCCTGCGAATGCTGAGAACTGTTCCCGCTGCACTGCTGGAAAAGCTCTGCTTCACCTCGACTACTGGGTAACACAGGTCTTGCTTGTAGACACAGCAACAGTGCCCGAAGCAAGAGCCCGGCTCAATTTCGCTCCTGGCAAAGGGTCAAGCCTGCAGCGATGCGCAAAGCAGCTTGCCCGTCCCCCTTCCAATCATGCGCCAGGCTTAGCACAGGGAGGTGAGCCCGCCAGCGTGGTAAGCACCGGGCTCAAGCTTCAAGACCTTTCGCACTTGCTGCTGTTGGACTCGCATCAGTTGGCAAGTGCGATGTTGCGGAGACTGCCGTGCATGAAAATCTGACCCGGAGAACATCGGCCTGAGCTCCCCAAGCAGCCAACGACGCTGCGGAGAAGGGACCTGCGGGGAGGCTGCACGCCTCAACCTCAGACTCGGCTTAGTGCACTGGTGCACTGATTCATGCGCTGGCTGTGCAGCACCGACTGGGCTAAGCCTGCCACGATTCGCACCTGCTCTCAACAGAACGCACACCAGCTCCTGGCGAGCCTCCAAATCTTCGTACATCTTGGGCTCCCACCCCGTCCAGCAGACGAGGTTTTTGCAAACCTTTCTCAGACAAAGTCTACCCGTCTACCGCCCCAAACAAGAGACACCGAAGTCGTCCAGCTGTGCCGTGCACTTGCGGCAATTCGAGCTGCCCGCCCTTCGCTCCTGCAATGCTTTTGTCTCTGCGCAACAAGGCGCTGCTTGACACCATTGCCGGCGCAGGGCGTCTCCTACAGAGTCTCAGGCCACACGTCGCGCACACCTTCCTGACGCCTCTCGGCTTCAGTGAATGCCGCGGGCCGTGGCCCAGGACCTCATGGCGGACGCTCCGCCGGCCCAACTAAATCGGGCCTCACTGCACTGCGACCCTCAGCTTCGAGAAGAGTCGTATGGGCACGTCATGCACATGCGCACGGCTGCAAGAAGTCCCTGGCAAGTTTCCCAAAAGCACTGATGACAAGCCACAAGGCACATCAGAGACAAACAGGTCATGCCAAAGAATGATGTCGATGCACTTGACTGACTTGTGCAGGGGCCACTGCAGCACTCTTTGGCTGCATGCGCTGCGCCGGAACACTAGCAGCAGCATCGCCCCAAATCGCATGACCCAATGCTGACGGACCTCTGCACTTAGTTTCCGCTTTGCGTTCTCCCTTCATACTCCCTGAACTCAACCACGAGAGCCCTCGCCGGGCTCGTGCTAAGCCTCACTCACTCAGGCTTGGAAGGTGTCAGGCGACCTCAGATGGGCTGTGGCTCAGGTTGTCTGCCCCCAACCACTCGGACACGAAGATTGGAACATCTCTGGAGATCGACAAGACCCCGTGGATCCAGCTAGGCCCCTACTAGGCAGGTTGAAGGAGTCTTAGCGGGGAGACCATCCGGAGGCTCCCCGGCTCCAAACCCGTCTGAGCTGCGCCGTTGAGAGCGCTCGCAGCGCTTCTGCGATGCGCGTGTGCTCGTCCGTGCCCTTCTCCAAGCCCTGAGTTGCAGGCAACCGGACGCGCCCTCACCCTTTGGCAACGAAATCCCCAGGCTACTTCCAATAACATTGGGACAAGGTGCAGACAGGACGACAGCATACTTTTTCATCAGCCTTAGTGGGCAATAGCGAAACTGCAGCAAAATCGCAGCAGAAGTCAGCGCTAAATTGCTACACTCTCAAAGCACGACCAGCACGGTCTGATGCAATGGCTTCACGGAGGCAAGGTGCTCAACCTTCCGATTCGCCGTTGCTGCTTCTTGCATTGCAGCTGCCAGGGCATTCTCCTTACTCGACAGGTCATGGAAAGCTGAGTCTGTGCGCCCGTGCTGCTTCTGCCACTTCGAGCGGGAGGATGAGCACGAACAGGCACAGCATAGCACAGCATAGCACAGCCCCACAGCGTCGCCCGCGGCTCCAAGGACCGAGCGACCCAGGGTGCTCGCTGGGCCACCTTCACCTCCGCAGGAGATTCTGGCAGGGACACTGCGACACTGCTCGGATGTTGAAGATAAGCAAACAAAACATGCGAAGAGCTTCGACATCCTCAGACGCAACGCAACACAGCCTTAACGTCAGGCTCTTTAGCGCCCGTTTCCTCTTTTTCTGACTCTTCATCATCTTCGTCACCTGGCACGCTTAGGCTTCTGTTGCGTGGCCACACATTGCACAAAGGAGGCTCGAGTTGATGTGAGAACAACAGTCTACATGAACAGCTGTCGAAACTACAACCCATGTTCGTGTAAGATCCCGGAATGCAGATGGCTCTACATTGGCAATCGAAGTATTAGCACGGACAACACGTCAGATGCAATGTGGGAGCCAGGAGGGCCCTTTTCACCCTCGACCGCGACGTTCTCCAGCGGCTTCTGCCCTTTCGATTTCAGCAGTTCTCGAACCTTCTTCTCCTGAAAGAGTGCGGCATTGCTGCGGCAGTACAATGCACGAACCTCTCCTGGCACATCCCAGCACCCGGCCTGCTCCAGCACGTGCTTTCTAAACCTTGCCACAGGCGGTGGCCATCAGACCAGTTTCGCACGTTTACAACGCCTCTCGAACCATATACCACTACAAGGACTTTATTTGTGTTTGTGGCCCATGCAAGTTGCCAGGGTCTGCCGTCGCACCGAAAACTATACTCGTCTCTGGGCGCCTTGGGCACTGGCAAAGACTAGGATGAAGGCGTCTTAGAGAAGCTCAAAGGCTTAATCCCTGCCCGTTCCTTGGGATGATGCCTCCCCCCAGGCTCTAAACCTCGTGTACCTCAGACAGGCGCTTATCTGTACTTACAAGGAATGTCACTGTCCAACCGAGATGCTTGCGCAACGCCGGGAAGCCTCGGCTTGAAACACAGACTCCTGTGAGCCTAGGGCCTGGATATGCCTGGATCAGGTGTGGGAACCTCGACGGCCCGGGGCGTAGCTTCAGATTCGATCGCGAGACTTCACGAAACATAGGGCGAGCGTAGGTGTCGCACCCTACGTGTATGGCTGTCAGATGCTGTGATGAGACAAACCATGCACCCACGGCTAGGACATGCGAATTGGATTTAGTAAGGGATTTGTCCACCTTACGTGACATGCTGCGCCACCAACGGGCAACACGGGCAACCTTATCTAATCTGGAAACAAGCGTCGCAAAAGAATCAGCAGCAGCATGCTGCGTGTTGATGTCCAGTGCTTCCCCGCCTGCGCTTTCGAGTCTCCCCTGTCCCTTCCACGATATCCTTCATCATGCAACCCTTGGGGCAAGGCACTTGGAATCGTCACAGCTTCAGGACAAGATGACTGGGCTCTGCCTGTGTGTACTTCTCGCGTGCATCTTTGATGGCCAGCATGCGGTTGGCAGCAGTGATCATGATTGGGTTGTTGTGACAGGCAACCAACCTTTAGCTGCATCCCATGCAAAGCTGATATACAGAATCGCGGGTTGTGTTTCCACCCTAGTAGCGCATGCATGCACCAACACAAACAAGCTTCATCACGTAGCCACAATAGGTGCGGTAGGACCTTGGCACCGGGGTTGCATAGGCGGTACACATGTGTTGGGTGCTTGGTTCATCGACACTCTTATTAGAAGACGGACGCCACTGCGCTCCACACAGTCACCCAGCAGCATTGCCCATGTGACGCACCGAGCGGCGTGTCTAGAAGCATAAAGTTATTCACGAAATCCGGAGTGTTCGCCCCGTAGGTTATCGGAAGCATCACAAGAACAGCGATCAGACCTCGGCTGCACACGCCCACTACGCAAAGGCAGAAATCAAACTGAGTGCCATCCGAGACCAAGCTGTAGAGGTTGCGACGATTCGACGATGCCATCCGCTCAAGTGACCACATCGGTACTTCTGCCAAGAGTCCGTAGACAAAGCGCATGATGGCATTCACTACGCCTGCACTGGAGTTTGCAGGGCTCAAGTCACCTGAAATAGACACCATTCTGCAGAAGCCTGTGTTCGACAGAAGTTTGTGACCCTTGTCCCGGCTATGTTTTTGCATGTGCCTCCCGGCAAGGACAAGAAGGTCATGTAGAAGTGGAAGATTGATGCTCCTGCACGATGGGAGCACATGACGGCAGCAATTGACAGTCAGGTTCAAGACTTCGCTGGCATTACATGAAGAATCTCTGCTTCCACCTGGCCAAACTCTTGTTCGCTCCTGCTCGCGTCTTGATGAAAGTTGGCCCGAACAAATTTTTCTTCAACAGCTTCATGCTCACAAAGGAAATGATCTTCGGTATGACGAAAGTTGTAATAATCATGGGCACATTCCTCCAGATCACGTTCCAGGTGAGCGAAAAACAGAAGGGTAGTAATATGACCGTGACCACGGCAACGATCAGAATGTATGAGACTATTGAAGCTGAGATGTTGATGCCAATGTATCCGGTGGCGAAAACCACTTTGGCATTCTTTTTCTTGAAGTTGAACTTGCCGAGTCTCGCATCCATCACTGACTGCCGGAAATGTACGAAGTGACCGAGTATCGCGCAAAGGGTCAGGATTGCGGCCACCACAATACCTCCAGGGCTGTACGACCCTCTACTGGCAAGATGAGACGCCAAACAAAACAAAAGCGCACGGGGTTTAGAGTATCGCCCGTGGAACACGATTTGGCAATGAACATACATACAAATATGTCATAATGTGACAGAGGGTTGTATACATAAACTACAAGCACGTACATATATACATACAGACATACATACATACATGCATACGTACATGGATGCATACATACGATTATGAATGCATGCATGCATACATACACACACACACTACATGCATAAAAACATACATACGTACATACATAGGCCCGACATAGGCTGACAAATGTACATAGGTACATGGACACATACATACATACATACATACCTGCATACATACATAGGTACATACATACATACTACCCACCTACCTACCTACCTACATACATACATACATATGCCACATACATGCATAGGTGCATACATACATACGTACATACATACGTAGGTAGATACATACATAGTTACAAAGAAACATAGAAAGACAGATAGATAAATAAGCACATAGATACATAGCTACATAACTACATAGCTACATACAGAAACACCTCCATTCATCCACCCATGCATCCATCCATGCCTGCATGGACACATGCATACGTACATACAGACTCAGCGGGTTGGTGGGTGGGTGGGCGAGTGCGTAGGGGTGAGGGCGCATGCGCATGTGAGCGAGTGGCATAACTACATTTTTGTAAATTTATAAAGACACTCGTATGCATGCATGCATGCATGCATGCATGCAGCATGCAGGGACGAATGTATGTATGTATAGGTACATCTTTCAATACACTGTATGTAAAAATCTGTCTTCTCTGTGTGCGGGCATTATGCACGTATGTGCATAGTTGTGTCTACACCACTGTTTGCTCACATTCTTTGTGTATTGTGTATGTGTATATATATATATATATAAACCACATAAGTTCGTAAATGTATCTGTATGTGTATGTCCATGGGCCTGGACACACCGGTTTTAACTGTCTTGGTGACTTGTCAGGCCTGCGGTGAAACCCACAATGATGGCATCAATCAGCTGCTGGAACCAAGATTTCATCAAGCCAATCTGGACATACATGAAATCAGTTGCACCTCAGCACCCGGATGGACACTTCGCCAGCCACACCTCACGAAACCTCAAATGCCTTACCATCTGGTCTCCGCCAAGCGCCGGTCTGGCCTTTCCCCCTGCTTGCCCGCCCCTCAGCCCTGAAGAATCAAAACTCATCGGACCAGGGCTATCTGTGTGTTTGGTCTAGCTGTCTAGCTGGCTGCGGTACTGGCTGGGACATTTTCGGGGGAGTCTTCTAGGGATCAGCGAAAACTCTTCTGGTGACGGGGCTATCAACCTGCAGGCGGGCAACTGTCCGGCAAATCTGCATTGGACAACTGAAAGAACGACAGGTTGATGCTTGCTATGAGCGCGATAGCCTTGTCCAGGGCCGTGTTCAATGCCCCGTTCAGGAGCGCTTCCAGGTTGCGCAGGACCTGAATAGACTGGGCAAAGATGTAGGCGAAGGAAAGGAGCGATAAGAGGTTGGCAACAAGCAGTGCCGATGGGAAGAAGAAGGCATCCTCCGAATTGAAAGGCTTGAAGAACGTCCTCCGCACTGACGATAGCCTTGCAACACAAGGGTTCATGTTGGGGACATGCTTACATGCAGCAGCACTTGCGGAAGAACTTGCAACACACGAAGGAACAAAGGCTTGCTCAATGGATAAGTGTCAATGACTGCTTAACTGTGTCACCGGAGGGGACGTCTTTGAAGCCAAGAGCTTGACTCATCCTCCTTCTGGTGTAGGCCTCGAAAATTTCCGAGCGCTGCGTGTCGAATGTACGGGCCTGGCTGGAAACTTCTGTGGTCATGCCTTGGCCAAGACAAAGCGGCTCCACGACATGTTTCCGAAAATGCTCTGCACATTGACGCAACAACAAACGACTCGGCGCACTGGCCCCTTACATGTAAAGTCCCTGCGAGCAAGGGCAACTGACAAGTGAGACGAAGTGGGGAGGACCCACGGCCCGGCCCCACATCTCCAGCCATCAAACACAACTCGACAATGCCTGGCAAAGCTTCTGGCTAGGTTGTAGCAGTGCATGGTTCATCCATGGAGGGTGCCCCAAACGACGAGGGAGACTTGGCACTGGAAAGGTCCCCGTTTCTGTGGGAGCAATGAGTCGATGCCTCGTTCACTCAAACTGAATGACCGCCGAGACGCCCCAGACAAGGGTGGCAAGGATGAGCACGAGATCGATCACGGCAACATAGATCCAAACTCCATACAACGCATCCCTGTGCACTGACAGAAAAGGGGCAGCCACCAGCAACCCTACCGTGCAGAGGAGTGTGAAAATGAACCAGAACCATCGATGGTGCGTGACGTTTGTGATGAGGATGATGACACCAACTATGGCCGCAACACCGGAGCAGAACCAGTTGAAGACCACGTCCACGGGATCAGGCGGGGTTCTCACCACTTTGAAAGCGAAGCCTTCGGAGCTCTCAACACCATTGACAGAAACTGTGAACTCGTACTCGACATTTTCGGCGAAGGCGAAGAGCGGTGGCTGATTGAAAACATACTCACAGGGCGCCTGCAATTGAAGGTCATCGAGGGAGAACTCCCATGCTGCAGCTGCTTGCTTGCTGCTCGGAGAGGCGACGGAGCCGCCCGCGGACATCAGCACCTGTTGAAACCTGCGCTGTCTCTTTCCGGCCCCCCATCCTCAGCCCTGCTTCACCAGTGCCTACACATCTTACACCCGTCCAAAGAGGAAAAAAATCAGGGGAGGAGCTGGTCCAGTATCTGTGAGGGCTCCAAAGCAGACGGATCCATACCAAGGGCTTCAGACAAGCTCGGACTCTGCAAGACCGACAAGCCCGCTGCCGCCGCGTCCTCAGTTCCACTTCCGAGTAGGAACAACGACATGAGCGTTGATCAATACTACCTCTTCTGGAAATGGCTTCTTCGCGAAGTCTTGGATGCCATTCGCGGAACCAACGCAGAACTTTCGCGCGGCATGTTTCTAGCAGCAGTGGTGACAGTAGTAGCACTAATTGTAGTAGTCGTCGTCGTCGTGGTGGTAGTAGTAGTAGTAGAAGACGAACAAGGTACTTACGTACGTACTTATGTAGTCCTAAGCCTCCTAAGCGAGCACATATGATGGCCTAGATCTGGCTACGTTGACTCTAACGACGCTTACGCGGCACTTACACGGAACTTTCGCGCTATTGGCTCGACCGGATGCTGATTTTGGCATATTTTGGCACCTCGCTGAAGCCTGCCGCGGCATTGCGTAATATCGGGCATGGGACCTGTACGCCGCACGTCTGCAGAATTATGGCATGTTCTCGGTTGATCTTATATCCAACAAGTTTATTATGCAAAAGCCTTCGCGGAACCTTCGCGGATTTGTTGATGCCTTTCGTGCGACCATCCCGAAACTTTCGTGGACACCTCATGTTACATCTGAAAACCGTGTGTAATAAAATCGAAGGCAAGGACCTGCGATTTAGTTCACATACCTACATGTCTTTCCCACACAACAGAATGCGCACTCCGAGCGGCCGAAGTCGCATTGCCGAAACCCAGCTCTGTGAAGGGGTCGCCCACCTGCATCTGCCGCAACGGTGTTTCCAGACAAGCCCGGGCAAAGTCTGCGGTGAGGCCGGCGAAAGATCCCTTGGCTTGACTGGCTGAGTCAGCAATGAATCGATCGACGACCGTCTTCATGAAGCCAGTGGATTCCTGCGATAAGTTTGCAGCCATGTTGTTGGCTGAAGCTTGCAGCGCTGCCTTCGCAGCCTCTTTCGCCTGCAAAGCGGCTCTCATGGCAGCCGACTCTTGCTGCGATGGCGCTCCTTTGAGGATGAGCTGTATACGCGTCCGGACACCCGTGGCTTGAAGCTCAGCCAAGGACTCATTCGTCGCCGTCTCAACACAGAAACGGGGAGTCCGCGGGAGCGGCGTGAACATGCCGAAATCAGGTATCTCCACCTGCCCCCATGGCCCTTCGGCTGAGGTAATTCGGTATATGGGGTTCTCGACTTTAAAGGGCTTCGTCTCTAGAACAACCTGTGCATTGGGCCCATCAGGCTGAAACAGCAGCTTGTAGGTCCCACTCATGGCTCTTGTGATGGTCAGTGGGAAAGAGATGATGCCGTTCGGCTTGCTCACACGAACAGTCGTCGTAGGATCCAATTCCACACTGCCATCCGTCAGCACTTCCAATCTCCTGCCACTCTGCACCAAAGACTGTAGCAGTCCCGGAGATGTGCTGCCGGGAGAAGTGGCGGCCAGCTTCTGGATACCTGCACGGACCCTGACATCCCTTACTGGAGCGCCACTCGCCGTCGTGACTCTCAGCCGCACCAGGAACACGTTGCCCACGATTGCAATCTCGGGCGGAACCAATGCGAGGAAAAACTGGCTCGCCGTGGTTTCGGCCGCGATTTCTATCGTGGTTGAACTTTGGGTGTCTGTCAGGGTTTCCTGGACTGCCGCAGAGCAGCTTTGGAACTTCTGGACATCTGACATGTCCTCAAAGCCTGGCGGCTTGCTTACGGAGAATCTGAAGTCCGAACCGGACAGGTCGGAGACTTTCAATGAGATTCTGGCAGGCTGCGAAATCCGTCTTAACCACCGGACTTTGAGGAAGGAGAATCGCAAAACCAGAAAGGGTGTAGTTTGTATAGTTACCAGGTCGCTGCACCGTCCCAATGGCTCTTTGCTCTGGACGAAGACACACACATCGTCACCGAGCATTCGCGTGGAAAGGTCTTGAGCTGCGCCTGCATCGTTCACACCCCTGCCACCTTCGCTTGACACCAGCAGCCGCACCAGCAGTCCGCCAAGAAACTGCGTGAACATCGACAGCGCTCCGAAGTTCGGCCGGACTTCCACCGTGATGCTGCCGCCGAACTCGTCGATACCGATGTTCAAGGGCCAGGTTGACCTCAAGAAGCTGACACAAGCCGGTGCCCCTGTCCCCTGGTATCAGCACACCGCCTCACCCCCCATATCATCCCATTGCCAGGCACATCTGCTTGCAACGAAGCAGCGGGGGCTGGGAGACAATTTGGAAGAAGTAAGGTGTGGACAGACAGATCGGCTCTGAGGGCAAGGGCTCTGTCGAAACCCCCTCCGCTATGAATCTCATTCCTTGGCGAACAGGCGAACACAGGCATGCAAGCACGACTGTGCTGATGTCCTGTCATGCAAAGAAGTGGCGCACCTTGCTCCGACAACTATTTCAAAGGCAACTTTGAATAGTAGACAACACTAAACCATGTCTGAGTCTAAGGTGTATCGATTGCCCCGTCCGCGATGGCAGAATTCACGCATCCACCCCTGAAAATGAGACTTGATGCTGTCCTACTTTCTGCTGAGCACGGTGGAAATGCTTTTCTACACTTCGTGTCACTGCTGGCTGCGTCAACAGCAGGCATTCAAAGACATGAGAAGCTCGCTGAAGCTTGCCACCAGGCTTCGCGTGCATCCTTTACCGTCCACAATACCGATAATAGGGAAATAGGCAACTCCATCTTGTGCAGGACGGACTCAGGGGTGTTCATACGAAGCAAGCTCTCACTGCTCAGAAATTGACGGCTGCCGGCCTTGCCCAAACGCATCACTTACCTGTGATCCGGATGAACCGGAGTATAAAAACGGAAACGTCGAATACATGGGCATCACTGTCAACTTCCTCGGGTCTCTCACATTTCCAGTTTCAAGTTCTTAACTTGGCGAGGGCTCTGTCCGGATGCAAGTCAAAGTGGCGTGAATTCTCCCCCATCCACGGGCACTAGGTCGTAGCTCAAGATCAGACCTCGAATTGCACACAAAAACTGCGAGAAGAAGACATTGCACATAAGTCGGCAAGACAGAGCATAGCCGGGGCTCCCTGAACTGTTGCGGCATCTCTGCCGTGCAATTAAAGCAAGGGGCCGTTCACAGGGCCTTCGTCGCTGAGCACTCTGACGATGGGAATTTGATCCATCAAATTGCCTCTCTGACAGCACAACGCGATCTCATGCTTGTCGTCGTGTTTGGCATGTGCGGTGAATCGTGCGATACACCCGGATAAGCACGCGCTACACTCCGTGCCTGTCCAGGGCGGAACAAACACAAAGGCTGGATCCTAGTTTTCCATGCAGGACCGGAGGTTTGACATGAGCAGCGATACACTGAAACATGCAGGGCCATGCGCTCAATTGCTAGACTGCCGCCAGAAGTCTTGCACCACTTCCAAACGAAGTCCAGGTGGAGGAAGAACCCTGCAACTGGTAACTGGTGGCTGCCGTGACTTTCCGATACCCTCTCCGAAACAAGCAATACCAAGGTACGGCTGCGACATGTAGCGAGCTTAGGGGCCTCCATGTGAAGATTCTGCTGTTCACTCCAAAGCCTCGGAACCTGGGAGGTTCAAGAACCGAAAAAGCACAGTGGTCTACAGACTGTCCAATGGCCGAGATGCTGGATGCCAAAATTTCCGTATATCCCCTTCCTGGGGCACATGCCACACAAAGCTTATCCAGCGTGCTTGCAAGGCAGTTCTGAAAACTTGACAGGCTTGAGCGAGACAAGTTTCTGATTCATTTGCATGCGAAGATGGAGCTTTCCAGTGGTTGCGTCATATCCCTGCGCATTCGTGGATCCTGTTTTTTGGACCTGCGCAACACTTGCCGATCACACCACGAGGAACTGAGGAAGAAAGAACTTTAGGAAGTCGGAAGTACTGATGAAGCAAGCAGCTGCAGAGATCGTGTAGTACTCCGTGCTCAGAGGGTGCGCTTCCGGGACATTGTCTGTCATGCCTTACTGTCGCCCCAAGCTATACTTCACAAAAGCACAGATCTCAGAGCTCCAACTCGAGGCCTGTATAGCAAAGCTAGGAAAGATGCGAAGCCAAGAGGCCTAGCGGCCGATGGAAGTTGTAAGGCGCCTCCACCAGGACGAAACTTATCGCACACCTTAAAGAGCTGGCGCATCCCGAACATCAATGGAGTGGGTGATGGCGAGTAGCTGCTGTCCCTTTTCGACATTTTGCGTGCCTTCTGACGAACTCCACACCCAAAGCTTTGCTACACATCCGACAGTTCGGATGTTCAAGACAAGTCCCTTTTGCGCAGGATATTTCTGAAGCCACACCTCCCAGCCTTTCCATATGGGCATGGATTGTATGCCAGCGAACACCACCTTAGAACAGAGCCTTTCGCCGTTCTCGCATCTCGCGAGGCACGCATCCGAGGGAGCAACACATGAAACACTTTCGATTGCCAAACCTGGACATGGAACGAAGGAAAGAGTCGTCGAGTCGGGTACAAGATCTTGTGATGAACCTACAACGCTCACATCGACCACAGAGCTTCCGATGCAGGTAAACTCTGGAATGTTGTTGTCCTCCAAGCCGAAGCTCGCACTTGTAGCCGAGTGCTGTGTTTGCGATCGTGAATCACGACCCTTCGGTCTGTTTCTTCGTATATTCCGAAGAGCTATATACCGACAATCAACACAACTTGGAGGGAGTGTCAGCTCCTTTCATCGCTGCCTGTGGCGAAGTTGCTAGGGAAAAGGCAACACATGATCGAGTTGGCACCAGCGATCCTCAACCGCAAGGGCCAGTTCCAAGAACCAACTGTGAAAAACAAGGCGGACATATTCAGTACACCAGGACAAACAACCAGAAAACCTCTGGGAAACGGCAAAGACGAATTCAGGCAGACTAGCTAAACAGTCAGGAAAGCAACACCTTCGAGGTTTCTGTGATCTCTCGGCATGATTCTACATGCTTCTAGACCAGATCCCCACTGCTCAACTGTCCGGAGCCTGGTGCGACAAAGCGGCAAATCCCAGCGATCAGCTGACAGGAAGATGCAATTCGGGATGCGGCTGAGGTCTGAAGCGTCACCCACGGATGCATCGAGTATGAAGCCTCTGGTACAAATGCATAGAGCCACAGCAACTACAGGAACCCTTTGGGCAGGTCTGGAATCATGCCAGGGGCTGAGATCGATATCCACGTAGGAACCCGCTTGGATGACTTGCTCCTCAGAAACAGCAAACACGTGGGCAAGGGGACCGTGCGGCTGCAATTTGTGCTGCATGCAAGGCTCGTAGTATGCACCAGCGCCAGCATCTCCTTCCAGGACAATGTCCCCAATGGTGTTCTGAATGCGCAGGGGGACCTCGGTCCATTCACGACGCGGACCGACTCCAAAATTTGGAGCATTTGATACCACATGAAAGTTCGCAGCCTGTGGGCACTTCCTGGTATTCGCTGCCAAGCGGCCGGCTTTGAATAACATGCCTGCTTGTGGCCTTGATGATCGTCGAGCAGCACCACCATCCTGGGCTTGGCCGGCTTATGCCGGCTTGCTGATTTCGAAGCGTTACGAACCTTGGCCGGGAGACCGCAGGAAGTGGTCCCCGGAGCCGGCTTCGAACTGCGAGGCAAAGGTGATGTAATTCGGGTCGTCGTTGTACTCCCTGCCAGAGGACTTCTTGGAGCTGCAGACAGCAATGGGGGCAATGGGGGCAGCGAAGCTGAGGCGCCTCAGCGTCACCGGCACGGGCTTTGGAAGGATGCCGGTGCCCAGGTGGTTCAGGCTCGACACTTTGATCATCGGCCGGGGCTCCTCAAGCTCTTATAGGCAGAGCGCCGTTGTGGGAACTTCCAGTGCATCCAAGGGTCGTGCCGCACCTCAGCCCGAAAGCGACTGGCTGAATTACGCACGAAAGCACGACTTGCGCAACTGATCACATCACCACCAATCTCTCAGACCTGGACAAATCCGAACCTGTCGCCATCCTGAGTCTCAGGTAAGAGGCCCACAGCCACGATGCAGACTCATCACCTCAACAAGGCCCTGGCCTTAACCCAGCTGAATTTTTTCACGCTCACACTCGGACGAGTAGGCTGAATGTATGCCGGTGCAAACTTGAAGCAATGACACTGCAATCCCGAGCCTCTCCAAGAATCACCCCATATTGTGCACCACACTGCGACCACACCCCCGAAATCCCCCGAATGTGTGCGGAACTGTGGCGGGAGCACGATTATTGGAGGACGTGAGCAGGAATCAAAATGTGCATTCGTGCTGTGGCGGGCGTGCAATTTCGACGAACGGCACCAGATAGGACTTTAGGGACTCAAGCGCTGTGAAAGCATTGAACACCGGACTGTGGCGGGAGCACGATGCATCCACAGTGGTAACCCTTACAATGACGGGGCCCGAGCGAGACTGCGCAGAGAACGCGTATCCGCCACAGGAGCCGGGCCAGGGAACCCCTCTTCCTCTTCACACTCCATTTTAAATCAGACGGCGCGACCTCCTCAACTCGGCCGAAGCCACGACACGCTTCTAGGCTGCAGCCATGGTTCATTGCTGTATGCATCCTCCACCCTGAGATGGCTTGGGCTTCAACGCATCTCGGCCTACTACCATGCACCGTAGCTGGTCCCAGCGACTGTTGTCATTCAAGCATAATGTTCTTTTACCCTGAGGATGTGAATGCTGAATGCAGTCTCTTTCTTACTTGCAGCCAGGGCACGCCATGTCGATGCTGCCATCATCCGAAGATGTGAGCTTGCGCGACTTGGCTTCCGAAGATTCGACCGCCCCGGTTAACCCTCGGAGTCCTTGGCTTTTGAACTTCTTCTGGCATGACACTCCGGACCTTAAGCCACAAGTAGCATGACAGCGCTACCAGCGGTCCGTCGAGTCACTCCGCGCAACGTCAGCATGCAACTCCTGGTCATTCTTACGGGAAGGCAAGCTTATGCCGCAATGCACCGTTGGAGGCATGCTTCACATACTTCAAGCACTGGAGAAGGCGATCCTTCACCTCCTTGGCCTCAGCCTGAAGCCGACGTGCCGCCCCAACGCCAGAGATGTCGAAGCAGCTGCTGCTGTTCGGCGCTGAGATTCCAGGGAAATTGACCTGAGCTTCCACGGATTACGGCCAAAGGATTTTCCTGACTTGCACTCAGGTCAGAAAAAACCCGCATCATTCAGATCTACAGACCTCAAGATCGTGGGCGGCAGGGGGATTTCTTGTAAGGAATTCGGTCTTGCTCCTACAGCTGAGGCATAGATCCGGCCGAGCTGCACAAGTCGCCTGGCCCTGCAGCCTGATAGAAGTGAAGAAGATATCGCCAGACGCTGCGACCTTGGTTAGCGCAGGCAGCTACGGCATGAACAAGCCTTGACGCTTCTTGCTCCTGCGGCCAGGTTTGGGCAGTTTGGGCTTCGTATGCTCACATGTACTGCATGATCCATGCGCCGGAGCCCAAACTCAAAGCCATGCAAACCGCAAGCTGCAAAGCAAACCAACACAAAACCTCAAACCCCAAACCAGGGCCAGTTCTTCCAACTCCTCCAAGCCAAGCCCACCAAATTCAAAGCGGGTGGCCCAAGGTGGCGTGCCGCTCAAATCAGTGTGCTGGCCAGTGGAAAGGCTGAAGATGGAGGCGAGTATAGGTACAATCTGGTGGCACTCCTGCGCAAGAAAATCAAATCCGGGCAATCTAGTGTGATAAGCACGATTGGTTCGAAGTGCTGCTGGCAACCGTGGTGAGACTGGCGATGATGATCATGCTGACTCTGGCAATGAACGTGAGACTTGCCAGGGCTGTGTAGACAGCATATGGCAGCGCTACATGCTGCACGGATGATTGTGAGCATCAAGATCTCCAAGCTATCCAAGCTGATTTGCACCTAGGCTTCTCTTCAAGCTATCCACAATCTTTAAGTTCGTTCTTCTGGAACTTGCTGCTGTTCTTTAATTTATGACAACGGCATTATGATAATGTCCCGGTCTGTTGCGACAAGCCTGTGCCAGACTTGCATCTCAAGTTTGGCAACCACCTGAAATTGGACGACCTCTTGCCACATGTCCAGTCCCGGGAGTGTAGAGTGGCCATCTTACCAGCAATTCATGCAAAATGTCACCAGGCACCGGCGAGCCTCTTGTTGGAGTTTCCCGATCACCCTGCCCAGGAAGACTACAGAAACATCAAAAAGGTGACGGACTCGGGCATCGGGTGTCAGTTTGCCATGGAGCTGCCGAGCCTGGCCAATAAATCCTGGCTCTCTGGCGACAAAACCTTGGCTGCGAAGCTTCAGCCCAACGCAAAACTAGCCTTCTTTAAACCCCTCCCAGTCAGATTCTGCCAGTGCAGGCCGGCGAGCGCCATCGCAGGAAAAGCGGACTTTGAAGGTCACCTGGCCCGAGGTCTGAAAGGACGGCGCTGCCCAGACCGCCTGGAAGGCCACCACTGCCTTGGCCGCAGAACGAGATGCCTTAAACTTCAAGACGGCTCTCGAAATAAGCAGCAGTTTTAGACCCGGTTGCAAAACCTTCCTCGTTTGTCAACTCTAGTGCGTCCGGGGCGAGCTCGACCACAGCGTTGCCTGCCAAGCAAGTGATGATTCAGTGATGTTCCCATTTTCACCTCCCTCCCGTCTTCGAGCTGCTGCAGCAACTGCGGCCCGGATTGCTGTTGAAGACTGGATTCTGCCGTTGGCTTAGGACACAGAGGTTCCAGAACGTAGGTGAGCTTTACACACTCGCACGCATCGTGAGTCGTCGCGAATGAAGCAATTACTCGGCAAGTAAGCGCCCACGTCGTAGTTGTATAGCGGTGGTTGCTTAAGTGTTCAGTGTGTGCTCGGGCCGACATACCACATTTACGCAGCAAGATGTTCAACTATCCGTCGGGTTTAGCATCCCGTATCCCCTGTCTTCTCGACGTTGCTGCGTCGAAACTACTTTTTGATGCCGTCATGTCGGTCGGCCAGAAAACTCTTGAGGCACTACAGGTACCACCGCGTATCAGGGATTCCTTGGCTACAAATAGTGCCCTTCCACTCTTAGCCTTGGCCTTTGCTTTGCAAGCACCACGTAACTGTCAAAGCCGTTGCCCACGCCCACACAGAGCCATGTTGCGGACGGAAAGCCTGGGCCGCCTTTCGAGAAGAGCCTCCAGTTTTTACATCACAGAAGAAAGGCTCCCCCCCCCCTCCAGTTTCAATCAGCTTCCCTCTTCGTTTGGCATTCGTCCTTGCGACCCTTCTCCTGCACTTTGCCGGTTGGGAGCTGTTCGTCTTGCCGAATGTTCCCACGCATACTCCAGACCTCCTCGCTGGAAGCGATAAATGCACTTCTACAGGAGATTAAAGGAGCGAGAACCACGAGAGAATACTGTGAAGCAACAGATGACGGCTGTCACGACTGTTGACTTAATTCAAGCGTGTTCAATGTTTAAACACTCAACACAAGTCCTTGCACATTCGTGATCTTTCATGTCATAGTATGCACGCGGCGGTCTGTAGGTCTGTAGCACATTCACGCTGAGCTGGCTCAAAGAAAACCAACCAAAACCCTTACATCCGACGATGAATACCTAAAACAAGAAACAGTCCGATGCTGATGAACATGCGGAAAGATCTTAGAACCAACGCTCAGATTCGAAACCTAGCAGCTTCAGAACCGTAAGACCTTAAGTCATGCTCCGAAAGCCAAACTGCTCCGCATTGCGAATCAAGAGAACACATTAGGCGGAGGTACAGCGTCGTGCAGTCCAAAATGGCAGATGGGCCCTAGGCCGGCAGCCTGCATCATTCTGCACGTTGAGAGACTTCCCAGCCACGCCTTTCCTGCGCATGGCGACTGCTTTAGTCATCGCGGGCTGCCGTGGAGTTGAGGCACGACGCATGCCGCACAAGCCATATACAATATAGCAAGATCGAAAGTAAATCCAGCGCAAAGCCCAAAGCCAAAGCAAGGGCAGGTGTCCCGTCGGCGTCAAGCACACGGACCACTGCCAAGAACGTGTCCGTTCCATTCGCGGCCGGCTCCACGCCGTAGCCTGATCCGCAATGCAAAACGATCGCCGCTTGCTGCTCCTGTACGTAATGATCACAACTTCTCAATGGCTTGGACATGCAACAACTTTTTAGACATCATGCCATCTGTGCCCCCGTCCGCCATGTCGTCAGCATGAGTCTACTTGCGATTTCTGGTCTCAATCCACATGCATCCCACATGACTGTTCCTTGATGTTCCTGTTTTGCAAGCAAAGGCTCGCCCCAGCTCCGCCTCTTTGCGGATGAAGCGCTGGATCCTTGCTCACAGCCCAGGGGCAGGCGCATGAGCTAGACATGCTCAAAAGCCGTTGCCGACCTCTGGCCCTGCAAGCAACGGCAAACTGTGGTTCGCAAACAAGTCCTGATTTGCGCGACCGTCGTGCCAACCTGCATTCTGCAAACAATGCAACAAGCATCTCTGCCACCTGGCAGGCACACTTAGCCGTGAAGGAAAAAAGTATGGCAAGTGTCACATCTCCCGGTCTTGTGGTGGTGGAGACTTACTCAGGAAAACAACCGAAGCTGCAAGCTTTTGTAAGTCCTCTCAACCAAAACACAGTCAGAGTCAGCTGGAGCATTACGGCCTCCGTGATGTAACCGCCGGAAGTCACGCTCCAGGCATGGGATTCCTCATGCATCTCTCTGCGGCTGAGCAATCGCGCAGTCTCTCTGCTAGCGCTCTGTTGGCGTTGCACAGCGCATTGCGACGTTTTCGTGTGTATCGAACAGTGCGTCCTGCATCTTTCCATCACAGTTGAAGTCAATCGAGTAGTGCCAGCTAGCCAGAGCCTCGTCAGGCGATTCACTTCCTGCAGCATCCTACAAGTACCTGCGTATCCTGCAGCACACGATCAACACGGTGCGCAAAAGAAAAACCGCAAAAGGTCAAGTGTCAAGCACCTGCAAGTGTTACATAGACTGTGGTGCAGTTACTGGTAGCCGCGGCATCGGCAAGTCGGCTTTGGGCTTTGCTTTCTGAATTCAGAGCGAGTTGCCCAACCGCCGTCCAAGTCGAGACTACGGGTGTTTCCATAGGTCGACCTCCGAGAGACAGCTTGGCCTTTACATGGCACCACCACTTATCTAAACACGCGAATACTCGAGTCCAGACAGACCAAGTTTTGGAAAGGCAACAAAGCAGTGGAATACTGCCCGCATCGGAGCTTCATGCATGGGCGAGTGGCAGCTTGAGCTCACGAAACCTCAAATACAGGACCCGTGCATTTGAGGCCAATCAATGCAGCAATGACAAAACAAGTTCCAGCTTAAGCTGAACGGTGGAAGGGCTGACACATGCAGCTGACAATACCGAAGCAAGCTGCTGCGCCATCCCACTGGAATCCGTTACGGCTTCCGCGTTCAATAGCTCCTCGCCAGCGGGACAGACACTTTTGGTCCCTGCCACTCTTTGCTCCTGTGCTGAAGCATCCCTTCAGAAGCACGATGGCCGGTCCTTGCCCTTGAAACCTCTGAGTTTGCGGCGAAACCAGTTGGGATTCCGCAGCGATCCCTCCATTGACAGCAGGGCCTGGGGGCTCCATAATGGACACATGCTGGCATGTCGAAGAATGGTGAGCACCATGGGATCCCGCACATGTGGAATTCATTTGCAACCTTGACCGAACAAAACGTGATAACACTGCCCAGGCACGTAGCATCTCACCTTGGCACACACGAAACCAGCGATTAGGTGAACATGTCGCGGCATGCCGAAACATCCGGTACAAAGAGGAACTGCCAAGCAGCCCCTGGCACAGGCTGCCCGTTTTCGTCTTGCACCGCTATCACCGGCTGTGGCACGAATCTGCAGCAGGAGATAGCAGGAGCAAGCTTTGTCGGTCATGTCTCGACTTCTCTCCCTTTGTTCACTGTCAACATGCCACTCAGTCTACACTGGCACGTGGGTTTTGGATGTCCTACCGTCCTACCTACCTGCCTCTTGGATGCTGGGCCCAAGCCTGGTTTAGAGAAACTGGCACTGCTGCCTATCCCACTGGCTGCTCGAGGCGCAACGAGCGGAACGAAACCCATGCGACAAAGCCGCCAAGTACAGATGCAGATTCGATCACCCGTAATGCATGCCACGTGCTCTCCATGCTGCAAAGATGCGGAACTCCTTCCGTCACGACTAATGGTACCCTTAGATTCATGTGAATGTGCATACTTGCGCACTTCCCAAACAAACGATCGGCAGGAAAAAGATCAGACATGGGATCTAATTGCTGATGTCAAGCGTCTTCGTTGAAACCTGGCGCGACTGCGAATGTCGAGATGCCCGCACTCCAAACTACTTCCCCAAAACATAGGCGTAACAGGCCTGCACAGAAGAAACCCTTGGTGACAGAGAGATCGGGTAGCGGAACTTTTGAACCGGCAGAGGATAGAGGTTCCTGCATCTTGTGCTAATGTGACGCCCTCTCCTTCGGTCAGGTCTGAAAGCATGCACAGCATCCTCGGAGAATAGACCGGGTCGTTCCACGGACTGAACACGAGCGCGCTGTCAGAGAACACGATGTTCACGTGGTCCACCTGCAAAGAGACGTTGCCAGGCTTTTCCCGACGCATCCAGGGTGCACCAGCAGTGCATCCTAGGCGCGCTGGTGCTGATTACACCCAGGCATGTGAATCTTGCCTGAAGAGGGCGGAAAAAACGAAACGAATCGAACCGCCGGTCGCCCGGTGACAATGTCAAGGCATCCTGGCTAAGCAAGCTGGACTCTGAGCCCGCAACTATGCCACTTGCATCTGAAGGCTCAGACTGGGGGCAGTTCCTTCAGTTACTGATGCTGATTAAACAACTTAAGAACCAGCAGCAGAATCTCACATGCCTTCACGGCACACGCAAAGGTCATCTCTGTCCGCAACAAGCCGTGTGCCGCGTGTATACGGCTTCCTGTGCGATGACCTAGATCGTTTGACACCCTCCTGATCACCCTGCAAAGCGACCATGTCAGCGTACCAACCCGGTGTTTCTGCACGCCTGTCCCGGCACCGACCCTCTGTACCTAGCAAATCGAACAAGAGTTCAAAGTTGCTTCTTGAGGAGGGAACCGACAACATCACACAGAATTTTGATCTGGACGTCCTCTTCTACTGTTTACACCCGCTTGAAGAGTTTTTGGCTTGGTATCGCGGGTATCTCGGTCCTACCTTCCTCCGATCTTTCCCTCCTACCACCTACCCCGCAACCAGAGCCCGCGATGCTGACAGCACAACCTGTGACGGTACTACCACTTCTCACATCTCGGTCATCTGCATTTCGAGCCGCGCTTCTTCTCAGTCAGTTTCCCGGGCACAAGATTGCACAAGCCTTCTGCCAATCCTGAAACATTCGCACGTTTCGGAGTCTTCGGCCCAGTTTGTTTCGCCTACTGCTTCACCCTCCGAACAGCCTTCAATCGGGAAGGGTTGGCACTGAAACCCGCTGTGGGAAGCTGAGGGGACACGAAAATCTTTCAACACAGAATGTGGCAAGTACTACCGACTTCGAAGAAAGCAATGCATTCGAGAAAACCAAGGCAGCAAGCGTTTGTCTCGACCAGTCCCACCATTTCAACCCACATCGCTGACCCAGGTCTAAAGAGCACAAAGTCATCGCCCAGCGTCAACTCGACCACCTGAGGCATACAAGCTGAGTCACCCCATGACCCATGCGCCCAGGACATGGCACTCCGGACTCCGGGTTGCGCCTTTTGCCCTCGTCTTTCGTACTCCTCCACACGAGAAGCATCCCCTTCCGGCGGCCACCCGGGATCGGGATTCGCAAAGGCCACGATCTCAGATCCCAGTGGAATGTGTTAGAAATGGTGAGTCTGAGGACCTGAGGACCTGGCCCTGCGACCTGGGGCTGGCAGCCCGTTCATGTCGCGAAGGAGCAGCGTCGGCTGCCAGGGGAACGGGTCTCCAACCTGCACGACTTCAGGGGCCCCAGCGGCCCCAGCCCCACTTCAGAGCAGACGGGCTGGGGACCTTGACGTTTGTGGGTGGAACAACGGGGTCAAGGTCCGGCCTGGAATTCAGCACTCACGGAGTTCAGCACTCCCTACAGATAGAGATGCCAACAAGAGACGTGCTCAGGTTCACCACCTCGATGCTCGCAACAGGCGTGGAGACCAGCACCGAAGAGCCCTGAAAAAAAGGAGCGTGCACAAGTTCTCTTCACAGTTCCTCAAGTGTCAAAGCCTCGGTAGAATCGAAGCCACCCGCAGATGGTACGAGCGTGTACAAACCCGCAGGGCCCTGGATCGCGAAGTCCGTCAGCGTGACAAGTCCCAAGTCATTTGTTGGACCTCGGCCGGTGATGAGAATATTCGCATGTCGCCGTCGGCCGCTGTTGCTTGGGCAAGTACCTGCATTGTAGAGAATATCGTACTTGCAGACCTGCCGGGTGTTCCGTGCAGAAAGCGCATCAGCACACGTCGTCCACTCCCGACTTTAGTGGCACTTGTTGAGGCTCGGGCATGGTGAAGACGTCGTGCTTCCAGCGTGCCCACCATGGCATCCATCTGCGCCTCCAAAGGTGTTCATGTGCGGTGCAAAGATAGAACCACGTCTTCCAATTCTGCCCTGCCTTGGAGCACGGAAGTGGCCCGTCACTAACAAAGTTGGAGGCACGCACCTATGAAGGGGCAGATCTCTCGACACTCAGGGCAGGTAGGGCAGCATGCAGTGAAACGCACCTCTACCTCCGCATTGACCATTGGACTCCCAGCGTCATCCACGGCCCAAAGCCTCTGTGATCGATTTGGGAGACTGCCTGTTCCTCGGAAGCAGAAGACCGGCTGGAGCTGAGTTGCAGAGAGAAAAGAAACCTGCTCAAGATCTTCAGGAGCCCAAGTTTCCGATGAAGAAACTTCTCATGTCCGCCGACAGCTCTCCGGAGACCCATGCAGTGGGCGGAGGACTCGCAAAACGCACCTTCAAAGAGGAGGCCCCAGTCATGTATGCAGTCATGAAGCGAAAGTCCGGCTGACCTACTGCACACACAGCCGCACGTGCAGCCCGTCAACATGCACAATGCTGACGACTTCAACATGTGCATGGTGAGATGCTCACCTGCTGCAATCGAATAGAAGATTGTATCCTTTGTTGTTTGCTGTCGCCCTCTGCTTTCTTGCTGGCCAAGGAACAGCCTTTAAGCGAGGCTCGGGGGAAGGCACCGTCTTCAACAGTGCGAACCTTTGGAGAGGAACACTTCAGATTGCAGGTGGCCCGACAGTCTCCTGTAATGTATCTTTGCAGCAAGGAGGCACGAAGTAAACATAGATCAAGGAGAAAGCGACGACATTCAAACAACGAACCTTACTGCAGCCCGCTCACAGCTGCAAAGCTTCATGAACTTGCACGGGCGTCCGCAGCACAGGAGCGATGAGCATCTGTCAGGAAATCTGTCAAGGACAACTTCTTGCTGCCAGGACTCTCTAACTTTGTCTTCGACAAAGTCACTTATCGTGAAAAAGCAGACCTGGCCACGCAGTCTTTTATGTTCAGACCGCCCTGCTTGTGCCTTTGGCTTCATCCTGGGCTCTGCTCGTACGGAAGCTTCTACGGAAGCTTAAGGACTGGGCCCTGGGCCCTGGGCCACTTCAGAAAGCAGCACTTGACTTCTTGGGAAGTTTGCTTTGCGGCTGCTTACCGCCGGCAGCTTTGCTGTTACTGAAACCGGTTCTGCTTCTGTCGGTGGTGCTTCTTCGAGACTCAACTCGTCTTTCTGCCACTCCCTCTGGCACGCAAGTGCCTTGTTCACACCCTGCGGCACGTTTTGAGCACCAAAAGCCTGGACAAGCTGGGACATGGTCAAACTACCACCTCCATGCCTCCCCTGCCAACCGGACCTTGCTACTAAGCGCAGCATGTCGACAATCGAAGACAAACGGCAAACACGCTTGGCCTGTTGCTTCTTCTTTGGCTCCAGGTCATCGGGAGCAACAGCCATGGCGCATATTAGCGTCTGAGGCTGCAGAAAGGCTGGCAAGCACATGCAGCAGGACATCGACACGACAGGCACGGCAAGCACGCTGCATGCGCTGTTGCACCACAGAAGTGCGACTTCAGCAAACCGATGGCAAACGGTCTGAGGAACGAACTTTCGTCATCTTTGACTGCAGGTGACCTTGCGCAACGATCCAACCAAGCACATGCTGCGCAAATGCTACGCAAGCTCCCGGATCAATGCACCTCTGCACAAGCAACTTCGCAAGCCTCTCGACCTGAAAACAGCAAGCGGCTCATCGTGACCCAGCTTCGAAACTTCATGAAACTTCTGAACGAGTCTCCGACCAGTTCTGTTTCTGTGCCTTGGCAACTTGTCACGTGCTGATGCTACAGAAACCCTCAAAAATGGCCTCAGGAAGCAGCCATCAGCCTGAAGCCCGCAGGCTCGACACTCTTCCTGCAGGAGTCCGAGCACACCTGGGTCACCTGAGAGTCTGAGAGCTCAGGCCGCGGCTTCAAGGGCCCTTCGACTTTGCGCACTGAGGTCTGAGGCCTGCACTTCTTCTCGTGTCCGCGTCCTCAGTACGGACTACGTCGCAATGCAGTAGGTAGTAGGTGCATGAACAACTTCTCCTCGGGATCTGCAACATTCCCTGCATTCAGCCTCGCGTCAGCACAGGGGCACAGAGGCAACATGGCAGTGGAATTCTCGAGGCAGCTGCCCATTCTGGCTCAAACTCGCTTTTGCCCCGAGATCTCCATGTTGGAAGCGCGCATCCACAGTGTCTGACGAGCTCGAATCTCGCTCTGTCGATGCAGCACCTGATGCGGGCTGCGGGCCCACTGGCCACGATCACCTGATCACCGATGTCGCCCGGTGCCTTTCGCGGGTTTGTCGCTGAAGGGTGCGGCCTCGCAATGCCCAGGCCCAGTCAACATGTCAATTGAGTCGCCGCCCAGGCCCAGGCCAGTGCGACCTTGTTTCGCGCAGCCTGCCAATTAGCTTAAGCTCTTGATTCTCTGGCTGGTCGCCAATTTCATGACACAGCACTGCGCAAAGTACAGGCCAGCAAAACTGCCAAGTCGTCGATGTCTGCCCGTGCTTCGAGAAGGAGCTTGACCTCGTCATAGAGACAATCGGCAGCAAGCATGAACCGAACAGGCGCGTGCTTGGTACCAAGCCATCGTCTGGGAATCATCGATGGCCGAACCAACGAACGGAACGTGGCCAAAAGCATCAGCGGAGGCTGGATGAGCAAGCACGTGCTGGACCTCCCGTGCACGTAAAAGCAGAGGCAGCAAAGGCCGAGGTCCAAGGAATCCAAGGTCCAGGCTGCACTTTGGCCGCCCAGAAGTTCCACCTAAGCAACGAGCAACGGCTTTGCAAAAGCCTTCGGATCCTTCGCTTCTCCGCTTCTTCGCACCGGTGTGCTCCAGGCTTCCCTTGCGGGTTTCCCTCTCTCTTCCGTTTTCGTCCGTGCATATGCCGCATGCATGGCTTCCGTGGTCCCTCATGGGTTCCAGGCTTGCTGCAGGCAGCGGCGCGCGACATTCACGTCGGACCTCGCCACGGCCTGCAGACGCCACAAACCTCTGCAGGTCCTGCTGTGGTCTGGACATTTGAAGCATCACGAAACGCCTCCCCGAAAATGCCTGCCACGGCATCCAGCACTGCTGTCCTTGGCGGCACGGAAGTGGCAGACCCAGTCCCGTGCGTGCGATCCAAAGGTCCAGACTCGCTGGTTACCGTGTTCCCGAGACTTTCCTCGGGCTCTATGGTGACCAGATCGCTCTCGTCCTGATGGGGCACCACATGCGCTGCGCATGACCAGAAAAAGGTCGCTCCTTCTCCGGCTCAGGGAGCTGGATTTCGGATGCACCGCGCTCGGCATCCTCTCCCAAGTCCTCCAAGCGCTGGCACGGCCCAGCACACTTCGGCCCGCAGCCGCAAGCCGACAGCCGACTCCTCGCCGCCTTCGAGGAGCCTCTGCAGTGCCGCAGATTTTTCGGGCTGCTTGGGGCTGCTACCTTCAGCTGGTTGGGCCTGGCGGTGCTGGTGCTCTCCGCCGGCTCGGGCTCCCGCTCCCGCCACCAGACCTTCCAGCACGGCCCCCACGGCGCAGCGCATGGCGCAGCCGCTTCGCTTCTCGACTTCTGGCGCCGGGGGCCGTGCATCTCCGTCGCTGAAGATGAGGCGATTGCCCTCTGCCAGCTTTCCCTGAGAAGGCTCCGATGCTTGCAAGAAGCGGCAGTTCCGGGCTCCTGAAACATCTCTCCATCCAGCTCCATGTTGAACCTCTGCTCTCAGCACACTGGGCTCATGCACAGCTGAGGCTCTCGAAGCCAAGCCCAGCGCGCAATGTCGCTCGTGGCTTGCAGGTAGCTCTGCAGCCCACTCTGCCAGCGAATTTCCTCCGGGCGCAGCAAGCTTTCTGATGCACAACCTGCCCGAACCCTTGCTTTAAGAAAGTCTGTGCGCTTCATGCATCGCAACATGTGGACGATCTCCAGGCCCGTCTTTGGGGGCGTACTGCAGTCAAGCTGCTCCAGCTTTGATGGTGCAGCATCCAGACCTCAGCTTTCCCAGCCAATGGTGCCTGCTTCCTGCGACATGACTATCTCCAAGGCACCCACGAATAGTTCCAAACGCCATCGAACTCAAAGGGCCGAGTCTGACTCGAAACATCCTCGCACCACTGCAGCAAGTCTCTGCGTGCCCCATCTGTCCCTGCGATCAATCAGCCTTCCCACGTTCCCTCCAAACCTTGGGTCCAATCATTCTTGAGGCCAAGTCTGCTCATGCAGTCAGAAGCAATTTCTCGAAGCTCTTGACGTCACAAGTCACAAGTTTCTGAACAATCTGAACATGCACCTGCACTTCTCTCAAAGCCCATAAAGGAAGACAAACACTCAAGACTCCGAGACGTCTACTGCAGGCCGTCCACGATTTACATCTCGCTCGAAAGGAGAAGTGCCCAGCAGCTGATAACAGTCATCCGCCGAGGCCGCAGGCCCAGGCGTATTCAGGTACCCTCCACCTAATCCTCCTCCCTGATCCGATTCCCACCCCCGCCCCCCCTTTTTGTTCCCTCTCACCTTCCCCCCCACCCCTGCCCCCCCCTGCCCCCTTACCTGCTCCCTCCCACTTCTGCATCCGCTCTGCTCTTTCACATTCTGTCACAGTGCTGGTCAAGCCGAGGCGGGCGGCGTAGCGTTAAAATTACAATGCTACCTCTCTGCTATAAAGTGTCCTCTGTGGTCCAGCAGTGGCTCCAAAAGTACCTCGCCCAGCAGTTGACTGTGTTTCCTGCAGATGGCGACACTTGCTCACTTGCGCACTGCTCGGCATCGAACCGTGAGAGGCTGGTATACTTGCTGCACCTAGAGACATTTACACACGAGGAAACAGAGCTGATACAAGCATCTAGGGTGCCGACAGCTGCTCAAGCCTGAGGTCTGGATGCAGAAATAGCCATCGTGGCTTCCACGAGCGCTTAAGGGTCAGGCGTGTACTTTCGGCTATCCGCTGGATCAAGCCGAAGTGTATGAGCGACATCCTCCGGCAAATACAGATGCATCAGGCCGTGGAATACTTGACTCAAAACCGAAGCACGCATGGACGACATGCTGGTGCATGTCGGCTTGCAAGCGTCCTGATCGGATGAAGTTGTCCGGCCTTCGTATGCTTGTTCTTTATAGGATCTGGAGAAGAAGTCAAGTCTTCTTGCTCTGGGACCGGTGCTGAAGTTTGACCTGGCTTCGTCCAGCTGCGTCCCTGCAGTCGAGGACCAGGTCCGCCAATCCTGCTCAGCCTCGTGCAACAGCCGTGTCATGTTATGAGGTTAACTAGTGACGTGCTGCTCCGCGGAGGACATGCCGCTGACTGAAGTGACCCACCCGTATCGGTATCGTGCTTCGATGGGCAACGGTGTCATGAACAGTCCAGGTATCCTTAGCCAGCGGCATAGCCAAGCGCTCCTGGCCAATGGCGGCACATCACAAAAAAGATTGTGCAGGCCTGCCTACGTTGATCTTACAAGCTCGCAATCTTCCCCTCGACACCTCTAAGACCGGCAATGGGAGCGTCGATGGCATCGCCCTGCTCGCACGTGAAGGCACCACACTGCCTCCGTCCGGCATGCTCTTGGCAGAAGGTCAAGTAGGTCATTTGCAGAATGTCTGTGGCCTGTAGCACTCGATAGCCTGGTGCCACCACATGTCATGCGCCGGTGGATGCACCTACATGGCAGAAAGCGACTGAATACGATTGAATGCTTCGCAGCGGCTCTACACATCAGGCTGCGAGTGAGAAGCCCTGACAATGCACACATCGGAAAACGATGCCGTGGCTCAGTATGTCGACAAGCAGACTGAGATGGGCGCAGGTGCGTCGGAAGGCTGTTGCTTGATGACTAAACGTCGTAGTGCAACAGCCACAGCCGCAGGGTTGAAGAGAAGATCCTGCGACAGCAAAGCGGCTTCTGTCTGGCCGTCGCGTAATAATACTAAACCTGTCACAGCATTTATTTCTGGAGCTCAAAATAACCGAATCGACATAACTCTTCGAACGCATCTCGTTTCGATGCACCTGCGGAGGAATATAGCAGGCGGGATCTACAAGGGTGAAACGACGCCTTCGCTGCGAGGCTCCAAGAGCTCTTGCCGGAAGCTCCGGCTTGATGATGCAGGGAACAAAGGTAATGCGAAGATAGAGGGCGCACATGCCTGCATCATCCTACAAAAGTATGTAGCGAGTAGGGGCAGATGGAGCAGGCGACTCGATCCTGAACTGCCATAACTCACCTTGCTTACCTTAAACATCCTGCAACACTAAAAAATTCCAAAGTCAATCGTAGCTGACCCGTCCACCTGCGTGCTGGAATCGTTAGCAGTCACAGGCTCCAGACGCCATGTTGGTCTTTCTCAACTAGGCCTGGACAACGTATATACATCGGCAAGAATCCTTGTAAAACGACTTGAACGGATTTTGGTCCGGCTTGCCTTCAAAAGGGAACCTCGGGAAGCCCTCGGGCGTCCCACCTTGCGGGGCCATCGGTCCCACACCGGCCGAGCTCACCTTGAACCAGCTGGCGGGCGCCGGCCTGAAGGGTGCTGGATGTAGCTTTCCAAAGAAATAGTGTAGTCTTAAGAAGATAAGTTCTAGATGCTCGCCTTTGTCAGTAGAAACCGTGGCTTTGCTCTCCTTGGCTTGACACAAGTGCAGGATTCTACAACCTGAGCGCTGGCATCCGAAAACCCATCGGATTTCTTGAGCTCGCTCGTGCTATGCTCAACCTGCAGGCGAGCAACCACGGCGTCTTGCGGCCTCCTTGGTAGCATTTTGGGGTGCCCCCCCTGTGCACTTGATTCTCCTGTCTTGGCCCAGGCCCATTTCTCCGAGATTTCAATGTCTAGACGAATCCAAAAATGCCTGAAACTAGCTTGACCCTGTAACCTTCGGGCCAGGTCTCTTCGGCTGCGAAGGTGTCTTGACTCTGCCATTTTGCTTCGGAGCTGGCCGGTGTGACGGCGAGGCATCTTGCAGGATCAGATAGGACGAGTTTTCCTTCTCTGGAAGGGCCTGCACACCATGGCTTTGGAGCATTCATACCAACGACCCGGGCTGATCTGCGGTCCCTCTTTGCTGGCCTTACAAACAATGCGGATAAGGGCAGCGAGGCCCAGCAATCCAAAAAGCAAGAAGTTTGAGGTCATCTCCGTGTCTTCATCTTTCTCTTCCTCCTTCTGTTTCTCCTCCTCTCTCCTGGACTGCAGGCGCATGAATGTGGAAGCCTGCCGAAAACCTCGTGATACACCAAGGATTCAGTATGAAGGAGTGTCAAAGGAGCGTCTCGGCCTCTTCAACCTTTCCTCCACTTCCGCCTCAATTCTTGCCTTCACGTCCTCTTCATCTGACCCATCTCGCGGTGCCTGCAAGCATGCGGTTGCAGCCAGAAGTGCACCGAGCTCGGGTTCGGAAGCTCAATTCAGCCACGGCGCGTCACTGCTCGGTGCGGACGTCGGGTCCGAGGCAAGGAGGTTTGGTCCTGCCTCGAAGCGGTCATCACAACAGGCTTGATTCGAGCCGACATGCTCGGATGGCTTCCAGCCTTGACATCAAAGCTCTTGATGCCCAAGTCGCTGGGCTTGTCTGTCACCCTGCATGGCACGATTCCGGGCCATAAGTCTGTAAGACATCCCGACTATATGAGTGCTGCACTGGCTCTTGCTAGGATGTATGTATGTATGTATGTATGTATGTGTGTGTATGCGAGGGGGGTAACATGTTTATATACATATACATATACATATACATATACATATACATATACATATATACATACACATATACATATTTATATATGTATATATAGGAGCTGTTTTTGATTATGCCTGCATCCCGTAACTCGAAAATCGCCTTGCGCTTCGCCCTTGCGCGCTCTTGCGTGCAAACGGTTATAAAACTTCTTACACTACTTTATCGCTCTTGCGCTCGCCCTTGCGCTCGCCCTTGCGCACGTTTGCGCCGTGCTGCTTTTGGAGCAGGTTCTAAACCTGCATCAAAATATTAAAGTGCACTGCTAGTCTGCGGTCAAAAGGCGGGGGTTTAGGACAATTCCAGAACCGTATGTATATATATATATGTGCACATATGTGTTTATGCGTATCATTATCGGTATATGACTGTATGCGTACTGTATGTGTAGGTGTACGTGTAGGTTTTCGTGTAGGTGTATGTGTAGGTGTAGGCGTATGCACATGAGTGCCTGTATGTGTATGTATGTGTACATATGTGTATATACATATATGTATCATACTGAACATTTTCTACCATTTTTGTATAAATTTTTAATGTGTATATATATATATATATATATATATATATATATATTTATTTATTTATTTGTATACATGTATGTCAATGTATGTATCACAATCACGCACATGCCGTACATGCCACATGAGAAAACTGCACTTGCATCCAAGTGACGACCCTCTGAGAGCCTGCGCGAAGCAACGAATCACATGCCAAACTCCGGCAGAAAATACGAGCTCTTAAGAAAGAACAGAAGATAAGCCGGGATTCGAAAACTTGCCGGAAGATCACAGGAAGGCTACGGGTAGCACGCTAGAATCACGGCTACAAGCAGCTTGCGACTCTGCCTCGTCGGCGGCGGCAGGCAGTGCTGCCAGAAAAACAGCCGCTACCCAGAGCTGGCGCATTACCTGAAGCCACGATTGGGAGGTGCCTAGAAAGCCTAGAACTGCTAGCTGCAAGTTTACAGGTACTGCTGCAAACCGTCAGGGAGCGTGGATGTTTTGAAGTGGTGTTGCTTATTAAGCACGGGACACGCGTTTTGCAGCACTGGGCGGGTCAGGTCAAGGGCTCACAGCAACTTCGACAACTTCGGTCTCGTCAGGCCCATCTTCGGTCTCTCCTACGTATCGTCTGTGCAGCGGAAATTGTGCACGGACTTCATCTGCCAGCGATGAGATCGCTTGCAAGGCCTCCTGGTAATTGCTCAAGTCGTCGACAACCATGCTGGGTACACTCGGGGTTGAAACAGAAGTAGACCAGTTGACCTGCTTTTCGCTCATGTGGCTGTACAGGCTCGGGTCCCTCTGCTTCATGGCGTTGATGTCACGGATGGCATTGGTACATAAATGGTGCATCTGGACATTCCATTGCTTGTCCAGGAAGTCCTGTTCTCGAATGGCATCCTGTCGCGATGCATAGTACTTGTGCTGACGGTCGCGATCTTCATCACGCACCCGCTTCTGCTCCTGTAGAAGCAAACGCCGAGCACGCAGATGACCTGCATGCTTTACCCACCTGTCCTTGCGGCTTTCGACCGTCTTTCTCGTCTGGACAGTTCGATCCCTGCGGTGCTTCTCTCTGTCCACTTTGGAGCAGGCACGTTCCAATGCGCCCTGGGAGAGAATGAAATCGAAGTGGGACTCGTACTTGGCGCGTCGCGCGCTGCTCTGAGCACGCTGCTGGCGCGCAGCCTCCCTGCGGCGTTGCTGCTCCAGCTGGGCCTTGATCCTCTCCTCTTGCAGGCGGTCCACTACAAGTACAGTGCGAGATGCATCGAACACCCGGCGCCGTTCGCGCCTGTGGAGCTCATGAATAATGGCAAACTCACGTCTGCGATGCTGCATTTCGAAGTGTTCTCTTCGCACGTGCTCTTGCTGGGCCAGTTCGGTTTCTTGCCGACGGGCTTGCTGGATGGCAGCATACTCCACATCTCGAAGTTCTTCTGCCTGGCGGTAGTAGTTCGCCAACATCTCCTCGAAGACTTTGCCCATGGGAATAGGAGAGTAGTCCGTCCAGCCGGAGTCGGCAGAGCCCGGCTTGGGAGTCGGCGAAAGTGCTGAGGCCCAGTCAGAGCTGGCCGACAGGGGGCTTGGAGCTTGGGGCATCGGCGAGTTCGTGCGCGTGCTCTGCATCGAGACGGGGCGCAAGCTTTGCAAACGTGAAGGCATCCCACGGCCACGGGACTTTCGAGCTTGACCGACCATTGCCTGATTCGCACGCAAGGACTCTTGACGAGCCTTTGCAATCAACTCCTCGGCGGCTCGTCGCTCACTCAAGGCTATCGCTGCGACACCGGCAGAGTCAACCCTTCTCGATTCCGTAATTGGGGGTATGGCACCCGAAAGCTGCAGGTCCAAACAAATGCCACCAGCCTTCAAAGCATCTTCCTGCATGAAATCTGTCGGACTAACCTCTGACAGTGCCCGAGTGAACTTCTCGAACTGTTCTTTCTTGCGCTGCTGCAGCCGCTGCCGAAGATCCGTGCTGCGTGCTCTCATTGCTGCTGCCAGTGCCAGGTATCCTATCTACGACCTACGGCATCTACGCATCTCCTGCAACCCTTCACAGTCTTTATGAAGGCTTGGGCCAATGCCTGCACAGAAACGCTCAACAAAGCTCTCCAGAGCACATGCGCAAAGCGCAGCGGCCACACACAATAGCAGATAGCGTCACTTCCGGAAGCCCAACCGCAATGCACCTGTGACCGACAACTCTGCCCGTCTACCCGTCTACCCGCTACATTTCTTTTCACTTTCACTTGAGCCTGGCCTGCGGGATCCCAGAGTTTCAGTGGGGCACTGGATACATGCCACAGCTCAGGCAACGGTTGCTGGGCTTCCTCCACCCTGCAGAGGACCACCTCACTACCATAAAGACTACGTCCTTGGCTGGAAATGCACCACAAGCTCGGTGAGGGCCGGGCATGCCGCGAAGCCTCGTGAGGGCGCTGGGTCACACTGACGCCAATGGCGCAAAAGACATGCAAGCAAAACTGAAAGCACAATGCAAGGAAGTTGCTATCGCTGCACGGGCAAGATCCTGCGTGAACCAGGCCCATAGGGACCTGAGCACCGAGCTCTACTCCCTTTCGTCGGGCCACTTCTCTTCGACCCTGAACGCAGCTGAGATTTCTGCATAAGCCCTCCGGAGTGCAAGTTGCCAGAGCACTCAACGGGCTGCTGCAACCACTCGTCCAGACAAGTTTTGCCTTCTCGCATCCCAAGAGGCTGCCAGTTAGGCGCGAAAGATACAATGAAAGGGTGCCTGCTGCGAATTCCAACTTTCCCGCATCAACTTCTCTCGCCTTAGGAAACACCGCATGTCTCATGTCGCAACACGATCTCGAGACTCTGAGACTCGCAAGCCCTCGAGCTGAGGGCAGGTCTAGAGATGCACCGGGGAAACCACTCAGGCGAGCCCTGGCAACCCAGGCATGTGGCTCCTGCACCAGCAGCAAAACCTCACTGGGACAGAAATTGCCCTCCGTGAGATTCCGTGAGCTGGTGATCAGCGACTGCTGCGAGGCCGCCACAAGTCGGTGCCGATCCTTCGGTATGGCGAGACTTCGTCACAGCACAAAATGGCACAAACACCGGATGCTGGATGCTGGTTTCCTCCACTGTCCGCTTTTCCAGCAGGGCTGCAAGCTCCAGGCTTGAGACTGAGGCCTGAGCTAGTGACTAGTGCTGTCGGAAAAGCTTGCAACGTCCGGCTGCATGCTCGGGCTGAGACAACGTCGACGGAAAAGTTCTCACGAATCCATCGCAGAGCCACCCTGTTGACAGACCAGCGCATGCAATCACTCTTGTAATTAAAGCATCTCTATCATGAAAAAAGTTTCGCGAGGCGCCTGTCCATGCACGGCCTGTCGGGTTTGAAAAAAGTTCCAGCACCCAGTCAAGCTAATGCACTTATATGAGATGACCAGCCTGACAGCCATGCCGAAACCCGCCAAAGCATCACAAACGACGATGCCTGCCCCGACGATACAAAGCTGTCGATAAAAGCCGCCAACCGTCCACACAAGTCTAGCCTGTAAACTTGCCACGGACGCCAGCATCCAGCAGCACGCGTGGGCCCACGTTCTCCTTGCATATGGTTCGTGAGATCTGTGGAATGCTTCAGAAGCTCGTGGCGATGTCCTCCGAGCCCGTTGTGGCCGGAAGCTTTAGCCGAGCCAGTTGATTCAGCCACGGATTCTGAGACGAACTCCTGCGGGCTTGAAATTAAAAGTCGGCCACCCAGGGTGCGCAACCGCTCACGAAGGCCTCTGAAACCAGCTCTTCCAGCTCCACGTGGCCTGGCCGAGGTCTCCCGTGCCGGCGAACCTGGGCTCCAAATGGAAATTTGAAGGGTGAACTTTCTCTCCTCCAAGCTCCACGCGGGATGAAGTGCACCCCACCGTCTTCCGAGTTGCACGAGATCCAGCCTTGCCAGGTCTTCACCCTCCGTCCTCCGCTTGCCCTACCTCTACACTCCGGACTGGGCCTTGCTCAGACTCCGAAAAGCTTTGGCTCTCCTTCACCAGAGTGGCCAAGAAAGAGTGGCGTCCCAAAGCAAAGGCCGGCGCTCGGCGCTTCTCAAAAGGCCTCGGCCTCGGCTGCCTCCAACAACTTCCGACCTGTCCACGGTGAGCTTTCTCGCAGCTCGGAGCTCGGGAGGGTTCGGGCCCCCGGCATCTCAAGTAGCTGTGTGCCGAGAGGTCCGAGAGCGCAACCTCGCGAGAAACACTGAAACAACCGGAGGAAGCGTGTCGCCTCCAAGGATCAGCTGCAGCCCACGTGGCCGGCCGCTTCGGGAATGGGGTGAAAGCCACCAGCTCCCCGGGCCCAATCACAGCCACGATCTCGCCTTCCGACTCTCGGATTTTCAAAAGCTGAAGTGTTTTGCTGCATCGTTTGCAGTTGCCAGGCTCCAAAGATTGGATTGGATTGGATTGGACGTGGCTAGCAGCCCAGAGAACGCGCCGGAGGAAGGGAGCTGCCACCCCGCGAGAAAGGACCAAGGCAGAAGCCCCCCCAAGCACGAGCGAAGGAGCAGGAGCTAAGGAGAAAGGGCCTGACAGAAGGCGGCTGGCACGCAAGGGGAGAAAGGGCCTGGCACAAAAGGCAGGGGAAGGACAGCAGGCACCCAGAAACCGCCGAAAATGTCCCCGATGGGAGCCCCAGTCATGAGCAGACGATAAAAGATGCAGACACGCACTCGTATGCTGGCAAAAAAGAAAGAAGGAGCCTAGCATCGCGCTTCTGCACCACAGACGTACACAAGGAGACAAAGCTTGGTTGATGCGAGCAGCAGCCTTAAATTGAACAGGCCACGCGATAGACGAATCCCAACAATGTCAACTGCAGACTGAATGTGGAACAGCCCTGAAGGAGAAAGGCGGAGCAGCCAACAATGAACTGCGAAGAAGAGCCCCAAAACAAGCAAGAAGAAGGCAACAGCATACCAAAAGAAAGAGATCGGAAGAGGGACTGTCACTCTAGCGGCTGCTGCGGGCAGGGAGAGGGGTGCTCATCGGAAACCTCAATTCCCTTAGTCCCGCCCCCGGGGTCCCCTGGCCCTGGAAGACTCGCAGCAAGAAAAGCACGCAAGACCCGGGGGCAGGCCCAAAGACAGCACAGGTTTCAACTCGGAAGTGGATGAACTCAGCATAGCTCAGCTATGGTCGGTTGTGCTGCCCCTTCGGGCGTAGGTACACATGCCCATGATCACGTAAGCAATACTGGTTCACGGTACAGCTGCTGCGACGCTTGACAACCTGAAACAACCACTATACTACTGACTATTGGGGATGGCGGATATCGTGCATGCGGCGCAAGACGCGCTCACGTGCATTGCTGACATCTGCTACCACAGCAACAGCACCGGTGCAGGAACTTTGCATAGAACGAGCTGCAGCGACATTGTCAATTGCAGCCTGCTGATCTCCGCACTTTCACATAGCATATCCCGGCCTTTGCCGCGCGGCGCTGTGCGGATGCTCAACGGAACCTGTTCTGCCCAACTGTTAACTGAAAGTGTCTCACTCTCCAACTGCTGCTTGCTTGCGGCCTTGCAGACGCACTGCCATCGCTCAACTCCAGCGGCACCCATGTGCCTGCATCCAAACCAGGAAGCACCCAAGGACCGCAGTACTGACACACATTCCAGTCTTCACTTTGTAACTGCCAGGTTGAGACTAGAACAGCACCGCAGTAGCACCGCGCTTTTTGGTTCCGCAGGCTGTGTGCCAGGCGACCACGCAGGACGGAAGTCTCGGTCCATCTAGCTACATGGTCATACTGCCCGCTGGTCGCAGTGCTCTTGTAAGATAATGTTGCCATAGACGTTAGCCGTGATCAGCATGCCCGCATCCCATCGCATCGTTCTGTTCCAGTGCGCTGACAGCTCAAGGGTCTTGATCAAGGTCCGAAGTGGCCTTCTTCGCAAAGTCCGCCCGGGTCTCCACTTATGTGTCTTCAGACTCGTCTGTCATCATGACACCACCTTGCAGCTCCTGCATCACAGCTGGAATGAGCGAGAAGCCCGTGAAAAGCACCGAAGGGAAAGCAGATTTACGATCAAGCCCCACCTCCAAAAGAGAGGCAGCCTCGACGCTGCTCTCCTCGTCCTTATGCAACGAGGGGGGTGTTTGACGGCTTCGAGGAGCGCGAATGCACAGCCCATATGGAAAAGGAAAACTCCGGCAGAACCTAGCCAAGAATCGAGGAGCATTGCTCTCAACGCATCCAAAGCTCCAGCTTCAACGACGGCCGCACGGGTCTCTGCATCGCTTCTGGCCAACGAGGCCAGAGTTGCCTCGCTGGACTTTGTACAACTAACTAGGGCCTAGGGGTTCAGTTCAGGACAGCAGGCTAGGATCCCAGAAACCACGCTCCAAACCGTCAGATTCAGATGAGTCTCCGCTGCTTGTCGCCGTAGCCTGCCTGTGTCTGAACAGAGTAAAGGCACAAGGCGCTCGATAGCACCAGCACGACGCATCTGGCGGCAGCTTGCCTCGATTCATGTACACAATGAACATGCGTACATGAGCAGGCCATCCTTTAGGCCGGTTCTTCAGGAAGTGCAACTAAGGCAGCTGCTGGAAGAGATGCCAGGTTGGATAAAGCAGCAGTTGCCCAAATGCGCTGCTTCTGGCTGTCCCCTCCCAGACACTTTAACAATGCGGGTGCGGCATTCGCCAGAGTCATCAGCTGTTTATTGCCTTCGTGGTTGGCTGAAAGATTGCACAAAGCGGATGCAGCTTCTTCTGCCTCCAACTCCTGGCTCGATAACAACATCGCAACCAAGGGCTGGATAGCACCCAGATGTGCAATCATGTGCTTGTTCTTTGGGCAGTTCACGGCCAAACGGCCAAGAGCAGCTGCAGCCCAGGCACGTTCTGTGCTGCGCTGGGCACTCGAGGTTCCAAGCATTTGTACGAGGACAGGCACCGCCCCAGAACCAACGATGGTTTCTTGGTTAGATGAGCCGCTAACAGCTAAGCAGCCCAATGCAAAAGCTGCACGTTCACGCTCATCCAAGCTGCTGGCTGATAACATGCGCACCAAGTTCGTGGCCTGCACCTTGTCTACATCGCAGCTGGCGTTGGCTGCCTGGGTTGCTAACCAAATCGCCTGCTGACACCTCGCAGGTCCCGAATGCTGCCCCTCGCAGTCTGCTGCCGCGCTCAACTTCTCGGCATCAATCGTCTGGCACGGCTGAGGGAGTTCGCGCTTCTGGCAAAAAACGACTAGCACCCATCGTTCCCCGCTTGTGACGGGAAGTGACTGATGCCACACCATGTGATCCAACATGCACAAATCACCCGTCTCAATGGCATAATCTTTACTCCGGCCTTGAGCATCCCATATCCTCAAACCACCACCAGTATAGATTGAACTGTGTAATTGTAAAATGAACGATGCATCCACATGGGGCCCGTCCACGTGCCGAGTCAAGTGCGTCTCTCCTTCATGGGGCCGGTACCGAGTAACGAAGGTTTGTACACGATGTAGCTCAAAAGCAGAAAACTCCGGATGTAAGGAGTGCCACCATGTGCACAGTTTTGCCGTCAATTCATCCAGCAAGGGTTGCAGAACTTCTGTCATTGGAATATGCACAACTGCGCCGGGCACCATTACATCCGGGATGTCGTCCAGCTCTGCATAACATGAAATATTCCACCGGCCCTTCGCGTCCAGGTAAGATGTGTGACAAGGCGAATACGCAGCCTGTATAAGCGATGACACAGCTTCGAGCTTGCCGCGCAAGCCGGTGCGGACCACGCAGTAGACACCCTTCTCGGCAACCGCAACAGTCGCTGGCCGTCGGCGGCAGCACCGGCTGAAAGTCGAGATGCGCTTTCTCTTTTCGCCCATTGCTCAGTATTGCATGTACAGCAACGAACCAGTCGACTGAGGCGTGTCTGAAAGCAATTGAAGTCTGCAAATGCTCCTGTTGTCTAGCCAAGCTGTTATGTCACGGGCTCATGGCCGCACCTCTGTCGGATCCGTCGGTTGTGGTGCACCCTAAGGTACTTTCAACTCACACCTAGCTGACACGGCAGAATGGTGCGACAAGAAGCAAAAGCAACATGCAATTCCAGAAAAGGAAGTACAACAAGCGCGCACCCGGCGGCCTGGAAGTTACTGCGGCATGGCAACTTCTTTCTCATGGGCTGATGATGCTGTCATACTGTTGCATGCGCTGCCTACAGACCCCTCGGACACACTCGGACATGATGGCTTAACAGCGGTACTTTCCTGCTTGCAAAAGTCCACTGGGTCCGGATGCACCGATTCATTAAAACCCGTTACACCAGCTTCAATCGCATGCTTGGACATGTCCTTCCTCCAAGAACAGTCAACGGCAGTGCGAACGTGCTTCCAAGCGGCCCCAAGGACCATGTTAAACTTTTTGCTGGCATTCGGACAAGGAAGGGAAAAAACATCTTAAACTTTTCTCTCTCTCTCTCTCTCTTCTTTTTTTCGCGCACCTTTGTCCGACTGCCCAAAAAGTGGGTCCCGGCCCTACCACCTACTGCTGCAACACGGGCACACGCAGGGCGCCAAGTCCTGCCACCGGGCATCAGCGAGGACCTTGTGTAGGTCTGGCTCAATGCCATCGCTAAGCTCGGCAGCAGGGGGGGGCTCAAGCAACGAAGCGGCATACGCTCGCTGCGCGGCGGCCGCCAACAGGCCCGACCAGCGCGCAACTCAGGCGTTGATGGCTGATGGGTGGGCAGCCTCGCGACCGAACCTTCCACCGACCTCGATGCCATCTACAACAAGCCGGCAGCGGCGTGCCCCGTCGAGCTCCGGGTATGTGTCGCGGCGCTTGAGCCTGGCAGCAGCCTTAACTGAATGGCCCGGTTGCACTTCAGCCCGTGGTTGGGCCTCGACAGGCGAGACGATAGTGGCATCGAGCGCGAGCTGGGAGCCGTGCCACAGAGGGAGGCCGTTGGCGACGACCTCGATGCGCCGCTCGTCGCCGACGGGCGCGTCCCCCGAGGTTCATGTCAGCCAGGCGCACGTTCCGTGCAACCCACGCGCCAGCTTCGCGACACACACGGGCGAGCGCATGCTCGAGTGGGAGGGCTCGCGTTGCCAGCACGCGGGTCGAGCAGCCCGCGGCAGCGGCAGTGACGTGGCGCGAGCGGCAGGGGCAGGCGGACGCGTCGAAGGAGCAACACCGGTCGTACCGCGTTGGCAATAATTAAGGTGATTATTCCCCCTCCCTCCAGGGGGGGGGGTGGGGGGTAGGGAAATAGGCGGCCCACCTATTTATGCAAAACGTGATCGACAGGGGGATTCAAGGACTCTAACGAGAAGAGGTCTGTGCAAAGCAAGCGGTGAGCGGACGACCTCTTTTTTCGCAGTGGCGCCTCAGGATCCCCTGCGCACAGTCTGGCTGAGCACTCTAGCCGAGGAAAGGGCATGAGAGGATGTTCAAAGCTTAGTTGCAGAGGATACTGGACCCCCTCTGTACCCCGAAGCCTTAAAGCACTACTTAATTAAGGGTTCGGTGGTACGGCTCAGTGCAGCCTATCCCTGGATTAGGCGGCAGCCCGCCCCACGGGCAGTCGCGGCAATGATCCCGAGCTTCACAGCTGAACAGAAGTGCATTGCAATGCATTGCAGCATCCAGTGCACATTGGCTACACGGGATTTCCTGGTGCCTATGCGGTAAGTGGACCCGCTCGGATCATTTGCAAATCAGCTCCACGCCATCCGCTGTACAAGCGACTACACGACTCAAGAACGCAATCACTGATGTTGTGGAAGCTGTCTGGCCTGCACAGAAGTTTGGAATGTCTTCGTACTGGAAAAAGGCAATGCAAGGACAACAAAAAACCGAATGTGCCCGGCCTTTAGGTACCAATGGCACCAGAACCCCATGAACCGCTTGACTGAAGCGGAACCCCTGCAAATGGCCGCACTCCTTCATGAAGAAGCTTGGGACTCTACTGCAGACATCAGTCCACGGAACCTCGATCTTGGAGCTTTTCCCACTCGGCAGCTTTTTGTTGCATTGCACCTGGCCGCCGAACACGAAGGGCTTGCCCACACTGTCGTAAGCATTCTGCAGCCCTCGCAGGAACTGGTCGATTTGCTGTGCCAAGCCTGATTTCATGAATGAGCGGTCATTGAAGTAGGTCGGCATGTTCGGCTTTGTCGCACTGGCTGCTGGCATGTCTGCTGCTTTCGGCGTCGGCATTGGGATTCGATGCTTTTTGGCGATCTCGAGAGCTTTCTTGGCATGGGCGGACAAGGTGACGCTTCGTAGAGATCGGCTTGCCAACTCGAAGCTGACCAGCATCGGAACCTGCCTTCTTCACGACACTGCCCCGAAAGACAGAGAGACAGAGGCAGATGTCAACCTGGCCATCCGAGCAGTAAGCAAGGACCTGGGCATCCTTGTCCTCGATGAAGGGTCGGTACTCCTGCATGTGCCGGATGCCTGGATCCTCCCCGCTCGCTGCAGGCGCCTTATTGGCGATCTCGTCACTGCGCTTGGCACCAAGCTTCGTGTCTGCGAAAGGTTTGCCTCACGTCTGGCCAATGCCAGCTGGTGTTCCTGGGTGTTCCATTCATTGAGCTCGCAGTGTCCATCCAACAAAGTGGCGGGGGAGAGTATGTTTTCATTCACACGTGCAAGACGAATGAAGTCTCGGATTGGCGAGACGAGGTCACGCAATCGATAGAGGCACGCCTTCTCACCCCTGCCCTCCTCTTCGGTTATGCGGAAGTGCGGCTTGTCTTGCCGCACGAATCCCAAACCCAGTGATGCGCTGCACAGGTCTGCACAGGGCATGCGGACTCCGGGCAACAGTCCCGCACAGCTTGCACCCGACCGAGACACTCCTGATTGTGATCCTGGCACAGGTGTGGCCCGGCACTACTCTAACAGCATTTCCTAGCCCTCCACACCGCTGCATCATTCACGCTCGCAAGTCCTGGACTGATGGGTTCAGCAGCTCCTCGGTGATCTCAACCATGTCGGGATCCAAACACAACCCTGCATCCTCATTGGCCTCAACCTCGCACTGGAAGAACTTCGGCCCGTCCCTGTCCCACCATTGCATGAGGTCTCGCACGATGTCATCCGGTGTCTGGTTCACAGAGATGACAGAATAGAAATCAATGGCAGTTGCCAGGGCTGTCTTCGAGGCTGTCAGAAGCTCGGTCTCGGACATCGCATCGCGGCACTTGTCCGTGCAGGGTCCATCCAACTGGCTCGCAGTCATGCCTGCCAAAGTTCTGGCTTGCTTGCAATGTGTCCTTGCGACAACGAGGAGGCCGTTGGCCAAGGAGGGAGTGCCTGACATCACTGGTGACCCATGCAGTTCCGTAGACAAGGAAGCTTTATTTAGGCCGAAACTAGGCAGCACGAACCCATAATCAACCGAACCGTCTGCCTCGGTACATCTCCTTGCAGCGACTGAAGTGCTCTTCAATACTTATCTCCTGCAGCTGCTTGTGTTCCAGATCCGTCAAGCACATTTTGATAGAGTGACCGACTTGGCTGCAGATGTTGCGGACTGTGATGCCGGCCAGTGTGTGGCGGGCCCAATCCCCTCGGTACTTCTGCTTGTTGCCAATGAGGTGGAGGATCAGGATGTAGAACAGGCACAGGGCATTGAAGGCCATCTCCCTCGTTGTGAAGCCGCACGAGGCTGTGCTGGTGCATGCCAGCAATGCGCCCAAGAGGCCCATGAGATGATTTCCGAAGCAAGCCCACTCACGAGCAATCCATGGAACTGACAACCTCTGCACCGCAGCCTTATCGGATTGGACGGCTACGGCGCAGTAGCTTTTGTGCGGCAGACCCTTGGCGAGCAAACGAGTGAGGCAGCACCAAGCAGATCCAAGAACTATGATCTTGCATCCGGATGCAAGTTGGAGTGAGAGGCGTTTCTGTATGTGATACGCCCCGTTTGAGGCGGTCAGCAAGTGGCCTTTGTATCGGAGATACTCTGTGGCTAACCCAAGGAACATTCGGTTGATTGCTCCGTTGATGGTGGCGCCGTCGAAGGCACAGCCTAAGGGTGGCACGTCATTGTTGGGAAGTGACGCCTCGGCGAAGATGTTGTCGAGCACGAGAAACGTGTCCATGCCAGTAGCAGTGGGTGGCCTTGGCAGGCAGCAGATCTCCAGGGTGAACCTCTTCGTCGCCGGGTGCTTCATGACGCAGTGCAAGGAGAGTTTGCAGAGCTTGTCAACCGGGGGCTTCACTGTGTTGGAGGGCAGCAAGGCATGGTTTTGGTCGGCATCTGCCGACCAAACGCTACCTATCATGGCGTCCTTGCCTGCGAGGATGCCTCGCAGGAGCTGATACTCCGGCGACCAGCAGGTCTCGTCGAGGATCAAATGGCATCCTGGATCTTCGCCCAACACTCGCCAGGTACAGCTGGATCTTCGCCCAACACTAGCCAAGTAAAAAAAGGCCACCAGGAAACACCAAGGTAGCTGGATCTTCGCCCAACACTAGCCAGGGTGCTGTATCTTCACCCAACACACGCCAGGTAAAGGGCCACCAGAAAAAGAATTGCAGGCCCAATGCAAGGGAGCACTCGACGAAGAATTTCGGAATTCTACGCTATGTATGCTATGTGACTATGTGTTCGGGGATTGTTGACTACCTCTCAGAGTTCTCAGACCTACAAGGATCGATGGGCAATGTCGGTAGAGGATCGATTGGCCATGTGTTCACAGTTGGATCAACAAGCCACATGTTGACGGTTGGGATTCATCTGATAATCGGAATCAGGCAAGCTTCCACCTGTTTGGTCCACAGCAGCCACGACCGCAAGCACTCAAGACAGATCCTGCACAGCACTACTGTCGGCACGTGTCAGCACAGCACTACTGTCGCCGCCTAAGCAGTCACCTCGAAGCCACAACCCCCGACACCCACTAACCCAGAACCCAAACCGACCAACCCGTCAAAATGGGGGCGCACCTCAGGGCCCCGGAGAGGAAGCGGCGCCGACGCCGATAAAGGATCCTGGCGTGTTGGCGACAAGGGGTTGAAGTCAGGGGCCAATGCAAAGGCCAGCCCCAAAGCTCAAGTGGGGTGCCTTCTGTTCGAGAACAGACGCACAGCACTACTGTCGCCGCCTAAGCAGTCACCTCGAAGCCACAACCCCCGACACCCACCAACCCAGAACCCACAACCCCCCAAACCGACCAACCCCTAAAAATGGGCACACCTGCAGAGGAGGCGAAGCCGACGCCGATGCCAATGAAGGAACCTGGCTCACAGTTTGGCTTCATGCTGATAATCACAGTCAAGCAAGCTTTCACTGTCTGATCCACATACCCTGCAATCGCAGCCGTGAGCAACACCATCCCGAATGATCCCGAGTGCAATCACAAACCCTTCGCAACACCATCAAAGGGGCGCACCTTGGACCCAGACTCAGAAGCAAGACCCGGCACCGCTGCCGATGAGTACACCTGGCATGTTCACTGAAGTGCTGTGACACTGTGACACCAACTGATCCTGCACTGCGCCGCAGTCGCCACGACACCTATCCCGAAACTCTAAACCCATCCCCGGGCGCACCTGTGGCTCATCCTGCTTCTCCGCTCCTCGATCCTTGCACGAATGTTCGGGGCTGGGAGTCTGCTGGGCTGAGCGAAAAAACATCGGGTAACAACACACTGGCTCTTACCCAAACTTCTCTCAACGGATTCGTCGGTTGCTGCTCCACGCCACGACACCACTCAGAGCCCTAACCCGAAACTCTAAACCCCAAACTCCGTGATGCCCGGAACCCCAACCCTTAGCCCCAAATCCTGTATCCCTGGTGCACCTTGGAATCATCTCGCATGCCAGCTGCATCCTGGCACGACTATTCGAGGCTGGGGTTTCTGGGGTTGAGTTGCAAGGGCCGGAGGTTCGGGCAGTTGGGTCCATCAGGCCCACACCATCCCAGCCCATGCATTCCAGATCTGAGCAGCCAGCAGGAACTGCCTGCAATGCCCCAGTCATCTGTTCCTAGCCGCAGCTGGCGCAGATCATGCCGAAACCAGCAGTAATGGCAGTAAGACCCTGGCCTGCAATGGAGCGAGAGCTGGAGCCGAAGTACTATCCTTCCATGTTGCAGTCGGCACCCACCCACCCGCCCACACACACACACACACCGAAGCAGACAGGCTCAGCAGAAAGGACCCGGACTGCGGTCGATGGCGAAGTCAGTGTGCGCGATGCAACCTAAGGCGCTCGGAATTCCGGCATGTAATACAAAAACACTTAATACCCAAGCCTCGGCTGTCTCCAGAGATGAGGACAACGTGTCCTGAGGTGTCCGTGGGGTTCCGTAGGCCAAGGAAACCAGAAGCAATCAGCACCCAGCGACGCGATCCAAGCCTTCAGAGGAATCAGGTTCTCCGAGGGGTGAATGTCCTGGCATATGCGGTGATCACAGAATACCAAGAGTAAGGGGAAAAGCAAGACTCCTTCAAAGGAATTGCGGATGCCCGGGGCGATGCACTTGTCGATGGAGGCTCCTTTCAGACTGTGATGGAATGATCTCACCCCAGAACAAAAGACAGGAAGAAATGGCCTCCTGCTGTACGGGAACAACTGCATCCTGCACCAAGCGAGCCACAGAAACCCAAAGCAAAGATTATGCAACAAGAACGAGTCCTGTGCCGCCGAGCTCAAGCCACGAAGCGAAGGGGACTGGCAGCAACGTTTCGAGAAACACACGGGCTCCTACTCAAAACTTCTCCCAACATCTCCCACCCAACTAATTGGTCGGTGAGGCCCGGACGGCCTGCTCGCTGATCCCCATCGAGCCGGTATCCTGCCGAGAATATGAATCCCCACGGCCCGAATTCTTGTCCTATCGTACCCACTTGCTCCTCGGGAACCTGCCATCTCAGCACCCCACAACCAAATAAAGAAGAACCCCGGCATTAGCCGTGTTTAACCGCTAGAAGTCAGCACTGAGCCGTCACGACCGTCCTTCGCACTGCTCGCGGAGGCTCCAGTAGCCTCGCCGACAACAGCTCCAAGAAAATTAACCAAAGCTTAGGAGATATGACGAGCAAGCCTTCTTCGAAGGAGGAGGAACCCGAAGAACCTTGTTCTCGTCGCTACCGTCCTCTGCTAAGCAAGTTGTACAATCAGTCATGTCACCCTCTGGAAGGCAGCGGTCCTTGCCAGGCCATTCATGCTGAAGTGGCGGGATGCGGAGCCCCTCTTCCTCGGCCAATGTGCACGCCTCTGCGAAAGTGCGCAGCGGCTTTTGGCACGAGGAAGTCGACGGCGGATGCCAGTAGACTCGGTCGCCAGGATGTGTGAGTTTATGCATGGTTATGCACTCTGCAATATCGTGGCTCCACACGAAAAAAACGCGGCCGGGAAACAATCGACTTTCCCGGCAGTTTTGCCTGTCTTGCGCATCGTCTTCTTGAGGCCCCACCATTCCGGAGACGGAGCAGACATGTCAAGCGATGGCTGTTGTGAATGCATGAGAATCAGTGTAGAAGTGTTCCTGTGCACTTGTTTGCGCCTCGCACTGCACAGTTCAACGGCCCAAAGCAAAATGCCTGCGAGCATGCGAGATACTTCTCAAAGGCATGCATGTTACAAAGGTCTAACCTCACATATAACCTTGCACTCTACCTTCATGGCCCTGGCCCGGGCTATCCCCGCCTATTTCCAAAACCCCCCCACTCTCACAAACAGAGTCCCGGAAATAGGCGGCGCACAACGTGACCCCCCCCCCAAGATTCCTATTACGAGGGGGGGGGGAATAGGTGATTGCACGAGCGGCAAATTGCCCAGCTTGCGACAGCAGCAGCGCGCGAGATGCAGGGGAAAGGTTGGCAAGATGCAACTCGCACGTGCGCTCATCGCTTGCTCGGACGGCAACCCGTTGCCAACCGTCGGCGGGCTCCTCGCCATGTCCTCGAGCAGCGGGCGCGTCAGCCCCTCCACTGACAGCGGCCGGTCGGTGCGTCGTAGCCGTCATGGCAGATGCGCAGACGCGCGCCCGAGCTTGTGTCGCGGCCGCAGCGCACGGCAGCGGGACATCGCCTTGTAGCGCGCGCAGCAGGGCGGTCAGCTGCGGCTGCAGCCCGGCAGCGGATCACGGGAAGTGTGTTGTCAGGAGGCCCAGTGGGCCGCGTGTCGGTCGGCGGACCGCAGCCCCAGTCCACCGAGTCGGAAAGGCAGCCGGGCGGTTGCATCTCCTTTTTCTGAATTGAAGGCTGCATACCATGGCCACGAAGCAAACATTGTTCGCAATCTCGCGGACACGGTTGGTGGTTGCCAGGGGCAAAACAACGTTGACAAATGCTCATCGCTCTGCGCCGACGCTTGCGCCTCCCTCTTCCTTTGGCAGCTGCTCGGCGTGGTGGCGGTGGCGAACCCGGTTGCGTCGATGCCCCGGCGATCACTGCGCCGCATGCGCCCGCAGCGGCCTTCAAGCCCGACGAGCCCCGATGCTCGAGCGTACATGGGTGCAGGTCATTCACCGTCCGCGCTGAAAGGCCGTGTGGTGCCTCAGCACATTTGCACACCAGCGCACGTGGGTTCTCACCCAACGATCGGCGCCGGCTGGACTTTGGCGCGCTGGAGGCGCAGTGCAGCGATGTCACGCTCGTGTCGCCCCTGCACGCATATGGGAGGCCGCAGCTGGGCATTCGCGATCGCGACGGCGCCGTGAACTCGCGTGGTACCCTGAGCTTGCCGGGCCGGACCGCAGCGGCTCGTGGTGATCTCTTGCCTGTTGCCGCCCCGTCCGCGTGAGGTCTTTGCGAGCTCCCCCGGCACTGCGTGCTGCCGTTACGGCATGCTGGCAGCGCTGCTGGTTGGGATTTTTGAGCTGCGCGCAGTCGCGTCCACGCCGCTGGGCAGCACGTGGAGTGCACCAACGCAGTCGGGGTAGCGATGCGCAGCCGACACTAAGCCAAATTGTGGAGCTTGACGCTACCTTTTTTGCTGCCGCTGCACACCCCCTAAAAGCGAGTACGTCATGGCAGGCTGGACATTCCCTGGCGGACGGGAGCAGCTGCCCTGGTCGGGCTCGAGAACGTTGTCCCTCTCGCAAAGCACGGTGGCCGTGCAATGCAGGAGGGCATGTGTAAGAATGACGGGCACTGCACCCATCGCGATGGGCACAGCGAGCCAATCCCCAATAGCTAGCAGGAGCAAGAGACAGCTGCTCTCCTGCGCGTCAACCCGCGCCAACCACTTCCTCCGTATGTTTCCTCGGCGCTGCACGGTCGATTCGTCCTGAGTGCAGCTTGCGACAGCAAACAAAGCGCAGGACGCTGGGCTGAGGTGGGAAAGCTGCGTCTAGAGATGTCTAGAGCGCGCGAGCAGTCCGCTGTCAGCCGCGCCGATGTTGTGGCGCAGCAGGCGCAGCCTCAACACTCCGGTCACGGATTGGAAAGCCAGCCTCAGGCACTTGCGCTGTGGCGTGCAAGCCGAGGGCAGACCCAAGCTCCCTGACTGACCCGAGCGGTCGCGGTAGCCGCGCTGTGGCAGGGGCAGCAGCCGGCCGCCTTACCCCTCGAACACCTCCGGAATCCTTCTGCGGCGGGTGCGTCTGCTGTGTCTGCTGCTCCCCGTGACGCCACGCACGTGTTGTTGCTGAGGCCACCACTGCCGGATGACTCATTGGCTAGCACCACGTCCTACACCCCGGCTTTCTGTATGACAAACGCCCGTTTGAAAAAAACAGCTTCCAAACTTTGAACCCATGAACCCGGAGTGGGATGGAAAGCAAACGTGCCCACTACCCCGCGGCACCAGGCAAGCGAGAATACCGGACATTAAACCAACCAAGCTGACCCTGCAGCACACTTGGCGGTCCTCGGCGACAAGTTCCAAACCAAGGCAGTTGAGTCTGCTGACTTCCGGAAGGAGGCACCCGTTGCCAACCCAAAATGGCTCAATGCCTAATGCCACCAGAGGACAGCAATGTTTCGCCGGCGGTATTCCACACCTCGTGCAAGCGAACGCGCACACGGTTCCAGAGCACTGCAGCGAGCAAGTCGATGCAAGTCGCAGAGTTCGCGGATGCGCTCGGGTAGGGCGACGACATAGACGGCGTCACGGAAGGCGAAAACAGCTTCCCGTCGTGGAGCTGGTTTTGCAGGTGCATACAAGAAAAAGAGCCCGGTGCAAGGACCGGGATCCTGCACAGAGGCTCATTTATTGCAGAATCCGGTGCCTCACGTGCCTCCGTACACCGACTTGCGCATGGTTTGGTTCTGCGCGCCCCTATGCAATCTGCAATAATTAAAATACGATACACTCGAGGTTACGTAACACTGCCGCGGACTCCCCATTCAAGATGCTGCTCAAAGGCTCATTTCTTTTATTTGCGAACATCCCAACGCGGTCCCAGTGCTGCAGCCTACCACGGGTAGAGTGATTAGTCGCACCCAACCCTAACCAGCGGGACCCCCGGACCAAGGTCGCCAAGGTGGCACGTCATGGCACGTCATCGTGCTGGCGTGCGGCGCGTGGTTTTTTTTTTCTCGCAATCGGCCCGCAATCTCGGCTTTGGGGCCTAGCCTACCGCTACCGGATCGGAAGGCCTAAAGGCTCAGGAAAGTCTCTGGATAAGAACGGCAATGGAATCAGATAATGCTGACCACCAAAGCCACCAGACAGACCTTTCCTGTTTCGGTCCCCGGCAGTCGGCCACAGACCGGAACACAAGNAGTCTCTGGATAAGAACGGCAATGGAATCAGATAATGCTGACCACCAAAGCCACCAGACAGACCTTTCCTGTTTCGGTCCCCGGCAGTCGGCCACAGACCGGAACACAAGCAACCCGCGCAACCCATGGGCAAGCCAGGATTAGCGGCAGCCGTGCCCGGAAAGGAGCGGACGGACCATAGTCTTGTAGGAATAGACATCACAAATTGTTTCCATGTGGGAAAAACACAAAAGAACGAAGAAGAAGGAGCGAAAACAAAACACAAAGCGCATATTGACAGGTAGCGTAATGAGGAGCAGCAGCTGCAAATTGCAGCGAAGGATCTGCGGCTCTAGTTATTGCACCGGAAAAACATGACTGTAGCCTTTCGAATAGTAGGAGCAAGCTTGGCGGATACGGTTATAGCACCGGACGGCGCACCCAGAAGCATGACGATTTTCATCATGAATCACTGCACACCGAACATGATCAGAGGAAACATGACCAGCTCGGCGGCAGGACACAATCTTCCTTTTCTACGGAGCAGCCGCAGCCCGCTCTGCACATGTCGCAGGAGTTTCCCTGCCGCCTTCAGCCAGGGCAAGACTTCCCGAGCCCCACTCAAGCTGCTACCCACAGCCACGCGAGTGGCACTGTCTGTCCATGCTGGCACATGTGCAAAGAACTGCATAGCCACATCACATTGAAAGAGGAGATGCCGAACCGTTTCAGCATCCGAGCTGCCACACAGCCTGCAAGATGGCGGAGAGCACAGCAGCTGGTTTGACAAGTGCCCCGGCTTGTGAATCAAAAAAGCTGGGCCCCAAATGAGCCAGCTGAGACATGGTCCAGTTGACGGGAGAGAAATCTTTCCAATATAAACGGTTCTTTGAGGAGTGATGCCACGTCTTCATTTCATGAGCACGAACATGCGGGACCACCACTGTTCGAGCATGGTGCCCGAGCTGCGCCTTGGTCTTCGCAGGTGTCAATGGCGACACCACACCAGTGAACGGAGGAATCGCAAGGCATGATTCCTTCGCCTGCACAGCTGCTGGCCGGGAGGACGGCTCCACTTCAGTATACGAGAGGATTGAGTTCTCATGGCTGTACCGAGAGTCTGCTGCGGAACGCCTCCGAAGCATGATGGCGCCCAGGCAATCGCTGATAGACACCTCGAGGAACCAGTGCACAGCCACAGATTTTCTTCATCCAGGAAGCTTGCATGGAGTTGAGCTGTTTGTCGCTACCAGGAGTGTGAACCAGAAGCTGCGACAGCATTCGAGCCCGTGCAGATAACAGCTGTGCATGCATGCGTAAGCCTAACGTGCTCAACTCCAGCATCAGCAAATGCATCTTGGAAGATCCTCGGGACAGGATGTGGTGAAGATGTGCTCGACCATCATAGCGGGTATCCAGCGCAATGCCCAGCTGCNGTAAGCCTAACGTGCTCAACTCCAGCATCAGCAAATGCATCTTGGAAGATCCTCGGGACAGGATGTGGTGAAGATGTGCTCGACCATCATAGCGGGTATCCAGCGCAATGCCCAGCTGCACATGTTGGTCTGCAAACTCTTCTTCAGAACCTTGGAGTTGCAAGGAGCGACGCCTGGCGAAGTTGTTCACGACCACCTTATTCTTGCCTTGCTTGTAAACATACTGGTCTTCAGAAGCAACTCTCTCAAGCAGGTCTACGGCAACAGCAGCCTGACNTTGCAAGGAGCGACGCCTGGCGAAGTTGTTCACGACCACCTTATTCTTGCCTTGCTTGTAAACATACTGGTCTTCAGAAGCAACTCTCTCAAGCAGGTCTACGGCAACAGCAGCCTGACACCAGGATATCCCAGGATGCTATAGCGACACGGGTGTCATCAACGAAGAAGCGCAGAGTACGCGAGATCGTGGATGCACCATCACGCAGAGCCAGGCGGGCAGCATCAGACGAGGCTGACTGCATGGCCTCATCCCATGTGAGAGTGCCATCTTTTAACATGTCCAGCAACAGCAATGTCATATGTACCATCAGTAGATACATCTTGATGCTCATGGAAAGCAGTGACTGCTTCCATGGGCGGGTTGATTCCGACACCCCACAAGCAAGTCTGAGTGCGTTTGCCCAGGTTTGCCTGAGCCAAGCAAAATTGCAACGGAGACAACTTCCTGCCTTCAACTGTGCCCACAGAAATAGCAAACCGGCACGATCGCATGCCGGGTCCAACTATGCTCATTGAAGTAGTTCGCTAGAGGTCATCGCAATGCACCAAACGCGGGCCTCGGAGACGTGCTCAACCAGCTTGAGCACAATCGGGACTCACCATTGGCTGTCGAAGGCCTCCTTTCTGTCAGTGAACATCGTGCCGTAAGGTAGGTGCAAGGAGTGGCGCACAGATGCCACCGCAAGGTCAACTGCAACAATAACCAAGGCTTCGCAGCGGCCTTCTTGGATGTGGCCCGTGTGAAGCCACATATCAGGCTCTAGCTGACACCACAGCTCCTCCTGAAGGCGACCCTGGCATGGGTTGAGACATAGCACACGATAGGATCCAAAGTGCTGAGGGTTGCAACCAGGTTTGCGAGCATGATACAAGTCCTGCATTGTGCATGATTTTGCAGTCATGCCCAACTTGTAGGCCAATCCCTGCATCTCAAAGACAAAACAAGCATTCGAATGAGATTCGGAGAGCAATGCAGAATACGGAATGCCCCGAAAAGCGAGTCGAATCGGTGCTCGGCGAGCACGTCGCTGAGCGAGGTTGGGCAGCGGGTCCTCCGGAGCAACGCGGACCTGGAGCACCAGAGCCAAGCAATGCAGCACGCTGCGGCCGCAGCAAACACGGCAATGAGGGCTGGCGGGACGGCACGGAGGATGTATTGTGCTCGAGGGCACGGCGACCTGAGCAGCTCGAGGAAAATGCGGTGCTGCGCCGAGAGGGTGTGAAGGTGCACAGCAACGAATTCGTTTGTGCCGAGTGGAGTCCCCAGGACCTTCAAGCCCTGCTGGTATGCGGGCAGGTCGGTGTCGCGCCGACCCAGATGTGCACGCTGCAAAAGCCTGTTCCTCACTTGCATTTGCGCGTGCCCTTATGCAACTTGCAATACATTACGATACACGCGTGGCTACGTGACACTGCCGTGCAATGCCGTGGAATCCCCAGGTTGCTGCTCAGAGATTGCAGAATCCGGTGCCCCACGTGCCGCCGTACTCCGATTTACACAAGGCTTGGGTCTACATGCCCCTATGCACAATACATCACTGCAGCTGCTCAGAGGCTCCTTTATTGCAGAATCCGGTGCCTCACGTGCTTCCATACTCCGTTTTGCACAGGGTTTCGGTCTATGTGCCCCCATGCTTTTGCAATAAAATACAATGCACTCGAGGCTACACGGCACTGCCGTGGAATCTCCAGGTTCAATATTGCAGAATCCGGAGAGCCTCTTTGAGGTCCGAGCTTCGGCACTTCGTGAGTTCAAACACCCCGCTTTTCATGGCCACGGGAGTCTTCGATTTAGCTTTAGCTTTCGTCTTGGCTGTTGCCTTCGCAGCATTTTGTCATTTCTTAGTGCAATTTCCATCTGCAATGTCTGTATTTGGTATTTTAGACATCAAAATTGTGCCAGGGTGCTGCTCAGAGGGTCATTTATTGCAAATATTGCAAAATCAAGTGCTTCACATACCTCCTTGCTCCGATTTGCACAAGGTTTCATTCAGTCTACATGCCCATATGCATTCTGCAATAAATTACGATACATCCCTGGGGGTTACGTGACACTGCCATGGCGCCAAAAACCTGCTCAGGGGCTCATGTATTGCAGAATCCGGTGCCTCACGTGCCTCCGTACTCCGATTTGCACAGGGCTTCGGTCTACGTGCCCCTATGCATTCTGCAATAAATTACTATATTTTCCTCTTCGCACCGCCAAAGCCGCGAGGCTGACGAGGAAACAACTCACTCGCAGTAGTAGACCCTTGCATGGAAAGCGTACACGTTAGGGCTTAACGACAACTGTGGCGTGCTTGTAAGGCACAACAATTCCACTTTTGCCGTCCCTTTTGTTGGAATTTGTAAAAATTTGCTTCTGCTGATATCATTTTGTTACATGCTTTGAAGACTTGTCGCTCAACAGGCTTATGTTGCAGTCGATTTGTTGCAGAATGGGTCTGTCACATCCGAATGTTGCAGAATATCTTAAGCCACACGTTCAACATTCATCCCGTAATATTGAACGTCACGCCCCTGTAACACGTGGAGGATCGAACAGCGTTTCTGAACGTCGGCAACTACCAAGACGCCAACGAAGTGCTAGCGAAGCGCTCGCACTCGCGAGGCCCAACACGTCACCCAGCGGGAGCACGTCTGGTGCACCAAGCAGCGATGGCATAAACCACACACTAAGCGTGGAGCTCGCGACGGCTCGCTGCAGAGTAACCGACAGCACACCTCACCAGCGGCACGCCCAGCCCTGGGCTGCAAAGGTGCGCACCGGTGGTGACACCTAGCCGGAGCAGGGTAGCTCCGGGTAGTGCGCGACTTTGCGTCTGGCGGCCAGTGCGAGTAAGTGGGAGACCAGGGTTGCATCGCAGCACAAGCCCTCGCCTTTGGTCTCCCCCGTAAACAACAAAATCGAGGCCGCGACGCCCTTCGGCGTGAACCTGCGGCGGTTGTGCGCGACAGCCCTGGCGTGAACCTGCGGCACGGTTGTGCGCGACAGCCCTTGTTGCAGCACGACCCGACTTAGGCGCGAGGAAAGGTAGTCTGCGTGAATTTCGCGGGATTCCACGACAGTGCAAGTCTGTCACGTTGCCTCCATAATGCACTGAAATGGATAGCAGACTGCATAAGGGCACGTAAACTGAAACCCTCCGCAGATCGGAGTCCGGAGGCAAATGCGGCATCGGATTCTGCAATAAAAAAACCTCCGAGCGGCATCCTGGGGGACCCTCGCACAGGGAAACATCCGCATCGAACGCAAGAAACCTGCCTAAGCCTAGTCTGCGAAAAGCCAAGTGGTTCGCGCATCAGCTGGACTAGGAAACTTTTTTTCAAAAATTGTCAACATACCTTGCTCGAAGCTGCAGAGTCTGGTAACATCGTTGCATCCCTCCGTAGTGGTCCAGCCCTTCTCAGTACGCTGGCGTGCAGCCTCCGGAGCTGCACGCAGGCAAGGCGACACCGGTTCGCCCTCGAGTTCGTGCACGAGCCGGGCTGATGCGTCGGAGCAACGTTGGCGCAACACCGGGAGCGCATCTCTGCCCACGCCGCCCAATAAGTTGCCGGGGATACCCGCTCAGCTGCTAAGAGCCCGAGGCCTCCCAGACTAGGCAGCACAAAAACAACCTGGCCAGTCGTCGCCGGGTCCTTGGTCGCCTAGCAGGCCTTCAACGACCACCCGACCGCATCATCGTGATCGGGTCGAGTTCAACAGCTGCACGCAGCATCGCCGCCAAGCTGTCAATACCGGCGCGAAGTCTGCAGTACGAACTGAAACGGGCGGGTGACGAACACCGCCGTAGTGGGGATGCCTCGGAAACCTCCGTTAGGTTTGTGGAGGGCGGTCATGGCGTGGCATCAAGCGCTACTTGTGGGGCCTGAGTGCGGGCAGCGACGTTCCAACGGTTGCGCCAAACAGGGCCGAGCCGCGTTAGGAAGTGCGCAACGTTTCACCAACCTGGTGTGTTGAGAGCAGGACCTCCTCGGAAGGTCTGAACTGCAGAACTTCGGGAGCTGGTGCCCGCAGCGGATTTGCCAGGCGCTGCGTTGGGTCCGGCAGCGCTTCGAGCATTTCGGCATTCGGCCGCTGCGGTGAGCATCGGGCGAAGCCTTCATCAAACTTAGACAAGCTGTCGAAAAGGTGGTCGCGCGGCAAAGTGTTGCTTTCAGCCCGCGAAGTAATCGCGCGGCATTCCGGACGGAGGCATGAAACAGCATGCGTATTGGTGGCAAGGGCCCGTGCAAGCAACAGGAACATGTTGTCGACGGCTACAATGGAAGTCCTCTGCAAACGTCACAGTATCGCTCGCGCACACCGGCTCCGAACAGAAGCCTGCGGCTGTTTCGAAACACTCTCACAGCGACGGCGCCAAAGGTGGGCAGGCCCCCCAACAATTGTCAAAAAGATCGAGGTGGCCACAGCATGCCACGGCATGCCCAAGCACAGGAGGCCAGTGGCAGTGTCAAGTGGGGGCGGCGGAGAGGCAACACCGCGGTGAGTCCCTCACCGCGGCTCGCGTGTTGAAGTACCGGTGGAATCGAACGCAGCGGCTATTCTCCGCCCCCCTGCCAGGGTGCTAGCCACTAGCCCCCAATCCGCCTAGTGCGTTTTCAGCTTCATTTAGCTTGCATCGTGGGATGAGCCGGCACTGGCACTCATTATGGATTATGGGCCATTATGGGTGTACCAGACATCTGCACGTGAGTGATGGCAACAGGAACAAACACGGCGGTCAGTGCCGTTTGTAGATTTTGCGGATACCTTCGGCTTCGATTCGAAGTGGCTGATGGCTGATAGGGTTAAACTGGCATGTTTTGCCTTGTCCTTCTGTTCATGGATGTCGGTCAGCTCATCCAGCATGCATTCGGGGTGTTGCCTTTGCGAGCACAACTGGCCTTCCCTGGCTGTTGGCGACGCCCCTGTCACTCCCTGGGCGAAGGCACGACGATCTTGCGAGACACCCATGAAGCTCTCTTGGAGCTCCCTGATCGGTCGCGACACGTCGTGCAGCAGGGTGAATTTGCCGCCTTCAAGGCCGTTTGGGCGAACGAAATGCCATGTGGGAGCAGCACGGCCACGCTCGTACACGATGCCAGCTCGTCACTGTGATTGCACGAAGTTGGCAAGCCTCGACAAAAGCCCGCTAAGATTGGCTGCATGGCTAGCAGCATCAGGTATGCATCACAGATTCGCAAACATTCGCAAGATGGAAATCCTGCCAACTCTGCCTATAGGTCGAAGGCTGCGCATACAACAAACAAGGGACCAGCATCTATACAGCATCGACCAGCAGCCGCTTCTGAGCTGCTGGGCGACCTCGTGCGACTTGCCGAAGAACCCAACGGATGTGGAATTGAAGCCGACAGTCTGTGGACGTTGTGATGGCACTGCCGCACTGCCCTGTTTCGCTCTCAAGGCTGGACGAGGCGAGGGATGCGCCAGGCTACCACACTCGCGAAGGAGTGCACTCCGCAGGCACAGCACCGGGCTCAAAGGCATAGCAACATGCGAAATGTAAATGCCAGAGACACAATATCATATCCCAAGGCGAGGAAACCATCGGCAATCCTGTCAGGCATCCAGCCGCAAGCGACTGACAAGTGCCGAGGATACCGTCGTCAGACTGAATCGCAATAAGACCAAGCGCAATGTCATGCGTGTTGTCGATGTTGTTAAGTGGTGAGGACTGCAGGCGGGCTGGCAGAGAAAGGCACGGGCCCCAACTCGGATTGAGGTGAAGGCACCAGCAAGGCACGTCAGCCAAAGCTCTATTCGGAGGCCCGCCCTTTTGCGGCACGTGACATGGTCTCCGCGAGCTGCCAAAGAATGGAATCATCGTCGAACCTTGTCAAAGGGTCTCAGGTGATGTGTCGCCCACCCCGAGACATTCATGCCCCCATCGCCAACATCATTATCAGCACCAGCATCAGCATCATCATCATCAGCATCACCATTATCAATAGAAGCATCATCAGCAGCAGCAGCAGCACGATCTTTCTGCTATGTTGCTTGTACAATGACGGCCTAGCACAGAACCCTATCCCTTTCCAATGTCAGAGAGGCCCCCACTTTTTACACTTGGCTCACTTTTGAGGCTTTACTGAGCTGACTGAACCTCGAGCAAGACCCTGCCCCGGTGCGAGGCTGCGAGTAGTGGCTGTGCATGAGTCTCAGGTGTTCAGTCAGCGGTGGCTTGAAGCCATTCTTTGATGGTGCAAACAGGTGGAGACGCTAGATGAAAGAGCAACTGGAACAGCCGTGCAATCCTATCCTTGCAGCAAAGGGAAGCTCAATCGTAGTCGGTCTGACAGGTTCCAGAGCTCGTCCGGGCATGGCTTGAGGCCATTCTTGGATGGTGCAAACATGTGAAACTCTATGGGAACACACTCCCTCCTAACGGAGTCTGGGGTGGCGTCGATTGAAATGCCGAGTCGAGTCTACCCCCGAACGATGGATAGTTTGCGGCTAGTTTCTTTGGGCTCGGCATTTCGTGTTCCTGTTGCCAGCAGGACGTGCTGTCTGTACACATGCAAGGCATTGCTCATGTAGCTGAGCATGCAACACTTCCAGGAGAGCTGAGAAAATTCGAGAGAGTCGGGTTGCAAGTTGCAAGGGTCTGGATGCGGGATTGCCACTGTGCATGTGAAGTGATGATGCTTGCTGTTCTACGTTGACGGTCGCTCCTTGGACTGGAGGTCCTAATACTTCAGGGCCAAGAAGGCCGCAACTCCTGCGCGGATCCACACCTCAAAGCACGAAGTGCAGAAAGTTAAAAAAGGAACACATCACAGCTGAGATCCGGACATCTGGATCGTCCACAGTGGGCAGGATCATGTCCCGCACAAAATTTGTACTGTGGCCAGTAGTGGACAACGTACCCTTTCTGCTTAGCACCTGTCACGATACAAGTAGGGACCTCGCTTTCGACCGGAGTACCGTGGCCTTGTAGACGGGGCAGGGATACACTCCGGGCTTGCCCTTGAAGTCCAAGGTGGGGATGAAATGAACGACCGGGACCTGCAGGGAGGTCTCCACAGCACGCAAGAATCACTTCAAGGCCCTTCCTGCCTTCCTCGCACTTTTACCCCCTGGGCCCCAGGCCTGGGTGAAAAGCACCTTGGGCATCGACGGAGCCAGGGCATGGAGGCTGTCATCCCAGCGGCAGCCCTCTAAAAAGAGTCCATACCTGGCGCGGCGGCGTGGCGGCGTGGCTAAGGTGCTTCCTCCCTACGACACGCAGTGTCAACATCAAAGCATGGCGAGGCCACATGTAAGATCCAGCCTGAGTCAGAGATCCAAAGATGTGAGTGAAAGGAACGAAACATAGCAAAAGAGACGTGGAAAGTCCACAAGTGTGTGCCTCGGGATGCTCCGTTAAATCACTTCCGTCGAGGCGGACATCGTCCCGAACCTGCACAGGGCCGATGGACCGCAGTTCTTCTTGTGATAACCTTGTAAGTTCTTGGGGTACCTATAAATTCATTTGCAGTACTATAGGATGCCCAACCGCTGTTTCCTCCGGCCTCGATATCAAAGTCGATGCGGTCGATCGGGTACTTGTGAGCACGGGCCTCAAGTCTGCCGACTCCACTTGTTGCGGCCAACGCCACATGACATTGGAAAAGCCAAAACTCGCGACCCCTGCAAGTCTAAAAACCCTCATGATCATCTTCTGAGCATTGCTGCTTGCACGAGATGTACCGAACTTCAATCCCAAGCCGGGCCAAGCCAGAAGAGGCCTTCACTTGGGAAGTCGTCTGTGCAGAGTTCGATAGAGTTCGTACCGGGTGCCCCCACGAAGTTCTGCATCACGGCAGTGAGAAATGCCTTTGTGCACGGCCAGCATCGGTACCCCGGATTTCAAGCAGCGACGGGGCAGCAAGAGGCTCGCCGCACGACATGACACTCGCATCTCAGAACTTGAATGGCGAGGATGTCTTTTCCCTCTTGCTCCTGAGCATGCGGCCTGTGGGAAAAACAGACCAGGGAGCCAGAATGAAATGGGATGGCCTGGCATGCCAAAGATCTCAGAACTCGAATCCAAACCCCCTTAGCTGGACCGACGGACTGACCGAGTCAGACGGCCTCCATCATACCACTTGTTGAAGAAGTCGATTCGGTCGTTCAAATCCTGCAGAGTGCTTGCACTTTTTGGCTACGCGATGTAGTCCCGGCAAACTGCGCCGAACAACGTTTAACAAGATCGCTGAACGATAGCTTTGTGAAGCTTGAGGCCAGGTCCTTGTACCAAGATGTCAGCGGCTTCAGGGACAGGAAACCAATACCGGCCCAACCTCCATGTGGCGAGCTCTACGACGCTTGATTTGGCACGGGCCAGAAGAGGAGATCTTCCTGACATGGCGGCCGTGCCTTCCGGAACGGAATTCATGAAGAAGCCTTTCCCAATCGCTTCCAGCTCGTCAGTCATGACCTTCACAGCAGAGTCGCGTTCGCTTGCTTGCACTGCTGATTCGAGGCTCTGCATGGTTCTGGGTGTTGAGATCCAGCTCAGCTGGTCACGATTCCTGGAGATCTGAGCTCGCGACTACAAACCCTTTCACAGCTCGGCGGAAGAGAGGAAGCTGTGCTTTCCTGGCCCCAGCGGATTGCGAGCGGTCCGAGATCGTCCTTTGACATAAGGCATGAAGTCTTGGACTTGCATAATTATTATAAGCAGGCCGGGTTCACAGAAGGGCAAGTAGCTTATTGTACTTCGCAGCCTCTTGCTTTACCACTGTGTTTCGCGACCTTCGAAAGAAGAAACGGGTTGAAGCTCAAATGCATAGTTTTGCGTCAAAACGCGCCGCATTGCTCAGGTGCGAGCTCCTCGTACTTCGTCGGGAAGCGATCCTAGCCGGGACAGGTTTTCCAGCACTGACACTTATGACACCCCCCGGCTGTCTGTCCTTGTAATGTTATTGGACGGCCCTGCACCATATGAAATATTCTGCATGTCTTCGTCACCGTGTGCAGCTGCCTTTGCAATTTCCTGTCATCCTGAAACCACTTGTCATCCCAAGCTTCCAGGAGCTCCGCAAGAGTCCCAATGCTAAGCCGTTGCGACGGCCTTTCTTACCAGGTCTGGGCACAGGAGGACCGACTCCGGGTCAGCCCGGATCAAACAGCAGGAAAGGAAGACAATCGCATCCACGGCCGCGGGGCAAGACACTGGCAACACACAAAGATATCCAAAGTTCGTGTTCCTGCAGCGCCGTGTTGGCGACGAAATCAGCAGATGTTTTTTATGGTGTTCCACATGACAAAGGTAGTCTGCAAAGTTATGCGTCGTGTCTGGTCACTGTGTCGTCGGTGTTTCTGGTTATCTGGCTGCGGAGTTGATTTGGCTTTGCAGCCGCCTTGCATCCAGTTTTGGGTTCTGGCGACTATCTGATGGCAGCTTCTGCGTTCTTTACCAGTACAGAGTCATGCTGGGATTGCGGATTGCAGATTCCCTTTAGGGTGGAGGCTTTAGGCTTCAAACTCGGCTTTCTCCAGCCGTCTGGAGTGCATCGCACATCAGCCATACGCAAAGCACAACATGCGAAACCAAGAAAAGGACAACTACATGCGAAGAGACATTCAATGGCCCAGAATATGCAAGCGGAAAGACAGATCACCCGCTAACGAGAACCTGACTGCAAACCAAACACACAAAACCCAGCAAACCAAAATCTCAATTGCAAACCAAAATACAGGAAACACGACAATGACATGACGCACGCAATGCCCGGCAACAGCGCTCCAAAGGCTGTCCTCCCAAAGGTCCAAGTCCCATGGAGTTGGCGTTTGCTTCTCCAACTCGGCAGCCATCTCCTTAGCCCCGCTGACGCCAGCACTTTGGCTTCGCGTTGCCATGGTCGGCTTGCCCACATCTTAGCCTGGTGCATCCATGACCTCATCTGCAGATTTGCCGCCACCGGAACCTCTGCTTGCATCTGTCATGCTGCATGATTCAATCATGTACACCCCGACACCGTCTTAGAGACGTCGTCCGTGGTGCAGGATCGAAGGACTTCCGCCCCTTAGACTCCGGCTGCCAGAGCCTCCCGCAGCATTCAGCGCCATCACATCTGCCAGCATGGCCATGGACTCTGCCCTCAGGGATCAGTACCAGCTCAAAGCAACTGAGGGCTGCCCTCGAAACACCCTGTCGCTACGTCCCGAACTCTGCACATGTGATCTCGCAGTTTTCATGCAATCCGAAGACCTGCGGGGCGAAGATGTCAGAACAACGCAACTGCAACAAAGCGGCGAATGTCAGCCCGTCAGCTATCCCGCCTCTGGCGGTGTCATATACGGCAGGCCACGCAAATAGGCGAGGAACTCGTCCTAACAAATCGATGCGGCTGGCATGGAACATGCCTGTGTCATCCTGCATAATTTGAGTTATAACCCGATCGCGGGCGTTTGATTTAGATTCTGCAAGCAGTTGGCTCTCCGCTGACGCTTTGCACGGATGTTCATCCGGCACAAGGCTGGTGTCCTGCGAAGAGGCGTTGGGGCAGTAGAACAAGCCGCCCTGCGAGAACTTGTACTTTTCGCCTCGGAAATACTCGGCTACTCTCGCCCCAGGTGATGCCACGATCTCTCGCCATGTCGGGCCTTTGACGACGACATCCTCGCAGATAAAGATTTTGATGAGGCAGTCAATCAACACCTGAAGGGCGGAAGCTGCGTCTGGAAGCTCTGGGGGGTCGGAGCTGCAGGCTGTGTGAGACCCGTTCCGCTAGACACAGTCACAATATTGCTACATGTCATTGCGTCTGTGGACCGACATGTGCTATCATGTGCTTGGCCTTGTCCTTCTTGTCCGTGACACGCCCTCCGTAGTTGATCCTGGACCCGAGGAACTGGAGCACCTGGCAGCGAAAATCGTGACAGAGCAGTGGGGAGGTCTTGCAACGCAGTGCCGCGGACGGCATGGAGCAGCTGAGCTTTGCACAGTGTACGGGATCTCATCGAACTTGTCAAGGAAGTACTTCAGCTGCCTTCGGTTGGTCGTCAGATCTTCGGGCGTGAAGTTGTACCTGCCATGTAGAATGGACAGAGGCGTGCTAAACCGATTCCAGCGAGTATGGGGCACGGAATATTCCATCCGATGGGCCCGAACTTGCGCCTGTCCTCTCAGAGACAGTGCTGTTTGCAAGAAGGCAGAAATTCTTGTCACACTTCACCCAAGACTCCTGGCAGACGGCGTGGAAGAAGCAGAAGCCGAACACCAAGCGAGCGTACGCTTCGGGTTTCTCGCAATCTGAAAGCATTCGGTCATCGCACTTCATCATCGATCCCAGGACGTTTGCTCGCAAGCCTTTGGGCGGCTCGTTGGTCATCTTCACGCCATTTTGCAATAGCAGGGCGGGAAACTGCTTCGTGGGCATGGATGTCAACCAGAGCCGGTAGTTGTTGTCCGTTTCTTCAGGGTTCATCTGCTCGCAGATGCGCTCCAGCTCGGGTAGCCAGGAGATTGACAAGTGACAGTTGCAAAGGAGAACCCATCCGCCTGCTTCCCTCGCCTTGTCGATCATTCGGGCAGCCTTTGGACCTTGCCCTTGCCCCAGCGAAATGCTTTCGAGCTTGGCGCCCATTCCACTCGCCTCGGCAAAGGCCAACATGTCAGCGACTGGATCGCTCCCTGCAGAGAGCACGAAAATCAACGGCGACATCTTCGTGGAATCCTGCACAAACCGTGCTTCCGTGCTGTCGCTTGGGAAGATGATGCTATGACACTGGCAACATGCCTCATAGGAAATGGCGATGTCGAAGACCGGAGGCTCCACAAATTTCGATCCTCTGCCACTCCGGAAGAGTTGTCTGAGTGAATTTCGAGCCCAAGCCTACGTGCGATTTACACTCGGACACCGGCCCATGTCGTGGGCCACGAAGTCGAGCACGGAGGTCTGGACCCTGTCAGGCCTGCTCCAGCTCAAGCGCTCAAGCAAGCTACGTGGCACGCAGCCGGAAGGTGCTCCGCGCCTGAGGGTTCGAAGGAAGCAGAGCTTTTGGAAGGGACTCATCCGCCCGCCCCACTCACCGGGAACCGGCTCCTGCTGTGGCTGCTATGTGCTGAGATGCCAAAGCTAGGCGCAACGAGTGGCAACAATCGACACATTGACCAACAAATGCTTTCGGCTGCTCAAAGGGGAACATGTCCAGCGTTGAAAGAGCACAAGTGGAACTGGCATTGCATGAGTTTGAGGCTTGCAGAATTGTGCTTGTGGGCAGACTTGCACACCAGCACCGCTTGTTGAGGAACGCAGCTTACCAACCCCTCAGTCGCCGTCAGCTGCCTCACACTGTAGTTGAGATTTGCACAGTGCTGTCACTGTCCGTAAGCCGTACGCCGTAAGCTTTTGCCGCATGGCTCGGGTTGCGTACAGTACACGGCCAACACAGATCCGGAGGCCAAACGACAGCGACGATTCCGGAAGCTGCAACACCTTCGCTTGCGCTACAGCAGGGCTTCGAGGGTCCTGGTCCGCCTCCGGCGCATCATAGATTCGCTGAAACCCTTTGACCTGTTTCTAACAGCCAGAGTGACGGCCTCTCTCTTTAAGGCATTCAACTGAAACTTAGATTCTGGTACGAGCTGTGGAATTCTGCTCTTCACCTGGGGCCACTGCGTTTGACGCGAAGAAGGCATCAAATCCCGAAAAGGCCGGCAGCTGCGCAAGAGACAAGACCTCCAAACATGCCCAAGGTGGATGCACAGCTTGAAGAAGCAACCGCAAGCAAAGACGTCCTGCAACTTTAGAATGGTTTATGCAAGATTTGTCCAGTGCAATCCTCACACCCCAAATGCCGGAATCCCTGAAATTGACAAGCCCTCCACTGCAGACGTCCAAACGCCTCATTCCAGGACTTGGAAGTCAGCCAGCTCTCGGCCGGGTTGGGCAAGCCACCCTGGTCGAGCTGTTCGCTCTATATCTGCGTTAGATATGCAGCGTGGTCTCCCTTGTGAGAGCCAGCTCTGCCGGGTGCCTTGACCTCGCCAGTCGGACCGGCCATGAGAAATCGAGCCTTGTTGCAGTGCCCGCATGCCGCACTCCCAAACCGCCCTGATGCCGGTGTGGCAGTCTACTCAGGCCTCGTTGGCATCTAGGCGTCCCTCGCCGTTCATGATCTTCATTGTCAGGCTGAAGGAGAAGAGAAGCCTGTTAATCAGGATGCACCAAGTGCTCAAGAGGCTCTGCTGCAGTCCGTCTGCCAGCTGAGGCTGGGCACTTGTGCTTCTCGAAAAGGCCGCGGCACACGCTCTGGTAAATGGAGTAGGTGAAGTAGCTGATCAGGTCTTAGCCAGCACAAACATATCAACTGATACACCAGACTAGGCCCGTCAACCCAAGACTTGGAAGTTCAGAGGCACATACTGGCCAGTCGCTGTGTCCTTAACTGCCATTTTACGTTCTCTGCGCGGATGCACGTGTCTGCACATTCCCCGACGAGCATCGGTGTCTCACCGGCAGGTGCATTGTCAATGCCAAGTCCAGCCAACTGCTGAAACCACTGCAAGCTGAACTGGTACCTGCCCCGTAAGTGACATGTTCAGACAAGAACGGACTCATCGTGCAACATTGGCGACTTCTCCAGCCCCGGACGACAGAGCTGTGTGACATGTTTGTGATCTTAACTCAAGAACCACAAGTCGCCGTGTCCGAGGATCCTTCTGGCCTCTCCCCCGATGCTGTTCCCCTCCCCTTTCTTGCCACCCCTCTGCGCGAGAACCATAATCCATAACAAAACCCACGCCCCTCCACCTCGCCCCTTTCTGGATTTCACTGTATCGAGGGCTGCTGGGACAGACATGCCCCCCGCATCCCGCGTCCACCATTGCAGGCCCCGGCGCACATTGGATCGATGATGCTCATCTCGCTAACAGCGAAAAAGAGCAGCTGTGACCGGAATGCCTGCCATGTGACAGCCGGCACTATATGGGCTGCTGCACGCACACAGACATCAGCTGGGCGCGCATAGTCTTTGTAGGACCTGCGCTCCAACACATACATTCGGCACTATGCAAAACACGAGGTGAACGGGAGCCCGCCTTCGCACTTCGTCGATCTCCACCTCCGTCACCTTGGCCTCCTCCATGGCCTCTCGCCAGCAGTCGCAAAGCTGAAACTCCCCATCGCTTGGGCACCTTGTTGATGACCGCAGAGGTCTTCTTGGAGTATTCAAGCGTATCGATCAGCTCCTGGGCCACTGGGCGAAGCTGCGCCAAAGGTTCAAGACAGAGCCCTTTTTGGCTTCATCGCAGTGACGCAGTGCCTTGCTCTCCAAGATGTCGCCATCCGCAGAAAGGAGCCGCAAAATCTCGTCTTCGATGTCCTGTGAGTAGTGCAGATGCGAGACGGGGCACAGTGCCACAAACAGAGATATCTTGAGTGCTACTCTGCTGAGAAGCACCTTCAGCTGCTTGTTCATGGCAGCTCCGTTCTTTACAAGCTCCTGTGAAAGAATAGCAAATCAAGCAGCATTTTGCTGCACAAGGTGTTGACATGTCGGTTCCTTCAAGCACAGCTCGACAGCATCAAGGCCCCGAGCACTAGTGTTGTGTGAAGTTGTGTGCGTCCTGCTTCTTCTCTTCCATCTCAGGCTGTTCCTTTGCGACAACGATTCCCAACATCTGGTCCTGCACCGTTCAGTGTCGAGGATTTAGGGGCATGCAGTACGAGACGCCTCGCTACAATCCTATGGCTCAGCAAGAGTACTTGATAGCCTAGGGCGCTTACATGAATGTCGGCTTTCGATTTATGGTCGCACTGAAGAGGCCCATGCATCTCTCCGATAGACTACACTCGGCGCAGCTGAACATGTACTTCTCCACAAACTCGTCGTCGCAAGTGCCACATGCTTCACAACAAAAACGCTGGCTACTGCAGTCGATTCCACAACCCTTACCATCGCCTGCAAACCCTCGGGTGTGATGGCAAAGTTCAGCAGTGTGACCTGCACAGCTCCGACTCGCTTCTCCTTTTGTCACTGTCGACTCAGCTGCAACAGCCTTGACCGACGTCTCCGGCGAATAATGTGGGTTCGCAAGCGTAGTGGTCATGAAGAAGCGGAACCTGCAGACTTTATTAGGAGGCCTGGGGAATTACACATCAGCCACGGAAGGAACAACACTGGCAACAGCAACTACGAGTACCAGTAGCAATTCGCGAAGTCACAAGTTCCGTAATTTCATTCCTCTGCCCTCCTTCTTCTCCTTCAGTCTCAGTCTCGTATCTCTCCCTCAGATCAGAGTTACCCAACTTGTTGTCTTGCACCCTGCTTTTGCAGGATATGGGCCGGGAGGTCTGCGCGGCAGACAAAGTAAAGCTTTACCATGGCATCACAGGCTGAGGTACACACTTGTCATCGTAGGCCACCTGCCGCAGTCGACGGCCAGATTTGCATGCGTTAGCGGATGCCCGACCGATACAGTTACAGCAAATTTGCTGGTCTAGTAGAAGTGTCACAAGCTTCAGGACTTCTTCTTTCGGAATTGCCAAGCGACGTTCTTGTCACCGAGTTTGATGACGAAGGAGGTGCCATCCCGGATCTTTTGTTGTTGCAGGACCTGGGGGCTGGATGCTCCGTGTTGCTTGTTGCTTCAGTTTAGCCTCGAAGGGTTTGCGGCGCTCAGAGCTGTGCAGGTTCGAGAGCAGGATCCAATTGTTCGCCGATGTTCTCCAGCAGGATCCATTTTCCAAACTGGATTCCCAACCTTGCTTTATGCACTATCTCGAACAAGCATGCACAATGCAGACGGGCGAGGTGCCCAGCGACAATGCGCGGCACTCTCTCTGAGAAGGCGGCTCCACCGTCTGCAACAGGTTAGGGTCCGAGAGCTTGCATGTTCCTCGGAAGCTGCAGGCACGAAGCAGGGTCATGCCAATGTGCAGGAACCCTACCGAGCCGCCCCCTGCGCGTGTCCTACTGGTGCCAACTGCTTATGCCAGAACTTGACGTGCTCGGATCCGGGCCCATCCCCTGCTCACTGGCCATCTTTCCATAGAGCTTGATGTACTTGTTGGCCTATTCAGAAAAAGGACACAGAACAGGGGAGACAAGCCGCCATGCTGGATGATTCGCGCTATTGCTCCAACAGTCAGACAGCTTCAGCCTGTCTCTGCGGATCGATCATCAGTGGCCATCGCCTCCAACAGCCCGAGACTTGGACTCAATCGCAAACATCAGTCCACTGCTGTACTATGGAGGGTCAGCGGTTCTGGTACGTGAGAGACGCAACACAGAAGCGAACTCGCATGCAACACCGGGCAGATATGAATGCGATCGATCACAGGCAATTGAAAATTGAAAAGACTTGAGCAACATCAACTGGCGAGCCTTGCAGTCGCAATAATGATTCCGTTCTCGACCGACAAATTGTCATTGGGAAGGCCGCAAACAGCCCACTGCTGGATGACAACCTGATTTGCAGAGCAACTCAGCCTTCCGTTGCCTGCAGTCATCTCCATAGAGGAGGTCCTGACAATTTCATTCTCTCACCTGAGGCCACTGCCGGCTGACCAAGGACATTGACCAAACTCGCCCCCTTCTTGTGCGTGATGCCCACTTCGTCCTCGAGGCTGCACAAGTCACTCAGAATCTAGCCACCCTGCAGCGGCAGCTAGCAAGAGCCAACAAGCTCAACGCAGCGTTCCACATCTGCTCCTCGGTGTTCAACCACAGCTTCTCGAAGTGTTGCCGGAACTCTCCAGCGAAGGGGCCGGCGTAGCCCACCATGCCTTTGCGACTGCCACTGGCTAAGATTGCAGCTGAGATACGTGCCGACCTGCAGCAATCAAGGAGTCCCCTGGCAGGAGCTCGTACTCGACGGTCAGCGAGTCGACCTTTGCCGCGAGGCACAAAGGGCCACCCAACCTTTTCCGCGGATTCAACGGCGGGGCAAAGCGGGGCCCCGACGGTCGCGGACCAGCGATCTTTCTCTCCACCCAGACCATCGATCAGCTTGTTTGCGTTTGCCAACCTTTGCGCATCTGCGGAAGCTGGGGCAATTCAAAAAACGGCGCTGCAGATGAACAAAGGAAGTCCATCGGCGAATCAAACGACTCTCGCCGTTCAGGCAAGGGGCTTGATGACGCACATCTCCATTTCATGCGCCAGCTGGTCCTTCAACCCACAGGAGTAATGCAGACGAATGTCCAGATTCCAGCAAAGTGTTGGGCAAGAATGTGCAAAAACATTCCAAGAGGTTTAGGTGCCTGCTTTGCCACGGCGGCATTGTAGTCGGCCTCAAGCTGCGCCAGCTTGTCTTCTACGGCCTGATGCGAAGGCCAAAACTGTCCGGAAGCGAACCAGCATGATGCCCGAACACACAAGACCCTCGTGCACTCGGGCCTTCAACTCTGCTTGTGCATTGCGAAGCTTCGTCATGGTGATCTGGCACAGAAGGGAGCAGTCATGGCCAAGCTTGACGAAGACAAGTCATGCCTCCAGGCTAGCTTCTGCGTCGGCCAACATCCTGTGGCTCACACGTCACGAAGGAGGCATTGATTGCTTGCCATTCTTGTTCGGGTCGCCTCCGCTTGGGCTCCACGGCCTTCGCCACGAAGTGATACTTGTGCATGGCCCTCGTCCTGCAAAGGCGCGGGAGTAGACTCTGAGGACACGCAACCCGAGAGGCTACCCGTGGCCCGACCCGTGGCCCGAGACACCGGCCACATGCAGAGGGCTTCACAAGCCACCGAGGACTTCTTGATGGCAGCAGGGTCGAAATCCTACCCGCAAGCCCGAAGAAAGCCATAAAAAAACTCCACTCTGAGTCGAACCCAAAGGGGAGGCCTCCCGATCCACGTATTCGCCGATCTTCTTGATTACAGGCTCGGCGATGTTGTCCTGTGGGCCGCATGCGCCATTTCTTTCGTGGCTTCCACATCGGGAAATTGTGCTGCGACCTTGTCGAACTCGAAGAGGTCATCCAGCAACTTCTTCGGGTCGCTCAAAGGCCCTTTCTGCGAAGCCTGAGACGACCCCAGATGCTCAAGTTCAGTGCCAGCATGCGCAAGCCTCCCAGTAATCGTCAATCTTCTTTCCGGGCTGGTTCGGGTCGTTCTTCTTGATGGGCCTGTGCTGTATTGTCAACAGTTCATTTGGTTCACACGATGGGCACAGAGCTGCCGGCAAAGTTCGAAACTAAGGGAAGGGCTTGACCTGAAACATCACGCAGACAGCCTGTCAAGTGCCGTAAGCGTTGCAGAAGCATTATCCACGTTTTGCGATCTTACTGCGCTTCACACGAACAGAAAAAGATCTGCAACTGTTGCGTTATATGCTGATCCACGAGCTCACAGAAGCTCCAAACATTAGTTTACCATGCGGTCTGTATGGGGTATCAGATTATCATCGAGCGTGAGTAACTGATTTACTTTCTTCGCTCACCCCCACCGGTCTTCGCAAGGGAGTAAAAGGCAAACCAGGAAGATGGTCGCCTCCAAGGTCAGTCGCACACCATCTGGAGGCTTGCCCAAAGCTTTGATTTCCTCGCGGTTGCGACTTCGACAGCAAAAGCTCTTCTTTGAGCAAAGGCAAACGACACTCCTGCAAGCTCGAGAGCTTCAGGGCCTTCAAGGCTTTTTCAGCCACGTTGAGAGCAGGCCTTGGACATTTCAGGAGTTGCTCCGGAGTGGAACGAGGTGAGCACGGTACACCGCTTCGCGAAATGCTCCGAGCCCTGTGCAGAGCTTCATTCAAATCCTTCTCGGCATCCTCTTTGATAGCAGTGGCTTTGGCCGCCTTGACACCGTGGTGGCTTTGGACTGCGCCACTGCCATCTCTGCTGCCCCAGTAGAAGATTGCTGTGTACGGCTGAGACCATCGCTTGCTCTTGAGCTTCCGTCTCGACTTTCTGGCATTCTTCCTTCGTGACCGCTGCCTGTGACGTTGTGAGGAGTTTGGGCGAACCACGGCTCTGTAGGAACAGACGTGAATATGACAGCCTTGGCTTTGTCTTCAGTGATGACGACCATCATTTCAGCCACCTGGAAGCCCCACAGTGACACGATGCGTTGTCTAACGGATCCTGCCCACCCACGTGGCCCCCAGCCTTCACCTTGGTCTCCTCCAGCACCGGTTGCTTAGCTTCGAGCCTCTGAGACTTCAGATGGAAAAAATCCGACAGGTCCTGAATGAGCAAATGCAGGCAGTGTTGGGCCCCCGGCTCGGATTGCATGTTGGCTACAGCGTAGGCCGCAGCTCCAAGGGCATCCAAGCCCTTTTGCAACCGGTTCTTCAGAGTGCCGACGGCGTCCTGGCAGCAGGGTCCATTAGCTGGCATCTTTGGACTGCTCCCTGTTTGCAAGGCGGTCCCGTCTCAGAGCAAGCACCTGGGAGTCAGGTTCTACAAGACCGGCATTGTGTCACCGCTTGAAACCGTGGCCTTCTTGAAGGAAGAGATCAATTCCAGGTAGGACGTTGGAGTGATGTAAATGGCACGCCTCTACACGCAAGAATGCTACAAGTTTTTGCCCCCCAATGGGCCCATCCAAGATCCCACCCAGGTTACACGGCCTCACGGTTTCCATGGTCTTCTTGGCAGCTTGCTCCACTGACTGATGCACCACGGAAAAAGCCTTCAAGATACCTGCATGGCCGTAGTCGCCGTAGTCCAGAAGCACAAACTCGCCTTCCGCTACTCGCAGCCCTGGCTCTCGCCTTCCAAGTTCGGCAGCTGCAGGTCCTTGCAGCGACCGGCTTTCATGTCAGTGGGCCCAGGCGGCTTGAACAACGCAACACTCCTGTACTCAAGCTTCGCAAAATCGCAAGGTCCGTATCAAGTGACATCCCTGGAACTTGCAGTTCGCCCGTCACGCTGACAGGACAGCGTGGAAGAAAAGCGAAAGGGCAAAAGAGAGACGAAGCCGCAGACAGAGAGGCAGAGAGGGAGGGAGGGAGGCTGACTTGGCCCCCCAGTGCACCAGAGGCCTTAAGACTTCGCAGCAAAAAGCGGCCAGCAGAAGGGCACCAGAGGCAAAGACAAAGCAAATCGAGTTCGAGCAACGTTGCCGAAACAGAAGCAATATTCAAATCTGGAAACCCTCTGCGTGATGAACACAGAGGGTCCAGAATGCCGAAGTGACCGAGGGACTGCCACGCGTTCTAGACCCTGGAATTCTGATAGTGAAAGCACGCGTACAAGTCTATGAACATGGCAGCGCACACAATCATCCTCGGCCCTTTCTGCCTTCCTTCCTGTCAGCCATGCACCCGTCAGGGCTTCCCTTCCTGCCTGTCTCATCCCGTCCTTCCGTGATTCAACTTAGACTTGTTCTGTGTGTGAAGACGGCTGGCTTTGTTCCGATCCTTAGTTGAAACCTCCGTGGAAAAATTTATGGGCGGTGAACCCTCGTTGAATCGCTGGGTACCGTCCTCCAGTGTCATCTGCTGTTTGCCAACACTGTACAACGCCTGTCGGAGCGAAAGGCTGAGGAAACAGGTCTCCAGTCTCAACCGGGCCGCCTGGCCTCCGCTGGCCACTCAGCAAACCAGTCCTTGGGACGTGACACGGACGCAGCTGCGAGAAATGTCATACATCAGCTCTTGTCTCCGGATCGGAATTCAGGCTAGGCGCAATGGTGCAGCAGTTCACCAAGGACGGGAACATGCGCAGTCCTCAGGTTCACATCTCCCGGTCACACAGATCTGCGCAGCCTTTAACCATGGCAGCGGCTGGCTGGGCTGGGGCGGTGGCGCGTGCGGAAAGCGTCACCAACCGGAGAGAAGGCCAGCACGACGTGCACGTTTGCCTCGCCAGCAAGTCGCTGACTGAGCTTTTGGGGGTCCCGGCTCATGCACAACACAGCAGCCGGCGCCTTCACTCGGCCAAGATAGGTGCTGAAGACGTTGGCTTTTGTTGGCGGAATGCCGGCCTGCAAGCCAAACATCCGGAGAGTGCGAGGCCTCGGAAACCCTCAGCCCTCGTGCCACCTGCTGGCATGCAGCTCGGCATGCTTGCATGATGGAGTCCATGTCCTGCCATACTTCCCTACGTCCATGGCAGGCCGATAACTGCTCAACTGGCATAACTGGATTTGCAGGAATCGCAGGCCAACCGTTTGCACACAGCGAAGGCCTCGTTCTTGTACAGATTGGGAACATCTCCACTGTTCAGGACATTGTTGATGGCCTCGACCATCTGTTCGTTCACAATCTGTGTGTCTGCGAAAAGGAAAGTGGTGGGCTTCTGTTCATTGCCACATTTCATCAAGCAGGTCTTCAGATCATCCTTGAACTCTGTCATGCCGTAGCCCTTCACAACATCGATCTGGAAGATGTCATACTCCGACATGAAACTCGCAAGCCGTGAGAGGGACTGTCGTCCAGATCCTCCGACACCCAGGAGCAAAGCGTTGCCATTCGGCTGCCGCAAGACACGGCATACTCGAGCCACGTGCTCGCAGGCATCTGCGAACATCACGAGCGGCATTGGGACAGAGAACATGTTGTTGTAGTCGTCCAGGAACCCTTCCATCGTTGCCTTCATGGTTGTCATGCTTTCCACTTCGCTGTAGAAGCGGTCGCCGCTCTGGCTCATGAAGTCTGCGAAAACCAGACGCTCTTTATCGAAGACTTGGACTGGGCTCATACTGAAGGAATTGTTGAGGTGGCCTTCCAGCTTTCCTTCAAGCCAGGCACGATCTTCCACCGTGGTGAGTCGATCCCCGTACACTCGGACATTTTCGTGGCAAAAGCAGCGGGTCACCACTAGAGGGTCCGAAACTTTCTTTGACTTCAAGGAACAAATGCCTTGGAATACTTTCCAAATGTCACGCAGATTGAAGGTGTAGTGACTTTTGGAGGGCGTCGGCAGAAGGTCGTTGCCGGCTGCCTCGAAGATGTCGATAGAGCAGTTCACTATGTTGTCCTGAAGCAGCTCAGCTTGTTCGACTGTTCTACGCTTCGTGCTGCTGCACTGCATAGCTTTCAATGATACTACTCAGTGCAGGTTCGCTCGGGCTGCCCTCCGATTGGTGACATTGGCCTTCAGGTCCACGATGGGTTTTTCGAAGCCCTGCTGCAAGAAGTAGTCCAAGATAGTGGAGAAGATGGCGAAGATAGAATCCTAAGCTGGGTTTTGAACTCCCGAGACCTTCAAAACTCTAGCCAACCGAGATTCCCGTGACATGTCGGCAGCGACCACAGCGTTGTAGTGCCTGTCGGAGACATGCTTTTGACCTGCTTTTGCTCCTGACACACCCCTCTGCCACCTCTTCAAGCGCCCGGAGATTTCGGTTCGGCCACCGCCAGGGGGGCCCATGGCCGATACGTGGACGATATCCTTGGCACGATCATGATGACACGCCGGGGCCAAACATCCTGCAGTACCGGGTACCAAGGTTGGAGCAATGATCTCCTGCATTTTCAGCTCCTCTGGGGCTCAGTTTGGCAGAAAGGAGTTTGCGATGCTCGCTGTCTGGATGTTGGCCTTGCGGTTGTACCAGCCGTTGTAGTCCATCCACTGGCGAATGAGTTCTATGGGAGGCTGAGCTCCATAGTACTCCTTCGTGAAACTTTCAGCAGCTCCGACGCTCCGACTTACGGCTCCGACGAACCCTTCAGAGAGGCCTTCTTTGGCATGTTCAAGTCATCGATGAAAATGACATTCTTCTTTCCAGCAGGTGGACCTCACAAGGCCACAAAGCCAAAGTCCGGGCTCTAAGGGACATGAGGACGAGGAAGAGCCACATTGAAACATGCTCCCAAAGCAGCCCACCGTAAACTCCGCGACGTCTCTTCTCAAATTTGGAGTCCAGGAGGTCCTTGGATGGCTTTTGCATCAACACTGCCGGCTTCCCCTGGGTCGTTGCGGAGCCTGCAGCTGGTTCACATGGGTCTGGGCCTCAGCCAAGGCATCTGCGAGCTCCCGTGCCGAACGGAAACATCGTGTCTCCTACGCTTGGGCAACTAGAAGCCCGACTCGTGAAACAGAGATGATGCTTGGCTCAGAGCAGAGAAGTTAATGAAGATTGGAGTGATGGACTCGGGCGCATCCTTTTGAAGCCAAAGCCTAGGAGGCAGGAAAGCTGCTTGAAGCGTCCTGAAAGCGTCCGCACAAGGCTGCCATCATGGCTGAGTCTCAAGGTAAATTAATTGATCTACTCGTCTAAGTCTTGGGCGACACGTAGACAGATTTGCCCGTCCCTGTCTGGCCCGCCACGATGACATGCTTGTCCTGCTGGCACAGCTCGGGAAAACACGGCGCAGCGGCGACTTCTCGCTAGGTCCTTTAGCATCAGTGTCGAGAACGTGTGAGTGAGTCGGACGGAGTCGACGGTTGGCCTTCGGGCGACTTGACCAACTCGCCCTTCAGCACAGGGCATCGGAGGACACTCCGCAAAGTACCAGCTGTACAGGTACGGGCAGGGGGTTGTGCCATGTTGTTCCGGTAGACTGAGCTGAAGACACGACGATGTTCTGGTACTCCGAGCCTAGGTTTCGCATCGGTCCCGAGTGCATGCGGGCGGTTCCGAGACCAGGGTTGGAGCGAGGTGGCACCGAGTACTTCGGCGCCTGAGAGGCCGGATCCCAGACTCTTCGCATCTCTTTGCCACCATCTGGGGAAGGAGAGCTGACGTCTCAGGCTGCGGCAAAAGTGAGCCACGGCGTCCACTGGCCCTCGCGCTCGCCCTGCGCACGCTGGCGAATGGCCGTATAGCAGCATTACTTCTGCTAGTAATCGCACCTCCAGCTCATAAATGTAATCATACCTCGAGGGACACATCATCAATTTCAAGCCCAGCGCATGGTTGCATGTCACTTGCATGCCACTTGCATGCCAGGCTGCCAGAACTTTGAGCTGTCCAGGCTGCCCACCTGGACGCGAGCTAGTGCGAGCAAGAGACCTCTGAGCCTCTGACTCTGAGTTAGGGGAGGCCGCCTGGATGCCCGTTTCTTGCACGAGCTCCCAGAGCCTGTCCTTGCGAGCCCCAAACCAGGCTTTCTGTGCCGCATTACAACCATCAGTTGATGTAAGATTGCTTGCGATTGACACCGAGTAATCATGAGTAATCGACCACCTGAAATGATCTAGAATCTATTCGTGAGACGCAGGCACCGATGCAACCAAGCGGCATTGACGATTTGTCGGCCTTTGTTGTCGCAGGTCGCACCTGCACGAGGAGTTCGCGAGCAAGTGTGTCATACTCTTTCGTTGCGAGCAGTCATGAACAGACTTGTGTCGTGCGCATGAAGCTCAGTTCCATCAGGGCCCATGCCAATAGACCAGATGAGCGTGAAGAAATAGAGCGGCACGAGGTGGGACCTTGATCGCTTAGACGCAGGATGGCCACATCGAGACTACCACCAGTCAAGTGTTCCAAAGACCGAAAGGATCTTTTCGATGGATGGCAACAAGCGCAGCATAGCACAGCGTTGAGGTGCGCGCTGCAGCTTGTTGATTTCGTCTGGGCTAGGTGTCTTGGCCTCAGTGGGAATGTACTGGTAGAAGTAGCAGTCCATCAGCCTCAAGAGGTCGGGACCGGTTGAAGCCAAAGGGCTGAAACCACACCCCTCCTCCCTCTGCGCCTGAAGTGCGACTGGCAAAGATTGTTGTCGACCGTCATGGATGGCTCCTGACCATGGGCACGTTTACAGTGCCGGCACGAAATTACCGCAAGATACCGCAAGGCGTTGTGCCTTCGTCAGCTTCCGGACAGTTCTGATCATCGGCAGGGTGTAGGCCTTGCGCTTCGACTCTGAGGGATGGGGAGTCGCAACAAACCTACCAGTCTCTGAATCCCGGCCAGCATCAGCTCCTTCAGCTTGTCAGACATCTCCTGAAGCATGGCCGCAACTGCACAACTTGAAGCTTGAGATGGCTACTGAAAATCCGCTTCGGGGTCCTGCTTGAAGGTGCTTGGCAGCCTCTCTACCCAGGACCTTGCGAGGGGCACAGATCCAAGGCAACTTCACAGAGCATGGATCGCAGCCCTGCCGAGAATCACGATGTTGAAGACTGACCACACTACTGCGGCCTGTGGCACTGCGGCATGGCGTGCGGGGCCCGGGCTGAATCAAGGGTTCGTTGCCCAGGGCGGAGGGTTCCATGTAGACCTCTCTATGGATGTTGTCCACACGAGCGCAGCAAAGCACTTCAAGGTGTGGCTTCTGGAGCCCCGGCCATACCGCACCGGCTGACGGTGGCAGGAGAAGCAACAGACAGATCCTCCACCTCAAACACCATCCTGCACCGGGACTGCTGCTCAGATCTGACCTTTTCTTGCTGATCTCTGATGTTCCAACTATAAGTAAGAATAGTCCAAACATACAAGCGCGGGCCTCATCTGAGGAGTCAGTGAAATGATCTCTCCGGATGTGAGGCACAGTTTCTTGTTGTCGTCCAAGACCGTGTTCATGGACCTGGCCGCTTTCCGTATTTTGAGAGTGGGGCTCTGGAGGGGTAAGCCATGGACTCAATCCATAGAGCATCCACAGGCCCGTCGAAAATCACCTCAAGGCACCGTCCACGTTCGACGACACTTCACTGCACCATCTCAGGCCCTTTAGGCCTTAGGCCCGCGGCCCAGTGATTATCTGGTGAACCCGACTTCCCGCTGGCCACAGCTGTGCGCACCTCAGCGGGCAGCCACATGACCATTGGCCGCCATGGCCCAAAGAAGTGAATCCCTCAGCTCGGCATTCGACACACTCACTGGCCACTCCATCCGACCACTCTCGAGTGACCTCGTCGAAGGCTCCGTAGAGCTGGGCCTGAAAGACAAAGAGCACCCTGCCACTCCTGGCCCTACCCTCTTGCATCTTGTGACGTTATGGGCTCCGAATGCCCTGCCTGGGTGATTGCTTTGGGGTTCAGGATGTGCGTCTGCACCTTCTGGTACTTCGAGTCGCCGGCCTGAAAGCTTCTGTGCTGCTAAAAAACGAGTGCACGCTGGTGACTGACTGGTGATCTCAAGAATGTCGATGGACCATGCTACCCACTGCTCCAGTACCTCGCACATGGCGATGGAGGTGGCTTGGAGAAGGCGGTAGTTGCACGTTTTGCCGCCTGGCGATCCCCCCCCCCGCTTGCTCTCCGGCAGAAGTGGAAGCGGTGAGGTCTTCGCAGGCCTCCAGTCGGACCCACAAGCATGAGGCCGTGTCGAACGCCGATCGTATCGATGAGTTGCACAACCTGACTGATCAGAAAAGAAGGGCTTGAGGACACATACCTCTCTCGGAACAAGAGTGGCCTTGACCGTGAAGTTGTCCGTGAGCTGAATATTCTGCTCCTGTCTCGCGAAGCTGATATGGCCGCTGGAGGCTTTCCATGATCTCGCAGCATGATCTGTCAATTCTGCTACAGGACCTTGCCACAGGCTTCCATCACGGGCGTCAGGTTGCCATACTCAACCACCGGTCGTTCGGTGGTCGGGAAGAGATCTGAAATAATATTCCTTGCGACGCCATCGTGGTATCATGGTTAACATCAGAAGCTGGCACATCGGAGGCTGAGTGAGCAGCTCGAACAACGGCAGGTCGTCCTTCGCACAAACTACACACACATGGAAAAGAAACCGTGCGAGTCACCACTCCGCCGCCTTCAAGAACTTTGGGACGTTGACGTCTCGCAGTGCTCGCAAGGTGATCTGATCCTCCGGGAGCTGGTCGCCCACCTCAGGAGTGCCCCAGAGCCCAGTGTGTGCAGCGAGGCACGATGTCCGGAGACGCTGCCTCTCGCTTCAGCTTACCGCACATCTCAATGGTGCTCTTCACAGCTCGCATGCCGTAGTCGTAGTGAAACCTCGCGTGGGGTATTGAAGAACTTCAGCTCCGAAAAGGGAAACCGGGATTCGGGCTGTGAAGACAACTGCTCGGAGGACCTCAGCCAAGGCAAGAAATGGGCACGTGACGATTCGACCAAGCGATAGCCAATCCGAATGCAGGAAGGACTTCTACATGGTGCATCGATGCCACCTGCGTCTTTATTTCGCCACAGCAGACAACTAGAGAAGCTTGGCCCCAGGACAGGGTGAAGGTCGTCACCTGTCAAACCGATCGTGAAACATGCTGGGATGTGCTGTTTGGTGACGACACAGCTAAGCTTTCGCTTCGAGGCCCCCGCCATCTTCTTTGCCAGGATCTTTGCCTCCGTAAATCCGTAGGCGTAGAACCTGCGATTCGCAACGTAGCCGCTGCATGTCGCTGCCGGGCTACGAAGCTAGAGTAGCTAGGAGCCCCGCATGATTTCACCGATGAGGGCATAATCCGGTACCATCATGGCCTCGGGATGTGCACCCGCACTGCAGCAAGAAAACTCGCAAGCCCAAGCACCGTGTCTGGGAAATCTGGCGACAGGCCGGAAAAGGGCTGCAAGATTGTCGGGAAGCTCTGCACGGCCAGCATAGCCTGCATTGTTCGGTCCCCTTTCGAAACGAAGACCTCTAGTTTCATTAGACGCCAATTATGGCCTGGGTTCATGGTGATGAAGACGTTGAAGGTTGGCTTCATGACCTCGGAGCGAGCTTGGGATTCGCAAGGCTCGGCATCACTCCACCGGGGCTTTGGCAATGAGGGTCCCCTCAAACTCAAGCTCAACCGTGTCGTTGTAGCTACCCAGCCTGGCACGGGCGGGCCACATAGGCGCTCAGTTCAGGACCGCTCATGAACAAGCCAAGCTGCTCTGCTTTTTTGCCTGGGCTGACAGAGCCACAGAACCCCGGGCGGCTACAGCACCGGTTGAACATGTCCTCCACACAGGATGTATCCCAGTCACCGAACAGGACCATCAGCTGCTGGGCGATCACGGACAACACCTGAGAGCAGAGATGCTTTTCTCCTCCACGCCCGTCTCGCGCCCCTTTGCACACTCAACACCGAAGTCGCTGGTGAGGGCCTCGATGTTGATGCGGTTGAACTCATCGAAGCAGCACCAGGCTCCAGAAAAAGCCAGACCTCCGGGGTTCAACTAGCAGCTGCCAAGAGGCGACCGGGAATGCCCGACATGGCCTTTGAAGAACTTTCCCACCATGATGTAGTCCATCTCTGGAGAGCAATTGAACACCACGCACTGCTTCGCCAGTGCCTGCTTCTTCTGTCCATCACTTGAAATGCTCCTAAACTCCAGGCACTGCAGGGCCTTGGCCAGATCCTTCGTGGTCTCCGTCTTTCCAGTTCCCGCCGGACCCGCTGGAGCGCCGCCCAGGCTCAAAGACTGCGCGCCCATCAGAGTGATGTAGCACCTGCAGTCTGCAGCATCTGCAGCTCACAGCTCACAGCTCGTACCTCAGGGGGCGCTACTCGCCGGGATGCACGACCGGGATCCGCGCATATCCGTCAAGGGAGTGATGACCAGTCTCATGGAGTTGCCCAGGTACTCGTATCCTCAAACAGTTCCATCATTCACTCACTTGTCTTCCCGTCCTGCGAAGTCGCCGTAGGGCACTGACCATACGGAAATGATGTCTGGACACACTTGACCTTGGCTGGGGCATGGCCACCTCTGCACCAGGCCATTTCGCAAGACGGACAGGAGCTGCGGATCCGACCCACATATTTTCCTGCTGTCTGTCGTCGACTTCCCAGTAGTATCGAAGCTGGGAGATCCATTCGAAGGAGAACTGAACGCAGCTTGGGCTGTGGACAATCGTCTCAATGATGTGCGGCGTATTGGAAATTAAGCACCGCTGCACCTTGTCCTTGACACCCTGCTCGACAAACCCCCAGATGACATCCTGGACATCCGCGTGTCGTGTCCCATGCAGTTTGCCAACGAGACGACACAGGTCTTAGGACAAAGACTGGCCTTTGCATGGACATCAATGACAATCAAAGCGTTCATCGTCTTTGTCTGGAGCTTCGTCACCTGCTCAATTCAAGCGTGCAGCGTCAGAAGCTATGCCGCAACGCCACTAGGCTCCTGACACAACAGACGACAACCCAACAAGACTCGAACATACAGTACATGCAGCTGTCAACATGTCATGTGCAAATAACCCCACCCCTTTTCGCAGAAGCATGATGAGATCCAGGATCTGCTGCGAGAGCTTCTTCGCATAGTCAGGGAGCTCAGCACGGATTCACGTGGCAACGTAACGATCGACCACACGTTTGCCAGAAGCCCTGGATACTGAGACCCCAACCGTGCCACCGTCGAAGGCTTCTTCCACTTCTGAGGTCCAGAAGACCTGGTGCGGCAGACAGATTGTAAACGAAAAGCCCCACACTCGTGTTCGATGCGCCTGCGAGCCATTCAACACGATCTGTGCCGGATTGGAGAGGACCCAGTCGGTGCGGTCCATGGTCGGGTAGGAGCCTGAGAAGATCAAGACATTGCGCCCTCAGAAAGAGAAGCTCTCGTGAGCTCCACGCCGATGCCCACCTGGAGAGCATTGCCTGAGATATCACGGATTTACCGAGCGGGCGCGAGACTGCGAATGTTGGAGCGCTCCTGCTGGAGCACACAGGCTTCGGGAATCGGTCGGTCTCTTGCTCTCACGAAGCATTGCATGCAAGACGTGCCATGACGTGCCGTTGGGCGCTGCAGCCCAGCTGCGGATAGCTCCGCACATGCCATCCTGCAAGTCTCCCATCCAAACTTCGACGGCCTGCAATCTTCTGACGAAAGGAGGGTTCTCAGACCCACAGAGGTCTTTCAAGAACCGACCTTCTGGTGCGTGACCACGGGTGCAACCATGTCAACAGTCTCTCCCTCCGGCGACACCTGTGGAATGTGACAACAGCAGGGACTGAACCGAACGCCAGTGAAGCCGCAAACTGCAGAAATCGAGAATATGAGACTGGTGCCATGAGGGAGATCTCATTGTCCGCAGTGAAGGTAACCTGGGTTCCCAGTCGTCCAGTTCCAGAGCTTGGATCTGCCCCGCTGAACTATGACCTGATGCCTCCGCACCCGGACCGTGAGGGTCTGCAATATAAATCGCACTGCAGCGAGTTTTTACCGCAATAGGAACGGCAAATGGAAAGGCCTAAGCTCAGCGAAAAAAACTGGCCGGCCGCAATTATCAAAATTGGTCAACTTGACTCAACCCCTCGTGGCCAAACGGCCAATGCATTCAATGCAAAGGCAATGCTGGCAAACATGTGTTCCAAAATGCGTGCTATGTTAAAAGTTAAATNGTGGCCAAACGGCCAATGCATTCAATGCAAAGGCAATGCTGGCAAACATGTGTTCCAAAATGCGTGCTATGTTAAAAGTTAAATGCGTACGGTCCCGTACGATCCGCTCTGCTTGACAGGCGGCATGCAAAATTTGCAATGCTGGATCCTTTGCGTCGGACACTCCGAACAAAATCTGAAGGTGCGTGTACACTAGAACACACAACGTCAACAGTTTGACCTCAGATGCATGCGGTGAGATGAATGAGCGGGGTGCCCGAAACAATGACTGCTNCACACAACGTCAACAGTTTGACCTCAGATGCATGCGGTGAGATGAATGAGCGGGGTGCCCGAAACAATGACTGCTATCTACTCACAGCACTGACTGCCTACATACGAAAACTCAAGCATAAGATTATCACAAGGTCAAGGACTGTAGGGCTTGGAAGAATGATGAAGAAAGATCCGCAACTTCCCATCCTCGGTCCGCTTGTANCAGCACTGACTGCCTACATACGAAAACTCAAGCATAAGATTATCACAAGGTCAAGGACTGTAGGGCTTGGAAGAATGATGAAGAAAGATCCGCAACTTCCCATCCTCGGTCCGCTTGTAGTTGAAGCTGTACTCAACCTTGGACACATTGCCATCGTCGGCGCTGGTGAAGTAATAATTGCCCATGGCAGCTGCAACGTTGCCATTAATCTCGATCTGGTGGTTCTCAAAGACAGCAGC
>BGNK01000144.1:0-32500 GCA_003297005.1 Symbiodinium sp. clade A Y106
TATTTGTCTTTAATTTGTCTTTATTTGTCTTTATTTGTCAAAATTTGCCGATCCTGTCGAACAAGCCCTGTAGATCTAATCCCTGTTGTTCTGGTTCGGTGCAAACGGTCAATGATACTTCCACTACTTCCACTACCACCACTAACTACCGCCACTACCACTAGTATCGCCACCACGACGTGCACGCAAAGCAAATGGTTCACATGAAGACCGTATAGGGTTCCGATCTCAGATGATAGAGCTTTCTGTCTCGGCCATCGGACGGCGGGGAAGCTTGTCCCCGCACGCTTGCTCAATTACTTACCACGAGAGACTTGAATTACAGGCATGCCTGTCTTGTCTCAAAAGAACTGGCAAGGTTCTTGCTGACGGCCACACGTGACGAGCAGCTCTTCCGGGCGTTGTCAGAAGCAGCGAAGACCACGGTGGAGGAGAAAGGCTCATGAGCCAAGAGACCGTATGTTAAGCCCCGGGGAGGATTCATGTTGCGAACTTGCAATGAACTCGACATGTAGTTCGGCGTTGATTGAAGTTTTGGAATGTTGACATGCCTACCCGAATCGTTACAGCTTGTAAGTCTTGGGTTCGACGGTTCGGTCTTCCTGCAGTGGAACCATACGATGCAGACACAGAACCCTGGGAAGCATGCAGCGCAGGTGATGGCAGAGTCGTGATGGTCTGTGGCGTAGCCCATGTGAGACATGGCAGCAGCGAAGCAACAACTGTGAATCTTGTGCACATGTAGCCAATACCCCGGACAGAGAGAGGGATGTGTTGCCTCCGATGGCACCATCGAGCAACTGTTGGCCATTGAAGTGCCCTGTGACCACTTGACCCCAAGATGGAAAAGAGTCGCGGTGCATCTCGACATGACAGTGAGGAATGGAGTTGCTCGGCACGTTCACAGAGCTTCGTCGACGACCTCGTCTACGGCAAAGTAGTTTAAGCTTGAGCTGCGCACTGGACTGCCTGGCTCGGGTTTGGGGGAAGCCCAGTTGGCCGACTTCATTGTGCAGACAAGGTGCGCACGTTCCCCATATGTCTCTTGCAGCTTTTAACTTCGCAAGGACATGCACGGCGAACAGCTTTGCTATGCCTGTACAGACCTGACTTGGGGAAAGCCGAATTTGCTGCAACCTTGGATGCACAGCAATGCTGTGCAGCCAGCCAATTTTCATGTCCATTGCGGGGTTCCGACAGTTGGGAGTAGAACGAGGCAGACTTCGTGTACTAGGTGGAACCTCCACATCTTCCTGGTCGTGCAGTTCTCAGACAGCCACGACTGCTACCGCCCACGGCCACGTTAGTGGCGGCTGTCTCGAACGAGACATGTACATGACAATTTGTCATCTGATGTGAAGATGACTGACTTGTAATCCGTTGCTGCGTCATGCTGCGGTGTACGCAGTTCATCATGTTCGTTTCTGAGCATTGGTCTTGTTAACGGTTCAGGATGGTTTAGGAAACTGTACACTTGGCACACAGCCCGGCTGTGTCAGACAGAGCTCAGCTTCAGCAGCCCACGTGTTGGTGAGCAGTTTGGGCGCGCAAGAAAACGGCGGTCCAAGACAGACCCTGTCCACCTGAGGTCCCAGGGGCCAGCCGTAAGCCGTAAGCTAGCACTCCATCCACAAAATTGGGTTTGAGTCTGTGGTTTGCCATCCCAACTCAACACACTGAATGACCTTAGCTTTTCATGGTCAAGTTCTTAATTAAACTGCAAACAAGACGACTTGAGCCGCTTCGGGCCAGTATACTTTGTGCTGGCGGTTGTCGAGTCGGCACGTCTTTAGTTTTTGGCTGCAGGGCTCCGAGCAAATGTGTGTGAAGTCTCTCACTGTTAACACTCCTATATGGCACTCAGTTCCAAACCGTACAGACTCAGTGGACTCCCTTAGCCAAAGGGCCAACTCCGCAAGATTGCTTGTTTGCTTGACTCGGGCACTCCGCTATGGCGTTTGAACTAATTACTGATCTATCTGATGTGCTTGCTTGTCTTCTTGGTAGTTCTGGCTCGTCAGCCAATGTCTGGTTGTTACTAGTCATTGCTCTAGGTGCTCTCCTTGCGCGTTCGTCTGTGCCCATTGACCTCTGAGGCCAGGAACGCAACCTGGGCTCTTTCCCCGCTCGCCTGCACACTGATCTGAGGCGGTGTCAACTAGACATGAAGCGGTCTGTTGCTTCAAATTGACAGGTCAAGGGTTTTTCTTGCATGTAGTGATGATGGCGAAGAAGAATGCGGTGGCGATGGCATGGATGCTGTCCCGTGCTTGTTGTTGTTGTTGGTGGTGGTTTCTTGTGTCTCCACTCAAACGCTTCACGATTGCTCTTGCAGAGCCTAACAATACCTCGGTAGATTACGCATTCAACCTAAACTGTAGCCTTCGTCCTCACTCACTGCATCTTCTGACTCTGTCAGGCATGTTGTGGAAATGCTTCGGCGTGGCAAGCAGCTGCGCTTTGGAGGTGCATGCCTTGAAGCCTTGAGGCTGACACAACGCTTTGAGAAAGACTCAACACTCCAGTGCTTAGTGGAAGGGCGGATGATGGTCGTGACTCTTTTTGCGGCAGCTCCCTTCTCCCAGGCAGTCGCCTGGCCATGCTGGAGGAAGCAATGGCCGCGCCAAGCTCTCACTACAGGCTCAGCCACAATCATGCACACCATTATGTTGCTTTAGATGGGCAGCTTTCAGTGCAGAGAACGACTCACACTCGCGAGTCCTTTTTTGGCTGCAGTCGCAATCACCAGCACATTGTCAAAAAGACATGCATTTGGGTGCCACTAAGCAACGGTTCAAATTTCATAGGAGCAAATCTAAAGTCGTCGTCGAGACTCCACACTGCAGCTCGTTGCAGTGCGAGTCTGAATTTCCACGTATAGCTGACCAGGACTCAAGCTGAGCTCCGCCAACAGATCGAGGCAAAGAAGGAAATGAAAGAGCTCATATCTCGAGCAACGACTGCATTGTCACATTTCCGGCAACACGGCATGAGCTTTACTGGTGATCGTAGGTCCAATCCTTGCAAAGTGGCTCTGCAGGCCTGGAAGGAGACCGACCGCAGCAACTTTGACGCTGATCGCCCCTTGACTGCCTCCGGCCCAAGGCTTTTGTGGACCTTGACTTCTTGATGCTGCCTGCAACGACAAAATAGCCATCATTTCTTAACGGCAGTTCTAACAAGGCAGCGAGTAATGAGTATTCGCAGAGCTTGCAAGTGTGCACTCTGAAGACTGTTGCTTGGATGTCTTTGCGAGACAGACGATGCTACTTTGAGCGAGAGCCGCCCGAACTTTGAACATGATGAGGTTGTTTCGATGCTGCGGCTGATGAAGGCAGTTGCTGTGGCGATGACGCTCCTGATATTTGTGCTGATGACTCTGGTGTTCAGGACGATCCTGATGTCATTGCTGATGAAGCCTTCGAGCATGATGATGACGTTCCTGATCTTACGGGAACGATGGTTAGCATGGGTGTTGGTGCCATCGATGATGATGAGTAGAGATGGCCAGAAGAAGGCTATTACGACTCTTGGCGCGCAGCGGGCTACACAGAGCACAATCGCGGCTCGCAGGAGCTGCGTGTGCAGCAGCCGGTTTGTGCTGAAAGAGTATTGATTGCATCTGCAAGCATGCTTCAATGGAGTTGGACGCCCCGGTTGCACTGCACCACCACTGCCACCGATACGATCACCATCATTGTCACCAGTGTCCTCCTGATTCATCATCATTGGCGGAGCGCCAACATACGCTATCATAGGCGCATGATTAAAGTAGCTACCAAACCACACAACGACGCCATGCCAGCATCGACCCGAAAGGGTTTGGAAGAAATCGTTTGAAGACACCTCGAGGGAGGTTGCAGGGACAGTGGTGGTGATGCTAGTCGGTTCAGTGATCAGCTTTTAGAAAGGGGCAGATTTGCACAACTTTCAGCGGGTTGTGTCATTGATCGTGTAGAGATGCGAATTGTTCTAGTAGCTTCGGCGGAACCCAGACCTCTGACCACCGGCACCACCACCACCACTACTCCTTGCCATCACTTTCTGCTCCTAAGCACTCATATAGGGGCCTTAATAATTACCTATGCTGTTTGGGGGGTCCCTTATTATAACTGGCCCCAAAACCCGATTCTAATTATTAAGGCCCCATGAGGCCCCTATATTACAATGACAATGAATCACGTCGAACTTCGAAAAACTCGAACAGAGCAGAGTCGATGAGAGGAGACCTTGGCTCGACGTGCATTGCAGCTGTGCTCCATTCACACGGGAGAGCCACCTGTGGACCACACCAAGGACAACGAGAATTCAGAAAGAGATCAGCATTTTGGGTTTCGGTGTTTAGAACCATTTTTGTCATCGAGTGCAGTCAGAAGTTCGACTACGACCACCAAGTTGAGCCGTATTTGCCAAAGGTGTCCTTGCAGGATCGTAGTCCCTGGAGTTCAAGAGAAAACTTGTGCGCTGAATCATTGACAAGTGTATGTATTCCTGGAAAGCTTGTTTCGCGGGGAACAGCAAGCGAAGCTCTTAGTCATATTGAACACATCATATGTCCATGCATGCCCTCGTCCTTACATCTTGATGCTTCCTGTTGCTGCACCTATCAATGAGAACAACTGATAGCATCTCTTGGAAAGGCGGACAAGGAAGACACGCAGGCCTTTCAGTTATTCAGGCTTCGTCGAGAAGAGATATGAAATCCCTGCTGCCCTGGGCAGGAGTGTCTGCTGGCCGCATCCTTGACTCGTTGATGGGGTTTAGGGTTTTTGAAGTGTTTAGGCAGGCGACTTTGATGCAAGGCCTTGCGGTGTCCATCATCTATGTTTTAGGTGGAAGCGAGCTTACTACGGGTGAGATCCTGCTGCAATCGTAGTCGCGAGATTTGGCGTGGCAGGTAGATTTGGGCTGCGGTAGTGGGCTTTCGACTGCGGTGGCCTGCCGTGTGCGAGCCGACACCCTGGGAACCATCGGTGTTGACTTGTCCTGGGAGATGCTCAAATCTCCGGAGTGGGAGGAGGCGCAGACGCTGCTCTTGCTTTGCTGCTGAAGCCTGAGCAATGAAATCAATTCAAATGTTAAACTGGCTCAGACCTGCATATCTCGCTACAGCCGTCAGATAACACTAGTACTGCTACTAATAGTCAGAGTAATACTAAATTAGTCATAATGACAATATCAACACTAGCAATACTACCAATATTAATACTGATAATTTCTGATAATAGTACATGATGTAGTAGTAATCATACAATACATCAATAACTGCATGTAGTAGCAGTCCCAGGTATCGTCCTCGCCTTCACCTTTGTCGGGTGAACGCCTCCGCTGTGATCTGAGCCAGCCTTTGCCCTTTCGACGCGGTGTCTTCGATCTCTGCCACCAGGGATCTAGAGCAAATACTATGGTTTATGGTAGATCTATAGTAGATAACATGGTTGTATGGTTTCCTTATTATGGTAATTTACGTTAAATCCCTTGACAAGAACCCAGGCTACAGCGTCTCCGCGGTGCATTATTTGGCGCAGGGCTCTGCAACCAGGACTGCAGAGCAGCGCATCAGTGCACTGACGAAAAGCCTTCGGGACGTGCTGTGCGCCGGCTCAAGGCCCTGTGCCCTCCAAGCTGCCCGACTGTTCAATTCAGTAACTTCCAATAGGATCGTGTTTGTTGTTTGTGTTGTGTTGGTGTTCGTTCTGTATGGGATGCTCAATGAAGTCTGCGAGCCTTTGCTCCGTTACCAATTTCTCAGACACCTGAAACTCAGGGCATTTACCCTAAACGAGCTCGCAGGCCTACCTGACACGGGACTCCAATGCTTTGCAGCTGTTCCGCGACGTAGCAGAACAAGACGGCTGGGCGCTTTGCGACCTCGTGGCTAGGTCTGTGCTTCGGTCAGTAGTAGGCCGCTTAAGGAGCTTTAAGTTGGGATTTGGGGTTTGGGCGCCCGGACCAGGCAGGAAGTGGTCCGCTTGAGCTGCATTGGCCTACGGCCTACAGTTTGTGTGGAGGTGCATATTAAGTTCAAGGGGATGCTAGCAGACAGATGTCATAGACTGCGCTGAAGCTGTGAGTTCTGGGGTGTTCCAGGGCCGATGATCGTGATTTCAGGATCTGTCAACCCTGGAGGATTGTATGAGTTGTGCCAAGAGCCTTGAGCGCTTCCCAACTGCACGGCTACGAGTTCGCGCCATGCAACTTGAGCTAAGAATGTCGCCAGGACTTTCCGGAGAGTTGTGGTAGATCTAACTGGCAACAGTGGCAAAATCAAAGGACAGGAGCACCAGTAGCTTCGGCAGCCGCAGACTGGTGTCATTCATAGATCAGCACATGAGGGACTGTCAATGCTCGTGCAACTTCAGAAACGACCGTGGAAAAGACCGACTCCGGCAATCCCCGGCAAGCAAGGTAGTGGATCAGTCTCACGGGCGTCCAGCAGAGAGGGACTTCCTTTACTTGGTTCGCCCCTTTCGAAAAGCAGATCATGCTTTTGCTGCTTTGGTGTGTTGCTTTTTTTGGGGAGAGTTCGGCCTTGAGATCATGTGCGTATCAGAATCAGAAAGTTGAGAGCCAATGACTTACTCAGTTGATGCCGAGCTGGATGCTGGGTCACACTCATGTCACCCATATCACACATGTGTACTGTATTGTGTCACTTGACAAGTATTGTTTGAAGAGCCAGCTACATCGATCGTTCCTCGAGGCATCCTACCACGGTCAGGATGTCCAGCGTTCTGCAGCAATTTTCATCTTATCAACTTCGGGGCAGCCGGCTCGACTAGGGTGTAATACTGAATGAACACTCAGAGCTCACGAATCATCGATTATGCCATCGGTACTAACGCCATGTTGTATTGCTGCATTATTGGAGTCTAGATGTCAATCGGTCACAGAGACGCGACCCGTGACTGAGGAAGCCTCCGTCCAGGAATAGAAAGGCCACCGAGATGTGCTTTGTATGCTCATGCTGCTCGGCCACAGCTCCGTCGAAGATCGAAGGTTGGTTGATCTCGAGTTTTAGCACGGAATCTGGGTTGAGGGTCGAGCTACAAAGCCTCAAACCTCCAGAGCAAGTTTCTGGCCAGCTTACGTAGCACCTACTTCGAAGGTAAGTTGCGGAAAAAATCGTAGTAATCAGGTCATGGCACTGTGTGCTAAGCTACGTACGTATCCATATTCGCGGTAATGTAAAGATGACAACCAGGCAATGGCAGTACGCGTGGCTATCAAACCACTTATTGCAATTGTTTCTTCTTGCTTCCTTGATTTCGATCGGATTGAGACCATGACTTGCTTTGGTGATTAACATCGCCTTCATCATGTTCGCATGGCTGGTGTACTTGTGGTGCTGTTGACGATGATGAGGACGACAATTGTCATCACTTTCCTTCGTGATAAGGTGCTTGTGGTCCTGAATATGACTGATACTGCCCGACGCCCCTGCCAGCGAAGGCGAACGCTACATGCGCCTTAGCTCTGGAGGCTTGGGCAAAGGCTGCTGGCATTTCCCCAGCTCCTTGCTTCAGCAATGGAGCACCATCTAGGCGAAGGGCACAACAGACATGCTACTGAACAGAATGCCGGGATGACACCGGAATATACAATTCTGGTAGTCTCTTCAGACTTTTGCCCCGTTCGACTTGCCGGGCACAGTACCGAAAACGAATAGATTTTCATCTAAAGTAAGCAGTGCAGAGACACCATCATCCCAAGCTCCAGTACGCTTGAGCCTACACACCCTGCAGTCTCTAAACCCCAGCAAAATCAGGTTGGCCCGAGGTCCCTATAGCATGGATCCTACGACGTGAAGTCAGCATTTGAGGTCCCCACTTTCCGTGAAACTCCGAGATATCCTGCAGAGGTGTGTCTGGATGGAGGCCATCGAGCCTGGCTTGTTCGCATCTTGCTTACGATTGTCCGTCCATGGGTCTAGAGCCTCTAGGAGTTTGCGGTTTTGGATATTATTCTTGCTAGAACCCTTGCTGTTCCTTTCATCATTGTGGTCGTCAGCTTGTCGTCGATGCTTCTAGTGATGAGAAAGCAGCTGGAGTTTGAGGGCCGGCCGAATGCTCTAGCTGGCTCCGCCATCGGTTGTAAACATGAAGAATCAAGCCATTGTATGCATGGGGAATTCGGGAGCATTTCCACTCGGAGTATTGCCGGCAAGAAGTCCCTAAGGTGAGCATGATCGCTTTGCGAAGCGAATGGTCCGACTCCACAAACGCCGCGAGCTTGCACCTTCATGTCTCTGTGCCTGTCAACATGCACTGTGCACAGCGACGTGTGCGTGTGTGTGTGTGGGTGTGCAAATCAGCAGGTCACATGCTTGTTTGTAGAACGAACATATGTGTATTTAAATAGTATGCACTGGCATATCTATCTAACAGAATCTGACAGTAGCAAGCGCGGATGTGTCCGCACACGCTGAAGTATTTATATCTCTGTTGGTACGTGCACCTGCGTTTGTCACTTGGCTATATCTATCTTCACCTTTGGTAAATCATATGTCTGGTACATCAGAGTGCAGGTCCCTTTCGTGACGTCCCGCATACATACCACTTCATGCAGTCAGACCTGTCATCTTCGACGGAAGGCATCGGTGGGGCAACAGGCTGCACAATGCTGTATGTGCTTGTGAACCTTCGCAAGCTTGTGGTCAGTTTCTGAAGGGATGCCACCCCAAGGATGCCAGACAGATGGTGCAACGCTCGACCACGCCCAGCCACTGGAAGACCGGTCGAAGATCCTGGCTGTGTCTTGGCCTCTTGTAGGGCCTTGTACTTGAAGCAGGGTGGTGTGCTTCCTGCTTTTCATGGATGTTGAAACCATTCTCATGTTGCAGATCCTGGAATGTTTTTGCTTCTCCACAGAATCGCTTGATGCACCACTCTACTTTTCAAATCCTTCATCGCTGCATACCCGCAGATCCCGATTCCCTGCAGTGCTCTTCAAGACATCCGAAGATCGAACCCCCGCAGAGTCCGACGAACCGGCTGAAGTTCTTCGGAGTCTGTCGCCGAAGATCAGGAGAAGCTTCAGGTGGTGGAGACCGAAGTCAGTGACGAGGAGGCTGGCATGCCGACAACCCCAGGAAGAACTAAGGTGTAACTCTAGACAAGAGAATATACAACATGATACATCGTGTCTTTATACTTATATATATATATACAGATACACACACCCCGAATTCGTTGACTGATTAATCCGGCTCACACGCAGAGTGTAGAGGCCTTTTTGGTGGTTCAGCGGTTTTCTGGTGAAGCGCAGAGAGCCCGATGATACAACAAGCTTACCCAAGAAGCGACACCTGGGGAGACGATAGGACAGAACCTGTCTGTAGGGATCGCGTGCCTACAAAAGCCTGTTCCAGCGACCTGCAGGCAAGATTATCTACGGTACTGGGCCTTCTTCATACGTGAACGGTGCAGAGACTAGCTTCAAAAACAAGCCGGCCTCGTGGACTTCCTGGCGAATCTGCGGCTCCCGCGGCCGGGTGCTCCAATTTCGGCCTCGCGGTCACCTCGAGAAGACGCTCTGCTTGAAGCCGTTTGCCGCGGTGGCACTGGGAGCAGTTGACGACGAGCCTGGGTCTGATCCGCATAGCGGCGGCATAGCGTTGGGCGCTTTAGGGTGCTGGGCCTATGGGGTTCAGGCTTTACCTGATTGGATTTCATTGGGCTTAGGGTTCAGGTTTAGGTTTCAGGTTTTTAGGTTTGGAGGTTTAGTGTTGAATTGCATTCGTCAGCTGAGCGATGCCATGATGAGATGACCGCTGCTGCGGTTCCTTGCATCTGAGAAAAAGGGTGCGATGGAGGGGTCGGAACCCTGCATCCTTTTAGTCTCTAGCGTATGCCAAAGCCCTGTCCTAATTACTCAGGCCCCTATATTATCGGCCTTTGGTACTCTCAGTAAAAGCAGCTTTGAGTTCAGTGCGCTCTGTGAGTTGTATCCAGCTCCGTTGTGTCGTGTCCAGAACACTGCATGCACTGATGGCTCTCGGAGACATGAGGGTTGTATTCAATAGTGAGCTCAGGTGTGAGAAGCAGTTCTGGAGACTATATTATATATATATATATATAATTGCTACTTGTCGAACTGCAAACTGCAAACCTTCGACATCAAAACCTCAAGCCATCACAGCCAGCCGGGCTCAGCCGGGCGTCCAAAGAGCCAAGGCCGCCTCCAAGCCCCTCCACCCTCTGCAGCCATGTAAGACTTGAAAGCCACCGGAGTCTAGACGGATATCACCAAACAGCTAACAGCTGCTACCGAACATACTTGTCGGATTTTCGTTCCAGGGTCCTCAGGGCCTTCCCGCTGTAGTTTTGATGCTTCGCGCCTAGAGACGGCTCTGGCGCAGCAAGGCCAGCTGAGTCGAGTGTAGTCAGCAGTTGGGATGATCAGACTGAATGTCATGACAGCGAAAGCACCATCCGTCACATCTTCACCGCCGCCACCTCCACTGCCATCACTACAACCCTCACCCCCCGCACCACCACCACCACCACCAACACCACCACCAACACCACCAACAACAACAACAACCACAAGAATCCTGGCACAATAACACCACCACGAGCAACATACAACAATGACAGCTGTAAGCATAGCTACAACAGCAACAAGATCAAGCACTGACTAGCCCAAAAACGTTCACACCAACACGACCAATACGACAAGGTTTGCAACGGCAACAGCAACAACAACGGCCACAGCAGGCAACGCGCAACGACGACAAACGATCACTCACCAATAAATCAAACGATCGACAGGCGACAACGATAGCAAGACCCGACATGGACATCTGACAACGGAAACAACACCAGAAGCAGCCAGCGGCAATAACAACAGAATTCAGCACAGAAATGAATGACGACACCAGTGAACGCTGGCAGCACATACGAGCCATGTAGCGATTGCAGCAGTATCGAAGAAGCACCCCTCCAACATCACCTCAAAACCAGCGCAGGAGCAACACCACTGCCTTCGATAGTAGTGCGAGTGAAAGCCTGGAGTGACGACTCTGCCAATGCCAAAACGTTCTCAACCCCCCGAGAAGTTAAGGAGTGCCTGTTGCAGCGTTGGAGAATTATTGAGGCAGCACTAAACGAGTCTCTCGCTGTTTAAATCGGTCAGACTGCAGTTCTAGGCGTTGCGGGCACTGAGGCCGCAACAGTTCGACGAGGGTTCTCTGCTCGCACACCCTCAAAGATAGCATCTTGCAGCCATGGTGAGTCGATCGACACATCCTATTAAGCCCTGCGGTCAGATTGACGAGACTTTGAAGAAGGACGTTCCAGCACAAGATCCCGCTGAATTCCCCTAGCCACTCCCAAGGACCCCACGCCCAACAAGCCCAAAACAACCCGCACTAAGCCGGAAGCCCTCAAGCCACCTCCATGAGGAGAGTGACTTGGGCCCCGAGGCGCTTGCAGCCCATGGCCGAGGGATGTGCCGCTCAAGCACAGGTCCCAGGGCTCTACCAACCAAGGAACCAGAAATTTCGGGGCTCATTATACAGACTTACACTGGGGGTTTTACTAGTTTATATGGGTTTGGAAGGAACGTGTGTGTGAGAGAGAGAGAGTGTGTACACAGAAATTCTTGAAGTTTCTTCCTTTATGCGTGCAGGCCTTCACCCGTCTATCTTCTGTACATATTGGTTGCGCGCAATATGTGCCGGAGAAGGACTACATTCGAAATACAATGCATGGACATAATCTGCCAGCATTTTGTTCAATTCCAAAAGCCTTGAAGGCCAAAGATAATCGAATGGGCCGGTGGGCCACACCAGGGAGATTCAGTGCCCTTCCGCCGTAGTATTAGATTGAAAGATTCAGTCATGTCCCCTACAAGGGCCACTGCGCAAGCCTTCGTTCCCACTGACTTCTGATGCCGTGGCATCTTCTACTCTCGCTGCCGCGTGCAGTTGTGGTTGACTGCATTGTACATGTATCTACTCGAATGGCTTAGGGCGTAACTGGGGCTCCCAGAGTCGCTTGTCTTTGTAAAAGAAGGGCAACCCCTTCGCCTTCACCCCGCCCCGGAAGTTCGCCTTTCGCCGCAGGTAATGCAGCAGCAGCAGATGGTCAATTCCATGCTGCAGCAGCTGCCGCAGCAACAGCGGTCGCAAATTGAGCAGGCCGGATCGTTGTTCATGCAACAGCGTCCGGGCAGCCTGTCGTGACTATAGTCTTTACGGAGTGGCAGGCGCAATCTCACTAAAGGCATCCAGAATCGAGTCCTGGACCTTTCGACAGTACTCCGGGTGTGTTTCGAGACTGCTGACACCAAACTTGCAGTCCTGTTTCCCCGAATTCGAGTGTGCTGCCTCTACGCGGTACCTGACAGACCAGGGCACCAACATGCCGTGCCCACAGCAGGCTGAGCTAAGAATTCCACCATCCACAGGCTCCAAACATGGAGCAGGTTGCATGAGATCGTGGTGTTTGGGCACCAGACACAGTAGTAGACTAAGTCTTGTGATGCCATAATTAACTCGTAGGGGGTATAGTTTTGACATACTGCGAAGATGCGACATTAGCGAACAAATCCACCTAACCAACTCCAGCCACGCAGCCTTGTGCCATCTCCGTCAGGCTGTGAACCAGTACCGCCAAGCTCTGGTCCAAAATGGGACTGCTGCCGACACAGTCCAGGCCGGGGCTTCATTCCTCTCAAGTCGGTGTGGTTTTAAGGTTCGAAAGTGGGCAGGGGCGAAGTACATGAGGCCCATGCCATGGGCCATATAGAGCTTGAAGAGCACCACACACACACACACCCTGATTAAGCCCTCCACTCTACCTCTCCGCAGGAAGCGAAGAAATCCGAAGGAGATGAATGAGCGGAAGAGACAAAGTCTGATGTAAGCTCTGCAGTTCCAGCTGACTCTACCGGGACTCTACCATGCTCCCGCAGCCATAATCTCACTCTTTGAGGTCTCCTAGCTCTAGCGCTGAGTCTGCGCCTTGGTTTCCGAACAGCACGAAAACATGCGACTAAGTGCAACAGACTTATGGCATGATACGAACATCATCGAACGTCTACTTGTCACGTTCGTTGCGTTTGCAAAATGCCTAAGCCGCTGTTGTGAAATCAACTTCATTAAGTATGAACAGCGATGCTCGTTTACAACACTACATCATGTCTGACTCCTGCGAGACCTACGTCTGGAACTATTACACGCAATGCGTGCAGAAGCTCTACACGGACGGGCTCCGTGACATTTCGTTAGGTGTGGATATTGGGTTTTGCATGTGTCTGTCGCTGGTTTCGGTTTGCAATGTGTTCTATGTTCGTGTAGGCTTTTGCATTTTTTGGTTTGGTGATGTTCTGCAGTTTGAAACTTTGTATCTTCGTTATTTCCTGACTGTTCAAAGTATATGTTCAAATTTGTGCACTGTTTAACTGTGCTCGGCAACTTTTTGGCTCTTCGCAGGGCTTTTGAACTTATCGACTGTGGGGGAATGTTGCTCGCATGTTCGGGTCGCTCGGGAGGAGAACTTGCCGAAGCGGTTTGAGTGTTGTCGGAGATCTTTTCGAGATTTTGATGTCTTAAATGGTTTTTGGTGTTCCGAAAGCTTCCGAGCGTGTTCCGACTGTGTTTTAATTCCTCATGTTGACCAACTCTCGGAGAGCCGCCATCCAGCAGACCACCTTCCCCGAGCGAACGAATAAGGTGGCTCCACAGGCTGCAGCAAAGCTCTCGGCAAGAGTCAAGCGTTTGCGCTTGAAGATGTACTGACGATCAGAACAAGGTTAAGCCCGTGACTTGCGACTCGGTCTTTGTGCAAGCTGGAGGGAGGGATGCATCATGCGACATGCGACGGCAAAACCTAATAGAGCAGAGTCCTATGATGTAGTTGTAAGCATGAGGTTCAGAGTGTACCGGCCCTCCATGGCAGCAGCAGAGGCAGCAGAGTTTAGGTGCAGGCGCCCAGCATCACGGATAGCTTGCGCAGGACCAATCGAATGCGGCTATCCAGAAGCAGGCCGGCAAAGATTGAAAGGGCCAATGCTGTGCAGCTGTCCATTTTAGCACAGGCTTGATGGTTTGACGGTGTGACGCTTCACGTGGGAGCGGCAGTAGCAATGCACTTGGGAATCGAAAGAAGCCATGCTGGCCTTGCCAGGGGCAGTCGCAGAAGATGTTCGAGCAGCAACAGCAGCAGCAACAGCAGCAACAACAGCAGCAGCAGCAACAACAGCAGCAGCAGCAACATCAACAGCAGCAGCAACACCAGCAGCAGCAGCAGCATCAGGCTGGGCAGTGGGTGCAGGGCTTGCTCGAAACAGCAGACTGCGAGTTCCATTTGCCCACAGCTGAAGCTTTCATTTTTAGCGCAATCACAACATCTGGGTGTTTCATATCTGCACGCTCATTGTTAAGTTAAGCCCTGGGGCATAGATTCCGAAGGGTCAATCGAGGCACAAAGTTTCGTACCCACCCACCCAGAGGTCTTTCTTCATTAGTCTTAATTTCTTAATTACTCACCGTGGACAATTGGCTTTGAGGAGCTCTGAATATGTAAATGACATGCTCCCCGAGGGTTGGTTGTTTAGGGTCCAGCTGCTTGGCGAACTCGAATATTCAATTGAAAGTGCACTGCCAATGCTGTTGACTTTGTAGACGAAGTCGGATCCTGACCGGCTCGTCTGAGGAGGTGACCACCAGCTCCGGCAGTGGCCTGCTGAGTGGCTCCCTGGGAGGTTCCTTTGGCCCACGTGTTGCCGGGGCTTGATGGCGGAAAATCGAGTTTTCGTAAGGAAGGAGGAGTTCGAGAGCTCAGAGGTACCAAGGGAGGGCCATGGCCTAGCCGCCTAGCCACCCCTAAAGCCACTTTATTCATTGTTTCAATGCGGGCTGTGGACATGGTCTTGAAGACTTTCGTGGATTACTGACGAGGTTGCGAACAGAAGATACGAATCCACACAAGCACATCAAGCTGCATGTGCACAACTACACCGTAGAAAGAATACTTGCCTCGGCTTGCAAAGAGCAAGAGCTTCTCCCCGAACTCCGCCACATCGGAAGCCCTAGCCCCGAAATCCCAAGACCCCATGCCACGAAGGCTCCTCCACGGGGCTTCTGGGTGGATCCCTTGGCGGCTCCTCCATTGGTGGCCTCTCTGCTCGACAGGCTTCGTCGGGGGCTTCGGGGTTGAGTTTCCAGTGGTTTGGGGCCTTGCGGGCCTTTTGGGGTTAGGATTTAGGATGACTTAGGGTTTAAAAAGATTTAAAGTCTAGGGATTTATTTGGGGCTCTTGGGGGTTTGGGGCAGATTCAGGGTCGTCGGGCCAAAGATGTTCACTGGGGCAAAGGAGCACTTGAGAGGTGAAGCGGGTCCTGAGGACGGTTTTCGAGGGTGGAAGGTTGGCGTTGGTGACTGTCTCCACAACTTGGGTGACGTGTCACCGCGGCACTGGAAAAATTAAAGTTCAAAGCTAAATGCATATACGAGCCAATCTGCCGAACCAGATGCCTTCCCTGCTCTGTCAGAAGGACACGAGTTCTTTCTCCGGCTGTGGAGGCATGGCTCTCAGTCCGTTCTGTTCGTCTTCGTGAAACCGGCTGTGGTGTTTGCGGCAGTCTAAATCGTGATAGTGGTGCATGCTCCATGCTCAAATCGGCTCTTATTTATGTCTTGGAAAGTCATACAGCAGCTTGACAGATTCTTTTAGCACTGTCGTGCTGGACTTGCAAACAAGTCGCATTTCCACCTTCTGCGGTCGAGGGCATCAGCCGTTGCCACTTCGACCTTCACACGGTGGACAGAGCGAGTGAAGGGAGACTGTGTATTCGGCTGTAGCTCCGAGCTACAGACACCTCCAGTCTCAAACACGTGACAGCCCACCCCCGGTACGGCCATAGGAGCTGCAGGATCCTTAAAGTTAAGAACCAGCTTGGAAAAAAGAGGCTCTACGATATAATGTAAGTGTAGGTGAGTAAGTATGTATGCAACCGTGAATGTATGGATGTAAGTGTATGTATGTACGTATGTACGCACGCACGCACGCACGCACGCACGCACGCACGCACGCATGCATGCATGCATGCATGTGCGTGTATCAAGATTTTTTTTACTACACATACACATAGATGCACTAGTTGTGTCGTTATTATGTTTTTGTGTGTTAGTTCCTTCCTCATTTTGTACTACTGGCATGCGGCATGAGTGTAAAACGCGTTTCGCATCGTGTGGTGTTACATGTCGCTGTTCGGATATGGTTATTGGTATGTATATAGTATCCCGAATCAAGTTCTTGCGACGTGGCCAGAGCACCGAGCAGAAAGCAACCTGGCCCCCCGTGGGCTGGATGTCCGACTTGGTTTGTTGTGTATTAATAAGCAACTAAGCCATCATTAAGCCATAGCTTTTAAACCGCTTTTAGTCACTGTGGTCAGTCCTAGTATTGTTCTCTTACTCTCGGCTCCCAGAAGCAGACACTGAATCTGGACGTCCATGAGGTATGGGCCGGCAGATGGGCTCGAACCAAGCGCTGCCGGCTGTATTGGAGCAAGCTTCCTGCAAAGTAGGTAGGTGCCGGATTCAAAAGTAGGTGCAGCACAATTTGGCATGTCCGAGAAGCGGAGCCCCTATTTGCCTGAGAGCTGCAGGGCAACCTGTTCAACAGGAAGGACAGAGACCACCGTAGCCGTTTCAAGTCAAGGCATCTTGGAACAGCGCACATCCGGAACTAGGAACAGATGATGGGATTCGCCGCCGTCGCACTTGTCCTCGGATGCGCTTACGGATTGCCCTCTGAGGATCTGGGCAAACCGCACAAGTGGGTCCCCGCGGAGCAGTGCACCTTCGTGAATCCCCCGAGGGTGTTGAGTTCTGCCAAATCACGAGCTAGCGCTGAGCCCCCTCAAGATCCGCCGCATCACCGTAACCTCCATTCCCATAAACTCTCTCAGAATAGCTTCAAGGCCGCTAAGCAGTCCCGACAGATGTTCACATCTCTAAGTTCCTGCAGAAGATGGTCCCCACCTCATGCATGCACTTCTGATTCCCGAAGGTTCCGTACTACTGGGACGAGAAGTGTGCTGTTGAGTCTTTGGGCTGTTGGGCAGCAACTCGGCAGTTGTTTGGGCCATTGCTGGATTGTCATGTCTAGGCACCCTCAGGTCTACAGTTTTCATAGGCCCTAGACCGTGGATCCTATGCTCTACAACCCAAGTCTTTTGAAAAGGCCTCATCCGTATGGGTTCGAGCACAAGAAACTGCAAGTCTCCAGCACTTCTGGCGATTACCAACACAGTAGTATCCAGCTGGTCTATTGTGACTATATGGCGGGCATGTCTGATTGGATGATGACGATGATGGTGGTGCGACACTGGTTGGCATCGTTGCTGTTGCGGGCATCGTTGCCGATGATAAACATGATGAACCACAGGATCGGATCCTAAGTATGGGGATCCTTGATATGAGGATCCTCCCAACAGGACCCCTGTGATGTTAATCAAGGGTATAAAGTGTAAAGAAGGCAGCTTTGGACTGCGGAGAGTAAGCCTTTTTTTCTTCGCAGGACGAGAGGTCCGAAACACCAAATCCTCAGCAAATCAGAACGCTGCAGAAAGCTTTTCTACCCGCCAAGCACAGGATGGAGTTCACCCTCAGTGCCGATTTTGTGGCGAGGCTCCCTGGCGTGGGCTTGGAAGCCTTTCCATTCGGCTTGAAATAGGGTTACTTTCTCCACATACAACACGAAACCGAAGACGACTGAGGCTCCATACACAGGGCTGAAATGCCCTGAGGACGCTATTGTTCCGAATCGCCGAGCCTGCGCTTTCGATAATCCACCGATTGTTCCCTTCTATTGGGAGCCGACATGTGAGGATGGCATGTTGGGATGCTTCGCTGATGGACACAACTTGGGATGCAGGTATTGTGGCCACGGGATCTATGAAAACGTAAGTTGCCCAACATCTGTGTGCAGCTTTGTCAACGAGCCCGTGACACCGTACTACTGGGATACCTTGTGCCTTGGATGTTGCGAAGAGGCGTGCTTCATTAAACAGAGACTTACTATATACGATTACTGTTGATGTGCTGGGTACGTTTGTATGATCATATATAGATATATGTACATGTACATGCACATGCGGCTATTGCCGGCACATACACATACATGATATACATATATACATATATACATATATACATATATATATATATATAGGACAAGTATGTACATACGTGCTTGCGTATATATGCAAGCGGCTTTGTACGTACGTATGCACGCATGTATGTATGCATGCACGCAATTACCCATGCATGCGCATAGGCATGCATCAACACATGTGCGGATTGATGGATGGTAGATCGATGGATGGATGTTCCTTGAGATCAGGCAGATATCTCAACCGATAGACAGAAAGGTAGAAGACAGATTCCAGCTCGTCCGCCAAAGGCCAAGAAAGACATGATGATGTGAAGCACCAGTAGCCAAGGTGTCAGATGGGCATGCTGGGATGCAATGCAGATGGGATCCATGTCCAGTGCCGGTTTTGTGACTTCCAGCCTTTCAATGACATTCAGTGCCCAGAAACTGCCCGGCCAACCTACGAAGATGGGGAATGCTGGTTCCCAATGGGCACGGCTCAGACTCACAAGTGGAACCCGCGATGCAAGTGGGGCATTCTGGGTTCTTCGGTCGCAGGATTCAGCATCGTTCTATCTTTCTGCGAGAGCTTGACGGAGAGTCGACTTGAACTCTGCAGGAGCCGAATAGGATATGCTCGCATACCTTGCCTTACGACGTGCTGATGCTTAATTTCGAGGGTCGCCACCTTGGGTAGCAACATGCACTATGGTGGCGAGGAAGGTCAGTGAGCGTTTGAGGAAGCAATGATCATTATCACGAAGGTTCTTGTGGCTAGGTCTTTGTGGTGTTTGGAGCTCCTAATCTCTAAACCCCAAACCCTAAAATCCTTGGCTGTCAGTTCTTTTGCGCGGCTTCCACTGCTCTGCCAAGGCTGCTGGGCCGATGGTGTCCACAGGCAGTGCCAGTACTGTGGCCCCGGATCCGACGGAGCTTTGGTTTTCCTAGAATCGAAGGGGCTTTCTACGGGCTCTATGATAGGGCTTCATAGGGACTTTTGAGGGTTTCATAGGGTTTCAAGTTTCTACTTTTCTCAGAGTTTTCTATGCATCAGAACAGACGAAGATGGTAGTATGACTTTGTGGGGATACTAGTGGCGCCTTAGTTTTGACGCTCCCCGGTCTTCCTCGTCGGAGCGCACAGAATATATGGGAGACTCATGGTATTTAGGAGAGTTTCCCTAGCATACACTCCCAAAGACTTGTCAGAGTTGCTGAGGAATCTATGCTGGCATCTCTTGTGATGATGATGATCGTCGTCTACGTGATGACGAGGGCGAGGCCCAAAAGGGGAGCTCTGTGTCTCAGCTGCAGGCACCTCTGCCGTTCAAAGAGGAAATTTCGTGAACGGTGCTGCTTAAGAAACGGCGGCGGTGGGCTTCGGATTCGGCTTCATAGCTCCGGGTTTACGGCCAGTTTAGATCCCTTTGATGCTAGTGTCGCCTCAGTCACCACTTCTGACCGAGTAGAGTAAGAGATTCAGCGGGACATACAGGGCCTCGAGCTCCCATGCCCAGGTAGTCTTCCCGTGAGTCGCTCCGGTGACTCTGTAATGCTCATTTCAATCTTGGAACGGGCTCGGGAGCCCTCTACGGTATAGGGCTTCGGAAGTCTTTAAAAGACTCCAGGCCAAACGCTGCCCGGGTCCTTTTCAGGATCTTTTGGGGTCCTACAGAGTCCCCCATGCCATGTCCCACGGTGGTACTCTTTACAGTAATTTGATTGAGATGGCTGCACGAATGTGCCCCACGAAGACTGAGCCCAGCTGGAATTCAAAGATGTTGAAAGCATCATTGCTGTTAGGTAAAGCCTTTGGGGCCCTTCCAGCCACGCACAAAGCGTGGGCAAACGACCACACGTGTTGAGAAGGGGCGTGCACCTTTTGTCTGCAATCCTCACTGTGAGCCAGTTGGGCGCATGGGAAAATGGAACGCATTGACCACATGCAACACATAGAGTCTGTAGTCAGGTTCGTTCTTGAACTCCTCAGTGGTCGGACGATGTTTACATCACGACGCCGTGCTTCTTCAACAGACCATTCAGCCAGTCTATGCTGAGTTGGAAACCTGCTGATACAAGGCATCATGACGAACGTGGCACTGCCTTTTGTAGCGTGGCGTGGCACTGCCCTCCATGCTCACGTTCGCATGCATGCAACACCACTGCCACTAGCAGTACGAAGGCTGCCCTGCATCTCTTTCTCAACTTGTGCACCCTGCTGTAGCCTGTGCAGTGCACAAGCCCCATGCCAGGCTGGGATGATGGGTGGCATGGGCACTCCCGCCATCGCTTAAAGTTGGACTGCAGTGACTGCGGTCCTGTTCTTTGCATGTTGGCCGCTTGCATTGGACCGGAGCTTGAGCTCGCCCGTGATTCGACACATGCACTCGGCAAAAGTTTGCAGCGGCCAGCTTTGGCCGTGAAATACCATGCACTAGTCACTACTCCAATGCCATGTCAGGTACATCCATGTCGTCTCGAATGGGCGAGCAGCACCAGCCGCAGCAGACCTCCGTCTTTGCGAAAATGCAGGGAATGGGCACTGGGATGCATGGTGGAATGGGCAACATGGGCAGCAACATGGGCGCCATGGGAGGCAGCATGGGGATGGCCCGCAAAATGGGCAAAGGCGGCATGGGCGGGATGAACAACATGAACAGCATGAACAACATGGGTGGTGGCATGATGAACAGTGGGATGGGCGGCATGGGTGGCGGCATGTGTGGCCAAGGAATGCAAGGCATGGGTGGCATGGGCATGGCCCAGGGCAACGAGAAGGGGAAGATGGGCTCCGGCGGAATGTGCGGCATGACCATGGGAGCCATGGGCCAAAAGGGCATGGGGAAGCCCATGGGCTGCAAAGGCGACTCCAATGGTTGCGGTGCACAAGGCAGACTAGCAGCCTCCTCATGTTTCGATGCGTTCTAAGCGCTTAAGCAGCTCATCGCACTTCACCCATGCAAAGCAAAGAACCGAGAGTCCCGCCCTCTTGGATCCCTGAGAGGTCGGCCGCCTATAGGTGGCAGCATGGTCCAGCGGCCACCACCGGTGATGATGCTTCGAGCATGCTCCTGAGACGATGTGCCAAGGTTTTGGGCGGGATGGCCTTAACTCCGTAACTGTGGCGGACTCAATACTCCTCGGTTTGACAGCTGCAGTGCAGTCGGACTTCAACCTTCAACTTCTCAGAAGGCATCGCGAGCCCGTGACATATTTGGATTCCATGAATGCCATGAATAGCAGATGCCCCGTGCTCTCTGAGGGCACCACCCCAGCGCAGCGGATGCAGATGCAGCAGGCACAGCAGCAGGAGCGCTTGATGCAGGCACCATCCCAAGCTTTCCAGGAGAACAAGAAGGGGCCTCGGTAAACGCTCTGTAGTATAATAAGACTATACTAGACTATACTGACTATACTACTATATTATATTGCTGTGTTAGCATACTCTCGCTATCAACGCAACCTTGACGAAGTGCGTGGGTTGTTCGGCCAATCCGGCTTGTTGGGGGGTTTCAGAAGGGGAGACGGAGAGTCGAGGCGAGGCGGGGGGAACAGGTTCTGAGTCACGAGCGGCTCGCACGGAGGGTTTCAGGGCTTAGAACCCATGTTACGACATGCCGGACTTCGGGATGGGTTTGGTTCTCTGCTTGTTCGCGAGAGTTTGGATGAGTGGTTGTAAAACGCTGCTAGACGCGATCCGAAGCCCGAAAAGCCGTATACTATAGAGGCCTTAATAATTAGACTAGGGCTTTGGGGTATATTTTAACCTATTATAATATAATAAGGAACTCCCAAAATACTATTGTTAATTAATGCCTACATTAAACCCCCAGACTCAGGGCGGCGGCTTCTGCGGAGGCGCGCAGAATTTCGGCACCCCACCGGGCTTCGGCCAAGCCGGGGCTTTCCGCGGTCGGCCGCCAGTCCCCGGGCACCACTTTGATGTAATATAGGGGCCTTCATAATTACCTGTACTATTTTGGGGTTCCTTATTATAACTATAGTATATAATGGGCCCCAAAACCCTATTTTGAGGCTCCTACATTAGGGGTGGGAGGTTTTGGAGCTGAGGGTCGCTGATTGCAACCATACTGCCGCCCTCCATCTATGTAACTAACTAACTAACTATCTGTCTGTCTGTCGGTTTATGTATCTCTCTATCTCTCTCTCTCTCTCTTTTCTCGCTCTCTCTCTCCCTATCTCCCTATGTATCTATCTGCCTATCTATCTACCTGTCTATTTATCTAGCTAGCTATGTATCTAGCCAGCTCGACCTTCCTGTCTACCTATCTGTCTGTGCATCTATCTGTCTATGTGTCTATCTGTCGATCCACCTGTCGATCTATCTATCAGGCTTTCTTACATACGTACACAAGACCCAAAGACAGCAATGTACATTGCAGGAACTCGTAAGTGGCTTCTCAGGCTCACATGTTCGGGGCTTGCGTGGTTTCGGCAAAGATTCATCCCAAAGAAGTGGCCCTTTGGAAGATACAAGGTCGCACATCCAAGCGATCGCTGAAGCCTAGTTAAGCATGGAAGTGAACCCCACAATCTGTGACAAACCACCCCAGAGCCTGCCTAGGCTGCAATACGACCTTCAACGGCTCCTGGAATGGGACCTGGCGGTCTAGGCGACGAAACCACCCGGGCTTCTGAAGGTGAAGGATTGCGAGGCTCTTGCCAAGTTTTCCCTTTCGTGATGACAAGTCCGGAGAGAGGTTCAACACTTTTCTGGCTATTTACATGCAGTCTATGGCTTGACCAAGGTCCGGAGGAATTTCGCACCGAAACTGGACGCCCGTCAACTGTCATCTGATCCATCATACCTGTAGCTGAACGCTCAAAAACTCGAAACCTGCAACTACCGTCACCCCCAAGACCCGGGCAAGAAAGGCCTTCAAGGTCAGACACTTTATCTCCTAGCCCCAAACCATATCCACCTAAATTCCGTAAGCAGTGCAACCCAGCCCTTAGGCCCTGAAGCTACGCATAGTCCCGCCTTAGGCGGCAACGCCGGGGGCCCCAAGTTCCCTCCGGCGCTGCAGTCCTGGCTGCAGCGGCTCTTTGCCCAGCAAGGCTTGGGGCTTTGCTGGGGGTGGTGGGTTGCGCAGTGAAGATAGCTGCTGAAGGAAGCAGTTCACCGTTACTTGCATGTCCCAGAAGCAGACATTGAGATGGTTACCGTGGCCAATGTGTGGACCTGTATATCCTCTGCAACGGTCACAGTTCCTAAGTGATCGTTCGCACCGGGCATGCCAGGCAACTCGGACACCAATTTGCAAAAGGAAACCCATGTCCTCGGCTCAGCGTGTTCAGCTAAGGCGGAGACAGAGAAACAGAGACAGCAATTGTTGAATCTAGACATGAAATTACGGTGTCACGCACAAAAGGACAGGAAGACCGAAAGAGGAAGACAGGCCGAATTGTTTGGAGCAGATGCTCTCAATCATTTGGGCTCGTGTTGGACACTTTCATCCTCTGCTCTAAATCGCGTTCTATCTTCGCCTGTCTTTCTCTCTGGCTATCTGCCAGTCTATCTGTCTAGCTATCTGTCTAGCTATCAACCAGTCTGTCCATCCGTCTGTCGATCCATCTATCATCTATCTGTTTATTTACTTATCTACCTGTCTATCTACCCGTCGATCTACCTATCTACCTATCCATCCATCTACCTATCTGTTTATGCGGGTCTATCTATCCGTCAAGCCGTCTGTTTATCCGTCTGCCCGGCTGGCTGTCTGTCTGTCTGTTAGGCTGTCTCTGTCAATCCGTGTATCTGTCTGTCTAGCTAACTAGCTAGCCAACCAGCTATCTACTTGTCCATTGACGATTGTTTTTTATGTCCATGCCGTGGCATGTATCATGGCTTCGGCGAGTAGTATCTCTCCAGGTGACTCTGCATGCTAAGGCATACCTGCGATACTGGGTGCAGCACTGGAACAAGACGGTGCCATCCGGCGTGGGTCTTCAGGGCTTGAGATGTGCAGAGGAGTGCACCTTCACCTGGGCTTGTGATCTGGACAGCTTTGTGCAGAGATGGTAATCTCCAGAATGGCTTAGTTGAGGATGACTGGGGATGGGCACGGGTGAATAACGATGTTCCAGGCTCCTGGTGCTAACAAAGCTACTGTAGAGGCCTTCGCTCCAGCCGTAGTGCAGGGAGAGCTGTGGCAGCGCAATTGGGAAGCCAAGTCCTCAGAGACGTCCGAGTGTCCCTGTCCGACTCATGACCATTGCAGCTGGCAGATAGAGGCAGCACAGGCTCATGCCCTAAAAGTCGAGGGAGAGAGTCACTGCCATCAGTCGGATGTCGGAAGCCATCATTGTTGTGGGGAAGCTCAGTTTCTAGCTGTATGTTCGTACAGAAGCTATGATTAGCAACATCATCGTATAGTTGTTGCTGTTGGCATTCTTTTTATTCCCCGGTTTGCGACTCGCTACTCTTGGTGTTTCTTCAGGCTGCGACCCTGCCATCCGTCGAGGAGATCAAGCTGCTCTGCGGCAAAGAGACAGTGTGTTAGCCTGCTGCATAACCTTCCTATGTAATAGTATATAGTAGTAGGTGAGTCTTTGAAGGGTGTTCGTCAAGTGGCAGGCAGGCGCAGCTATTAAACAGGTATTCGAGTAAGGACTTGGGGCCTTATAAGGCCAGTTCAAATGGAATCGAGCGCCGGCGGTGCTGATTGTACTTTCGAATCGATGAGCATTTCCCGGACACTCTTAGATACGCCGAGGGGCGCCAGTTTTTCGGAAGTGCCGCAAGCTCTTTGCCCTCTTGCGCAAGCCGCAAAAGACACTGGTCGTGGCCGATGGCCAAAGCCAGCTTTGCTGGCCTCTCAAGGAAGGTTGCTGCGCACCTGCGCAGATCGCCGGGAGCAGCCATTTAGTCAAAGTCTAGCAAGAACGGAAAATTTAGCTCTTGTGTCCCCTCAGTTCTCCCTGGTTCTCCAGCTCGATACTTCAAGTACAGCGGGCTGCTTCGTGTTGTAGCTCTTCTAAGACTAGTTTCAGGCGGGTCATCCTGATCCCAAAAGTGCCTTTGCCGAGGCGGAAGCTGCCTCCCGGTAGCCTCAGCGGGCAAGGCGCCTTCCCCTGGGTTCGACGCAGTTCCCGAAGTTGGAAGCCGCAAGGCCCTAAACTTTGGACAATTCCATGTGGCCCCTCGTTTAAGCCCCCGTTACCTGAACCTTCTAGAATGTCAGGTCAGGTCGGGAGTCAGCTCGTCGAAGCAGTTGCTGTCGGAGCAGCGATGAGGATGAGCACGTTCTGGGGTGACAGTGGCATGGGAGAGGATAGTCATGAAGACGAGGATGGTGCAATTACTTTGCATTCCGCAGTCCCAGGTGCCTCAGCGGGCAGCTCACAGGCCCAGCTTGGGGAGTTATTCTCTCTGCGGTTCTCGCAGTCGCTCCTGCTCTTTGGGGTTCTAATCTGTCGCGCCTTGCACACTCAGGGTTCGACACATTATTCGTTCAAACTTGGGCACCCTAAGCCGCAAAGGCCAATACCCTTGTCAAGCTCTACATGTAGAGGCACCTGACGACATCATAGCGTTCTTGTGTCGACAGATTGCGTAAGCATGACAGGAATTTCAGACAGGCCGCCGTTGAGCCAGAGGGCTCCGGATTCAAGACAGCTCGGGTTCTGGGTACTGACAGGCTCACGGAGGCGTAGAGGTGTGCTTGGTATGTGAAATCTTTATCCTCTACCCTCAATTCAAATAAACACCTCAAACCATAGGAATGATGCGAGATTGGCCCGGCGAAAAACAAAAACCTGCACCTCCAATCCCAGGGCATTGAGAAGTTATGGCGGGTACAGGGATAAGTTGCCGAGCGCTGTGTGCTTATCGTGTTGAGCATGCGAAATTCCGCTGCCGGTGCTGCAACTGATTGTTGCAAATTACTTTCAATACTCCCCAACCAACCGAGGTGTTCGTGAGGCCCCGAGGTTTCTCTAGAGTAGATTGTACATTACTCGTCGTGGCCGTTGCAACCGAAGCCGAAGCTCGTATGCCTCTTCGGCCATCCTTTCGTTCAGGAGTCTAGCATAAGGGCCTTAATAGTTAGAATAGGGTTTTGGGGTATATTATACTGTAATTATGCAAAGGAACCCCTCAAAATAGTATTGGTAATTATGTAGGCCCCAGCATTATTTTCCCTCAGGGACTTGCTATGGCGAGACGAGATCACTGTTGTTAGGTTTGAACATTTTGGGGGGGGGCAAGGCCTGGCCGCAGCAAGAGGCGGGCTCCGGTGAGGCCTGTGTGCACAAGGGCCCCGGCGTCGCCCGTGATTTGCAGACAGATGCTTCAGAATTTAGGTGTTATGAGAAGGGTACTGCAGGGTTCAGGGTTGAGGGTTGCACAAACATCGGAGGGCCACTTTGGGTAGTTCTAATCCGTTGCAGCCTCACCAGAATCTGATTCGAATGTTTTCACAAGAATGCTTCAACCCGCACCCGAGATGCATGACAAAGCGCATCAGGCCTGACCCAGCAATTATACACATGTTGCAGAAAGCGATAACAAGGGTCATAGACAAGTGTGCAGACATGTCTTCGTGTGTGTATACGCACATATGTGCATGTGTAAACATACGCATGTCTGTTTGTGTTTTTCGGTGTGAGGCCGTAGGAAACGGAGTGTGCTCACAGTTAACCTCCGCTGACTTCAAACTATGTGGTGGTTTGCCTTGTCCCTTCGCCAACCCCGTATAAATCAAGAACGGAATTCGCTACATGAAGCCTGGCGTCATTCTTGTCAGACCCAAATCCATTGAATCCTGCACCTGTATAGGTGCATTGGTGTGCTTGCTTTTGGCTTTTGTTTCGAGCTTTGCAAACTGATGAGATCTGAGGTTCCGATGTCAAGGTTCAGCTTGTGTTTTGCAAGGCTTCTGTGCGCCTGTTGAGGCCGCACGTCAGGGTCCGCGGGACTCTTCGTCAGCTTTCGAGGGTTGTGAATCGGTGACTTTCCGATTTCCTTATTCATGAATGCGTGTCCGTTGCGTTCCTCTGCAGGCTCGAAACTGGCCGCACTTATTCAAGACAGAAGCACACAGGGCAATTCCAGGTCGGCCAGAGCTTCTGCATCACATGTCAACCTCATCCTTCCGCCGGTCTAAGAAAGCCACACTCCGGACCATGAGCTAAGAGCTAAGTGGTTTCAGATGAATTATATACTGGCATATCAACTGTGGCCTGCGCCTGACGCAAGACGTCAAGAATTGACAGGAAGGCTTCGAGTAACCGCCTACGGTTCTTAACTCCCTCAGCACAAAGAGGCAGAACTAGCCACACTGCTGACTTATAGTGCATACAGAGGATCGACAAGATGTGGATATGTACGCGGTGCGTGTTATGTCACTGTATAGATAATCGGGGAGCGCTCACAATAGCCCTCACTGGCAAACCGCACTGCGTCGGGACACCCCCGTGCGTCGCCGAGTCGCACACCCATCTTTCGCCATGCCGGTGCCCAGCGGCCTTAAAGGCCCGCAGGCAGGGCCCCCGCGGTTCGTGGGATCCATGAAAAACGGGTGCAACTCCAGCAACCTCCGCTTTGCAATCATAGAGGTGTTTCAGTTTCTGAGGGTTTGAATGGGACTTCCGTTTATCGGGTGTGGTGTTGCAATGTTTCTCGTTGGGGTTGCAGTCCATTGGTGGTTGAGGGGAGGTGCTAGTTGTCTTGATCTGGCATCCAAGCTACAACGACAAGGGTGTTGTTTCCGAGTGTGACGTCCATGGCTTGAAACTCTGCGATTGTCCTTTGGCAGAGTACCTCATTGCTATGCTGCTATGCTATGCTGGTACTGCGGTTTCCAGCACGCATCTAAAGGAAATATTCAACAGAAGCAGTCGCAGGAACGTCTCTCTATACTCGTCCAGACTCAACTCGACGTTCTCCCGGCAGGCAAACGAAGATGACTCTGCAAAAGATGCTGCGGCTTTCGCCAATGTGGACATGCTTGCAGATTTTGCGGGTCCTGAAGCGGAGGTGCAGCTGATCCAAAGGCCGGGGCCCGGGAATCTGAGGAAAACACAGCAACAAGAGTTCATTGTTCCTTCCGTGCCCTGCAGCAGGAAACCAAACAGAAGCTCAACATAGCAGAAGCCTTGTTTATGCCCAACAGCCCTACAGAATCTACCCCAGACGAGCCCCAAAACCTGCTTGCACATGCAGTGTATACTGGGTCTTCATTACGATCATAAAAAGCACGGAGCGAGGCCTCAACATGCCTCAACAAACAGCCCAATAAAGGCTTGAGCAGAAGCCTCAAAAGATCCCAAGAAGAAGCCCTCAAGCCTTAACCCTCCACTGATAAATCACGCATGACTTTGACACTCATCAACTCGAAACCTTCATATAAATCCTGAAAGCCCTAAATTCCCTGAAGCTTATAAGCCCGAAACCAGAAATCCAACAAAGCTGTATACAACCTAGAAGCCATAAAGCACCAAAAACCATCCAAAACACTCTACAGGGCAAAACCCCCAAAGATACCCGGAAAGTCTAAAAATTAACAATTCCGAACCCTTAAAGCCTCACAAGTCCTAAAACCTAAACCCTGGAAGCCCCTTGAACCTAAGCCCTAAACCCTAAAGACCCGATAAATCCTAAAACGTAAAGACGAAAAGCCCCATCCGGAGCTTAATACCTCGGACCCCAGAACCCTAAACTCTTAACACTAAACTAAACCGTAGACCCTCTATCCTAAACGAAACCTGAAACTTAAACTCAACCGTAAGCCCTAAACCCTGAAAAAGAGCCCTTTAATACTAATAACACTAATATAAAAGGCCTTAGCCCTGCAGGTTCGAGGCTATGCTCGCAAGACGGGATGAGGAGCTTTTCAGGCGGCTGGACAGGGCCGTGCGCAGCTTCGTGGTCCTCTCCTCAGAGGTGTTGATTTTTTTCGGATGGGCTTTCCCAGGCGTTTGTTGAGGGTTTAGGGTTTTGTTTGAGTTTGGTTGAGTCGTTGTGTGGGCGTTGGGGATTTCGTCTCCACGATGGCACCTTAAAGCCCGACTTGCAGGCCGCGGGAGATTGGATGCATCAGACTTCTCGGGTCGACACTTCTGGCCATCCAATGTATCTCGCAGAGTCAGGCTCAAACATCTTTCCTGCTCAGTGGATTGGCCCTGTTGCTTTGGATCTGCCATTGCTAGTGGCTGTGCCCTGTGCTAGTCTTCGTTCAGATTAGCCCATCAAGCCATTTGCTGCAGCAGCCCCACCTGTGATCACAGCTGCAGAGTCCATGGAGCTTGTTGTCGGAATTGCTGGGTCTATCTGGGAGAAAACTACCGTGATTGCATCGTCTGGTACTGCAGAGCAGCGTATCAGCGCAGGAGTTGCGTTGCTAACCCTAGTTGCAGGCGTATTTCATTTCCTGCAAGGTATCCTTATGCCCTCGGCCTGTGCCGACATGTGCTTGCAACCCTGGTTCATGGCTTGCGCAGGGCTCTGGATGACGGGCTCAGCACTGCTCTTCCTTTATGACGAAATGCTCGGCTTCCCGTTCATGGCGGCATCAATGGGCGGTGCGGCTGCCACAGCTCTTCTGAGCCCTCAGAAGCCGGGTGTTATTGTGGCGACGAGCTGCTTGGCCGCGCAGGCCTACACCACGAAGCTTCCGCAGGACCCGTCCTACATCGCCGTGACTGTCGCTATGTTTGTCTTCGCGGTGCTTGCTAGGCAGTTTTTGGATTGCAGTGATTACTCGCAGGTTCAGAAGAAGGACTGAGGGTCCACAGAAACTCGAGTGCGATGCTGTCGAAGAAAAAATGTCAGCGCCTCTGCTTTGCCTCTCGAAGCGCCATCCCTGACATTGTCCAGACTGCTCCTATGGTCCCAAATCCCAACATCCCACAAGCCGAATTCTTGAGTTGTTCCATGCCTCGAGGCGACGCCCGATGCCTTGACCCACGAACACTCTCCGCTTGCCCATCACGGCGACGACAATGTCTGGGCCCCAAGTCCAGTGAGATGTCATGTCTTTTACATGGCTAGCTTCTGCGAGCAAGTGTTTCTCCGAACATGACGACCCCTCGTGTCGGGATTTTCAGAACCTCGCAGCCGTGCATCATAGCTCCAGCAGTACGGAATCTCGCCGCTCCGTCAAGCGATACATTGAGAATATGCCTGGCGGGTCACACAATTGCAGAGCCCTCTTCGAGCCTGTCAGCTGAGACTCCGACACCGCCTACACATCACTACCATCATTGCTATTCGACATTCGAAATCCGCCAGATATGGCCCTACAAACATGAGCTCCATGTAAAGATGCCCTCTGCCATATCAGGTCAATGCCCCGATAAGGAGCAAGGCGCTGGTCGAGTCCAGAGCGCCTTCGGCGGGGAAAAGCAGCAGAACCAGAACACATTAGAACATACTACAGTTTATTATATATATACAGTATTATATACACATATATTACATCATATTGTAATATATTATATATTATGACCTTAAAAGATTCGCAAAGGAGCACGAACACAGTGCTAGTGTTCATGTGGCTCATGCGCATATACATAATATGACGGAAGTGCGTGGGGATTAACAAAGAGAGCACAAGAATTAATCCAACTGGAGCTGCACATGTCAGAACAGTACTCTCGTACCAGAAAAAATAGGAATAATTATAGTAACAATTATAGTAATTACAACGTCAGCAGGCTCGTAAGGCCCCCAAGAGATGAAGGTTTCTCGCATGGGTTAGTGTCTGGGTCGAAACTCGGGCGGCTGCGGCAGATTGCAAGCGACTTGCGCAATAACAGCTTTCTGTTTGCGTTCCTCAGTACTATGCAAGCGGAACTACATGCGAAACTCGAGGGAAACGACCTTTTTGCGGCATCACTCCTTTTGCAAAGCAGCAGGCGGTCTTTGTTTTGCTCATCAAAGCAGTTTGTTTCATCAAAGGTACGCGCGCTTGCTGCAAAGACGAGGCAGCTGGAAGTGGACCTGGACATATTCTCCGCGCCTTCACTGAAGCCTTGTGACCGCTCTTTCCAGGCATAGCAGGCTATTGATGACTTGCTTGTGAAACGACAGCTCCACCGTTTTCTAGTGCCAGGATACCGACGCAACCCATGCCTTGCCGATGCTTCGCTCGGCGCCCGAAAACCCAGGGTGTTTTGCATCACCAATCGAACTGATGGAGGTAGCTGCCCAAGTAAGCTCGCTCCACGGTCCCGTATGCCTCTGAGTTTCGAGCACCTAGTATAAGGTTTCTCAACAACAAACTGGAAGCTTGAAGTCCACCTCAAAGCCACACCCTGAAAAGTTTACAACTCATAGAAACCCTGCAATACCTGAACCCTGTGCCGTCCAAGCTTACGGAGGAAAACAACGAGACCAACGAGAGCAACGAGCCGGAAGAAGAGGCGAGTCGAGGCTCAGCTCGTTTGGCACCCGCATTTAGGGTTTTGGTCGTACGGTTTCAGCTTCGGGGTTTGAAGAGATTGAAGGTTTAAGAAATAGACTCTGAAAGGAAACGCGAGTACCTGGCCTGACTTTAACTGGAGGCCCAAGTGACGAACCGCAGATTGCTCCAGGTCCTTCAGCTTTAAACCCCTAAGTGCTGCGCCAGAAGTGATTTAAGCTGACGTGGCCGGTGTTGATGTGAACATTCAGACTTTGGCCTGCGAGGGTTAGCTGTGGTCTTGTGCGAATTTTACTGTAGAAGTTTGGGGAGAAAATGAGTCGCTAGTTTCAGATACAAGTCTCGATGACGATGCCCAGATGCGCAGCAGTGACAGCGTCTTGGGGAAGACATGCAGCCTAAGGTAGCAGAAGACGTTCCACTCGCAGCACTACCAGATTCGGCAGCTCCTTGACCGTTTGGCTTTGCTGGAACAACAGGACAACCATCATCCCCTGGAGCAGCCGCATCAGAAACAATGGCAAATACAACTATGCTCTCCCATTCGTTTCCCGAACTACCTTGTGAAAGTGTTTCACGTCATGCCCACTGTGGTACTGTAGTGTTCTAACATCACTCAAGCTCGCATGGCGATGAAGCATTGTCACCCCATCGCTTGTTGTCAAGATGGACTTAATCAGTGAACTTAAGGTGTGCAAGTCTAGCACGATTAACTATTATGCAAGGCAGATCACCAGTCATAAGGGATAGTCTTAACAGCGTTTTGGCGCCTGGCAGTGCCTGGCTTCTGCTTTCGCAGCATTTTTAACATGCATGTTCCGTACTTCTTTCCTGTCTCCGTAATTTGTCGTGGTCGCAACAATAGTTAATTTATATAGCCTTCGCAAGATAACACAGTGGCTGGGAACCCACAGCACAATCGCACTACAGCAAAATTCATTTCACGAGACAGGAAGCAGCAACAAGCATCAACGTCAATACCAGCATCAGCAGCAGCAGCGGCAACAAA
>BGNK01000144.1:35000-95434 GCA_003297005.1 Symbiodinium sp. clade A Y106
ACCAGCACCACCACCACCACCCACCACCCACCACCACCACCACCACCACCGACAACAGCACCACCAACACCAACAACAGCAGTACCACCAGCACCAACACCACCAACAGCAACAACACCATCAATCCCACCGACACCACCACCCAGCAGCAGCAGCAGCACCGGCACCGGCACCGGCACCAGCACTAGCAGCAGCAGCAGCAGCGACAGCGACAAAACCAAGAATAACACCAACAATAGCAACAGTGACATCAGCAAGTGACAACAACAGCAGCAACCACAACAACAGCTACTACGACTACTTCTGCTACTACTCCTGTTTCCTCTGCTGCTGCCTTTGTCGTAGGCATCGCAGCAGCAGTGGTAGCAGTAGTAGGAGTAGTAGTGGTAGTAGCAGCAGCAGTCGTAGTAGTAGTCATTGTTGCTGTCGTTGTTGCTGCTGCATAGTAGCAGTAGTAGCAGTGGTAGTCGTCGTCATCGTAGTAGTAGTCGTCGTCGGAGCAGCAGCAGCAGTAGCAGCAGCAGTAGCAGTATCAGCAGCAGTGGCAGTAGCAGGAGCATTAGCAGAGGCAGAGGCAGAGGCAGAGGTAGAGGCAGAAGCAGTAGCAGTAGCAGTAGCAGTAGCAGCAGCAGCAGTGGCAGTAGCAGCAGTAGTAGTAGTAGCAGTAGCAGTAGCAGTAGCAGTAGCAGTAGGAGCATTGGCGTAGGAGTAGGAGGAGTAGGAGTAATAGGAATAGTAGGAGTAGTAGGAGTTGTAGGAGTAGTAGGTGTAGTAGGTGTCGTAGTTGTAGTAGGAGTGGTAGGAATAGTAAGAGTAGAAGGAGTAGTAGGTAGTAGGAGTAGACGGAGTAGTACGAAGAAGTAGGAGGAGTAGTAGGAGTATAGCAGGAGTGGTAGCAGGAGTGGTAGCAGAAGGAGTAGTAGTCGGAGAAGTAGCAGGAGTAGTAGGAGTAGTCGGAGTAGTAGTAGTAGTAGCAGCAGCAGCAGTAGTGGTAGAAGTAGAAGAGTCGTAGTAGTAGTAGCTGTGGTAGAAGAAGAAGTAGGAGTGGGAGTAGCCGTAGCAGTAGGAGTGGGAGTGAGAGCAGGAGTAGTAGTAGGAGTAGAAGTAGGAGTAGAGCAGGGGTAGGAGCAGTAGTTTAGTTGAACGTGGTGGTGTTGTGGTCGCCATCAACCCAGCCTTGAATTTTTGATTACGCAGTATAGTACGACCCCGAGGAGGAGAAGGAGTCCGGACAGGAGCAGTACTAGTGGCATCTAAGCAGTATCTTACACATTGTATCGTGATTTCTACATCGTGGATTCCACAGTTTGGACCCCTCGCGAGAGCGACCGAGGATCTAGCAACCTGGGACAACCCTGACACCGATGCTGTCATGATCCTGGAGCCTTGGTGTGCGATATATCTTTTGCACCGTCCGGTGTCCTGTTGCAGACTGCAGGGTTGGTGAAGTCATTAGCAGCAAGGGAGAAATTTTGAGGTGAGTTTTACTCAGAGAAGCTCTTCTGAGACATGTTGCGCAGTGTGAATGTTCACATGATTCCCATGGCTCTTCAGCCAGCCGTCTGGCTTTCATGCTGTGAGGACGGACTGCAGCACCTGTGACTCTGCTGTAAACAGAGGACACAGTACGCAGCTGAAACCACATGTCATTGAGTCTGACTGGTTTATTCATGTCAGCCGAACAAGCCGTCTGTCTTCTCGCTTTGGAGAGGTCGTGCTTTTAACAACAGGAGCAGTGGAAGGTTGAGTGCTTCATCAGTTTTGGCGAACAAGGCGAGAATTTGATATCGGTTTACGTTGGGCTGATATCGGTTTACGCCAGGCGGTGTAGGCCAGCACTGTTTCAGGGTAAGGGCTTTTACATAGCAGAATTGTGACGGCTTCGTGTAAAGAACCTTTAGAGACTTTGTGTTCGGGTTAGGGAACTACCTGGTTCAGCCTAAGCCCCAGAAAGGCTCTCAAGAAGAAAGCGCTTGCACTGCAAAAAAGTCGAAGTACTGCAGATCCGGATAGTGGTGCGTTTCATGCCCGATCGGTGCCTCGGGCTCGACTTCCACAAGCTCATAGGCATGAAGAGTGCGTGAGTTCTGGTGAATGACGTGCTATACATGGACACCTATACCAGGGCCTCGGTCAACGTACCCTCCAGAAAGCTCGCTCTACCCCCAGGTTTGCAGTCACTTTTACAGCAGAGCTTGCAGTGAGGCTGGGCCGTGATATCCTAGACGGATCAGTTCTGGTTTCCGAGTTGAAATTGAGACATCATGGCAACATCAACGAATCATGAGAGCTAAGGGCACTTTCGCGCTTTGCATGTGTGTGTGTACGCAGGAGCACCAGTGTCCCGTCAAGGAAACGCACCGACAGCACCAATGCCAAACATGTAGGCACTGACTATGTAGTGCAGGAAATACTGATGTCCAGATTGTAAAGATTGGCACAGTGCTGGTGGATCCATGAAGGTGGATGGCTGAGGGCCGATACTTCCTGTGGCGGTCCCCCAACGTTGTCTGGAATTGGCTAGATACCTTCTTGGTGGCTTGTTTGAATGAGGCGTTCGAGGATAAGTGTCAGGTTGAGTGGGAAGCGATCAGCGTCCAGTGCGCAGAAACTGTTATTTTCTGGTGTTTGTGCTTTCTTTGGATGTGTTCTGGTTGTTGTTTGTTTGTTTGTCTTTGTCTCTATCTCAACCTCTATCTCTATCTCTCTATAAAACGGGTCACCATATGTACATATGGTACATACGGATATGTATACATGCACTATACTTGTGTCTATATCTGCATGCATACATCTGTCTATCTATGTATTCATCCAGCCATCCATCCATCTATGCATGATGTCTGTACAAGTACTATTCCTGGCAGTTGGAGCTTGTGACATCTTGTCTAAGCAAGTTTGCGTGCCAATACGGTACTGACATGGATGGGTGTCAGCACTTCGTGAAAACATATTGGTACGTGGGTCATGTGTTTCCTTCAACCGTCAGATTTGCGGACCATGCAAAACGTGAGCTTGCTAGCTGTTTGCGATACGGGGCTTGTGCGTTTTGCACAAATTCAGGCCCAGTTGCGGTACACAGCTCCTGTTTGTCGCATCGCTGTTCCGGTAAGTTCTTGCCACAACCGAAACCCCGATACCACAACCAGAAGCCCGAAACCGCAACTGGGCCTGGATTTGTGCAGGACCCAGAACCCCAATATCATATTCAGCTAGCAAGCTCACATTTTGCATGGTTTCCAACCCTGAAAACACAGTCGTTTTTGAAAACAGCAGTTGCAGCAGGGACCGTTCTTCGTCCGCATGCTCACCATGCGATGATATGGCATTATGTATTATTGTATCATGTTGCAAGCTATTCTACTCGAGTGTGCTCCGTTATCCTCTGCTATGTTTTTATTCTACGTCGTGACAGCACAGTATATTGTAATGTATTTTATTGTAAGTTGTTGTTTCATTGTGTATTGCTTCGTCCATGCTAAGTTACATCGGGTTCTATTAAGTTGAATTATGTTATTTTCTGTTGTGTTACGGTTTACTAGTTGTGTACCTTGTAACAAGATGTTCAAGATGTATGTTATGACATGTTACCTGCGAGTCTGTACTATGCTGTCTAATATGATATGATCGTATACGCAATACAGTATGCTGTATTCGAATTGACGTGTATTATACGTATGCTTGCTATTTCACTGATGTACCACTGTACATCAAGTTTTGTTATACTGGTATACCATGTTGTACTGTATCATATAATCCGATATTCTATGATGGTATACTGTATATTAGATCATAGTTATATCAAATCATATGATACGAAGTGCTATCAGGTATCATGGCATATTATAATACATGTTGACGGTACTTGGCTACATTATGCTGTAAACTACATTGCATTCTGTACTACATGTGCAGTTCTAACACGCGATTTAACTTCCCACTTCAGTTGGTTACGCTGTTTTACAATACATCATAATGTTTTTAGATTATGTCTGTCATACTAGACCATAAACCTGAAACAAAATATACTAAAGCATCGTGTAACATAAGACAATATAGCGCAACTTAATAGGGATACGGTAAGACAAGATAAGTTAAGTTATCATCGGATTATGTAGACGTGAGCTGTTATGGTTTAGTTTATTCCATCCTTCTTGTTTTTATGTTATTTTTTGTTTGTACTAGAGCATTATTATTCCAAGCCTGATCATCGTCATTAGTAGTAGTAGTAGTAGCAGTAGTAGTAGTAGTAGTACTAGTAGTAGTACTAGTACTAGTACTAGTACTAGTACTAGTAGTAGCAGCAGTAGTAGCAGTAGTAGCAGTAGTAGCAGTAGTAGCAGTAGTAGCAGTGGCACTAGCAGTAGCAGTAGCAGTAGCAGCAGTAGTAGTAGTGCTACTTGTCATTTCATGATCTTGGAACCATGGTCAAGAGTTTGATTCATTAGTTCGATGTGGTAGTCTTTATTTTGCAGTTTATCGTCTGTGAAGAAGTACAGATGTTGTTGCAGTCCACAAGCAGTATTCTGCGAGATTCTATGGTGCTGTTCTACACGCGCTGTCATGTGCAAATATTACCCTGTTTGGTTCTAAGTTCTCAGCAAGAGCATGGGGTGACCATGTGTATGGAGATAAGCTGCTGCATATGTTTGTTTCATTGCAGTCGAGGGTCTCTTGCTGCTTATGCACCATGTGTACTGCATACACATGCACACCGTGCAGGAGTCTCGTAGAAATGTGTTGCAGCAGAGGTACGTATACATGCACGCATAGAGATCAAGCTGTTTATACATTTACACAGTGTCATGTGGCTGCTTAGATTTCTTTCGATATGTTATACTGGTAGCCTACCCAGGTGGTGACCTCCCTTGTGGAAATTTCAGGGGAGATCTCCGTGGCTATTTCAGGCGCGGGGCAGGCTGCTAGAAAGATTCCACGTGTTTCATGTCGTGGAAGCTGAAGCCTTTTGGCTTCGTCATGTCACCTATTCACTGAATTTCCAAAAGGTGGATCGCAAGCTGCTGCCGACCTAAGCTCGATCGGCAACATGCGGGTCCCTGGCCCTACGGGCGAATTCCGTTCAGGTTTTTGAGTTTTGCCGCCCGCAGTGTTTCAAAGGAGGAGGTTCTGTTGGCCTTTGAGAGAAAATAAACTGTAAACGTCGGTAAGCAACTACAATCAAGTCAAGCTCACGTAGGAGCCATGCGGAGCGTCATCCGGTTCATCGCATGAATTTCAAGATGGGTGCAAGCTGATATAGCATGTTGCTGTTTGTTTGCTTTTCGCAGCAAGTTTTACCAAGGTCATCCGCATTGTGCGAATCTCTCGCCTCTTGCGCGTCCTCCGAATCGCCCCTTGGACTGTCTCAAAAATCTGGTGTTACGACTATCTAGGGGCTATACGGATCCGATCTTCGACAGCCTCAGATTCTTGATCCAGTTGGGACCAAATTTGTTGGACAAGGGCAGAAAGTCCACGTAATGGCAATAATACGCAATATGTCAGAAGCAATCACGAGACGAATCGTAATCGTAAGCAGTGGCATCCGGGCATGAAGGATATCTGCATGTGACCACACTAAGACGAGTACCGCTACTGCTGCTGAGTACTTCGGCTGGTACTGTGACGACTCATGGCGCTACCACCACGACTGCTGCTGTTGCCGCTGTTGCTCCGACCGAAAACGAATACTACCACTACTAGTGAGCAGAGAAGCCATGAAAGCCATCTTCCAAGCAAGAAACCATGCCAGAAATGGTCAGGTTATGAGGCAGGCATCAAATGACCGCGAGAGTTATATAAGCTTATAGTTACAACCAGATGCTTCAACAGCAATGCTGCTGGTACGAGAGATACTAGTAACACGAATAATTCGAATAATACTGCAATGATGCAAACAAGACTTCCATTGCTAATCAAACGAATAGTTCCGAATAGTATACTACTCAGACTACTGATAGTCGTCACGGTCGTAGCTTAGAGCAACAGTTCTCAGCACGATATGAACCATCGCTGCAGCAGGAGTGCCAGCAGTACAGTGATATCTTACTCTGCACCAACATATTCACCACAGCGTACTTGAGGAGATTGTAGCGGTGTGGAAGTCTACCGACATTCACTTCGGGCAGAGTCTCCACACTGTACAGTCTTGACTTTAAGTTGAAAGTTTTCTTATACAAACAGAGAGCAGCAAACAGAGAATAACGCATTGTTCATTGGTGCCATCTCAGTGTGCACCCACAGGCTAGCCAGACCAGTTGCAGCACCCTTGGAATTAGATGTGTTTAATTCGGCTGCTTCAACACTCCTATATTCTTTTGATTTATCGAATACTTGGTTAGATATTCTCGTTTGACTGCTATACAGCATGCATGCTGCTACAAGTCAGTGGGAAAAGATTCTGTTTTCTTCTCCGCACAGCGTGATGGTCTGTATGTTGCTCCAGGTACGCGTTTTACGATTCGTGCGCTCTTTGCGAAACCTTGCTGCTCGGCCACCGGTTCAGATTCCAAACAGGTCGTACTTCCCAGATTTCAGTTTGAGACAGGTTCACCAATTCGAAGATCGTCTCATTGGTTGCAGCTTCTGAGTCTTGACAAGTTGAACTCTCCCATGCCACAGCCCCTGGTTAAGGTCAGTTCTATTGCCATGACCTTCCGCTCCTTAGCTTGGCAACTCGGCACACATCATCTTCAACGTTTAGAACTTCAGCGCTGTATGCAGCAATTGCTGGCATATGGTTTTGTGCCCATTCTGGCGAAGTTGCACAGGATCCTAAAATCCCGTCGAGCAGCCCGGACAGCCCTTCGTTGCTGTTCCTGTCGTTGGGCAAAGGTTCTTGGAATGCGGAACACTGTGTTCCTTCCACTGGACAAGATCTCAAGTGACTCTAGTAATGAAGCATAGTGGTCGTGGTGTTTGCTTCTGACTTGAACGGTTGCCAAGGTTCTCTGGATTCACGAACGGAGGACATAGAAACAACCGAAGCCACATGTAGAAGCCAGTGTTTGTGATCCTGACATGACATAAGAGCTACCAAGCTGAGCAGAAGGAACCAGCAACCATATGATATATATATATACATATGTATGTATACATATACATACATATATAAATATATATATATATATATATACATATATTTATATTTATATTTATATGTATAGCATATGATCGCATACAATATAATATATATATATATATATATATATATATGTATGTATGTATGTATGTATGTACAAGTGACCTGAAGTCTTTGTCCGACATGCAGACTTCGACCCGAGTGCCCACAATTGCTAGATTGAAAAGCTTCCGCGCATCCCGGAGTCTTTGCGGTTTGGACAATCTTCCTGTCGCTTCAGACACCCACAGCTTGATGAAGTCTCTTGCAGGATCCTGAGGCATCTGGTCCAAGCCTTCAGTGGCACACGTGCGAAATGACTGTGGCTTGTTATTTCGGGGGCTGAACCTTTAGGGTAAGACCTGTCGGACCAACCTTAATCCTGAATGGTCCTGAGGTCCGTTATCCTCCTGGTGATCATCATCTACATGTTTGGAGTTCTCTTGACGGATGGCGTCACAGAATTCTTGAACAACGAAGAAGGCGGGAAAAAGATCGGGCTTGAACTCGTTCAATTCAAGGCTGGTTCAGGTTTTAGCCGCTGAAGAACCAGAAGGAAAGGATCGCTTGCTGCACTTGGAAGGCATTGACACGATGCTGGAGAGGGATCTGAGGATGTACTTCGGATCGGTCCATGGCGTCGCAAGCTCAGCTGCCCCAACTGGGATGAACCGTCGACTGCTGGAGCACATGCATGGCTTTAAGCACGTGTTTACATCTATGTGTATATATATATGTATGTGTGTATATGTGTGTGTGTATGTATACAGGTGCATTTACATATGTATACATATATATATATATATATCTGTGTGCGTGCATGTGTGTGTGAGAGTGTGTATGTACATCTATATATATATATACAGAAAGAATGTATTTATGTGTGTGCCGCACATACATACATATATATATATATAGTGTGTGTATATATATATATATTTATATTTATATTTAAGTACAGAACTGTGTGTAATTTCACACAGTTGTGCATAACTTCCATATATACACGTGCATATGTACATACACATACATGCATGCATGCACGCATACCTTCATAGACATACAAATACTTGTATAAAGGTAGATCATGGGGTGACCATATATATATATATATTTATATATATATATATATATATATCTATTCACATATATGTTTATACACCCATGCATACATACATGCATGCATCATAGAATATAGACAGATACATACATATGCAGGTGCATGTATACACCCGTATTTCTGCACATGCATACGGACAGACGGACAGGCAGGCAGGCAGGCAGGCAGGCAGGCAATACATTCTCTCACGTATGCACACATACATGTAAACAACATAATTACATACATTGCTGTATACCTACTTTGTACCGACATGCACACGCATGCGCACACAGCCGTCTCGCAGATAGAGCAGTGCAGCATGACTGGATGCGTAGATGTGGACAAGTGACGTGTGACGAGTGTAAACATAGAGCCATTCAGGTATACAGAGGCAGATAACTAAACGGATGGATGGATAGATGGAGAGAGGGAGAGAGGGAGAGCGAGAGAGAGAGAGAGAGAGAGAGAGAGAAGAGAGAGAGGAGAGAGAGAGGAGAGAGAGGGGAGAGAGGAGAGAGAGGAGAGAGAGGAGAGATAGGAGAGAGAGGAGAGAGNGAGAGAGAGGAGAGAGAGGAGAGAGAGGAGAGAGAGGAGAGAGAGAGGAGAGAGAGGAGAGAGAGGAGAGAGAGCAGAGAGAGGAGAGAGAGGAGAGAGTGAGCGAGCGAGGGCGGGAGTGAGTGTCTGCGTGTCTGCGTGTGTTTGTCAGCTCAGGCCATGCACACATTGTTCCGGTCCATCGCAAATGGTATCAGCTGGGACGTCGTCGTAAGACCGCTGGTTAAAGCGAGCTGGTTCTGGGGACACTTGGCCCGTAGACGAACCAAAGACCCGAAGTAAACGCTGGTTACGTGATTCTTTGGTGTGCTCCGGTGCGGGGTGGGTGCTTTGAGTGGTCCTGCTGGTCCCTGACAGCCCAGGATATGTCTACTCTTTGTACATTGCCGCTTCGCGGCATTGGCATGCACTCTATCTCACTACGTGTCCACTTGTTCTGGGGAGCTCGTCTGCAGAGATTCAGCGACATACTGGCCACCAGCAAAAATGTGCAACCAAGGTGTTTACTCTTTTCGCAGTTCTGAACGTCCTGGACTCAGCTCGCGTGTTCGCACGGCTACCGTCAGGCAGATAGTGAGAGATGTTCATTCGGTTTCTCCGGAATCCTGAAACAGTACATTTCTGCAAGCTGACAGACTGACAACTGAAACTGCTGCACTTTCATGCCGGCTGTTTCGAGGGTAGTGGTTGATGCAAGGATGCAGTAACTCCGTAGAGTACATACTGCATCTCACTCGCCCTATGCTCTTCAGCTGCCGGATATTCTAGCCCGGTATCGAATAGCGCCGTTCGTTGCAGCTCGACGTGTGGGAGCCTTTCGACCGGGCCTCCGGTCGTTGCCGTTCCCTGTCAGCCTGGGAGATGTTGTGAGGGACGCCCCTAAACCCTAAACCCTAAGCAATAGTTTAGGAATCGCTTCTGCGGGCTGCGGCAGGGCTGCGAGGAGCCGTTCGGAAGCTTCAGAGAAACCTCGGATTTTGGCCCTTGAAGCTTGCACTTCGCTCTTCCTGGCAACTGCAAGGCTGCAATCATTCAAACTTGCTTGAGCTCCTTCCGAGGATGCATATGCAATCTTGATGTCGCCACGCCCTGCTCGCAGCCTGCGCATTTCCAAATTGATGGGCATGGCTGAGTTTCTCAGGTCTTTTGTAGTTCTCCGTTTGGACTTGGCCCATTTGGTTGGCACTCTTTGAAGAGAACCGCTAAGTGGGTTGCTGTGATGGGTCCTTCATCGCATGCTCTTGATGCCTTTTTGCTTCGAGACGGCGCCCTTGGGTTCGGCATCATCACCTCAGAAGCGGTTCCATTAATCTTACTTTTGGTGTCGATGTTGGCAGATTGCGGCAGGTGGTTTCTGTAGGCTTGGAGTGCTTGGGCGTTGGTTTTTGTTGGACGCTGCCTCTGGGAGGCGTGATGTTGATGTTGATCGCATTGCTGTCGCAGGATCGCGGATGCCACCACGGATCTTTCAACAATCCGATGCTTGCTCTCGCTCTGTTTGCAGTGCTAATTACTTGGAGCCCTGCTCTTGACGGTCATATATGATCGCCCCCGGCCTTCCACGGCTTGGATTTGTTCTCATCCCTGCACTTGGGCGCACGTTGTGGGGTTGGGTTGTTTTGGGCAACAGGGCCCGTGTTGCTCGGCTTTGCTGCGGCTTGGCTCAGCGTGGCTAGGCTCCTAAGAACCAGAAAACTCGCCAGGGTAAAATGTGATCGTTAGCCATCTGTCTACTGCTTCTCCCCGATGGTGACTCGCATTCCTTTCCTTTAACGTTCATGCAGTTCAGGCGTCTCAGCTTCTGCCGGAACGAGTTTACGTGGACCTTTCCTTGACACTCCGCGGTATTTGTAACACAAAGTCACTCCTCGATGACGTCATCACTGCTGGGGTGTCAAGCAAGTCCGCTCATGAGCTCTCGGCCACCGATTCCGCGCTGTAACCTTCTTCGGCGTTGGGGTTGGGGTCGCAAGGCTGAGTCGGATGTCGTTGTTCCCTATCTCGCTCAGGTCCAAGAGTACCTGTGGCGAGTCAGGTGGAGATCGTAGCTTGGTCGTCGTGGTTGCGCTTGCGAGGTTGTTTCCACAGGGTTTTTTCTTGCCCACCCTGGCTCCTCCGTGCCAGGTGTGTGTAAGGAGAGACCTTTTGTTGGTTGTTCCTTGGCTTGGTTGACTCCTTGATGGTTGAGCACATGAGTTGTTAAGTGCTGCCTCAAGCTTTATGCTGTAGGCTCCACTTTCGCACTCATGGTAGATGGTTGCCCTCTTTTTGAAACGAGGGGCTCATGTGGTGTCCTGTCCATTTGGGGGCTGCCGGCACCGGAACAAAGTTAGTTAGTTTCGATGAGGTCATCTCCCGACGTGGGGAGTCAGCAACAAACCTTGGGCGGCCGCTAAGCGGGCGCAAAATGTTGCTTGGATGAGCAACAAGTGGTTGCGCGCGGTTGTCCTCGGGAGTAACAGTCATGTCGATGTGCGTAGTGCTTGTGGCGTGTATCGTGTTCTTTTACAGCTTCGCCGTAAAGGCAGCTGTGTTTGGAATGATGTCAAGTACACGCCTTTGTGGACTTTTCGGAAGTGGTTGAAAGAGCGTGGTTGGAATGAAGTGGCTCCTTGGTCTTGGGAAAGACAGGGGCTTCGCCTCTGTCTTAGAGCTAATGCTCAGTTGCAGAGGCAGCTTCATACTCTTCGCTCTGGTTGGCGTCAGTACTGTTGGAGTCGCTTTATGTTGTCAGGTCGGCACGAGGCGTTGGATGTCGGAAATGTTGATGTTCAAGCTTTTCGCCGTTGTGACTTTGAGCATATGCGTCGGTTGATGAAGAATCCTGGTTGTAGGACTGTTGCCTTAGGGGCAACTGTCAGTCCAGCTTGGTTTCAGACGACGCAAGTTTTCAGTGACCGTTGTATGTGGTGCGATGCTTTAGGCACCTGGCATCACATTTGCTGGGAGTGTCAAGCNGCAAGTCCGCTCATGAGCTCTCGGCCACCGATTCCGCGCTGTAACCTTCTTCGGCGTTGGGGTTGGGGTCGCAAGGCTGAGTCGGACGTCGTTCTTCCCTATCTCGCTCAGGTCCAAGAATACCTGTGGCGAGTCAGGTGGAGATCGTAGCTTGGTCGTCGTGGTTGCGCTTGCGAGGTTGTTTCCGCAGGGTTTATTCTTTCCCACCCTGGCTCCTCCGTGCCAGGTGTGTGTGTAAGGAGAGACCTTTTGTTGGTTGTTCCTTGGCTTGGTTGTTTCCTTGATGGTTGAGCACATGAGTTGTTAAGTGCTGCCTCAAGCTTCGTGCTATAGGCTTCGCTTCTGCACTCATGTCAGATGGTTACCCCTCCTTTCGAAACGAGGGTTTATGAGGTGTCCTGTCCATTTGGGGGCTGCCGGCACCGTAACAAAGTTAGTTAGTTAGTCGATGAGGTCATCACTGCTGTGTTCTGCCAGAGCACGCTGGAAGGAGCTGCTCGTGACAAGGACGGTCATCAGCGGCAAGTCCATGGATAATGTTTTTTCAGGCTTCAGCTTAATGCTTAGTCGATGTATGCGCTGGTGTGCGGGTGGCCTGCCTCAGAGTCGCTTTTACGAAGAAGATTCAAAGGCATGTAGGATGACTGCATGTCTCAGATGTGGACCACCCCAACCCTTCGACCCTCAGTTTCTTGACCCGCAATCTGCCACATACTGCAGCGCGAAGCCATCAGTCAAGGAGCTCTTGGCAGAGAGTCACATGCTCAACAAAGAGAGGCGGGCTCGAGCCAATCTGTCAAAGTCACATCGAGTGGTTCTGGGTAGTGCTGTAGTGGGCACCGTAGCAGAAGTCGTAGTCGTAGTCCATGTGGCCGTAGTTCGTCCTGCAATCGAACTTGCCGGACTCAGAGCTTCGACACAGCAGCCCTCGGTCTTCCTCTGCCGTCGGTTCCGCTTTGAAAGGCGGTTGTTGACGAAATAAGTTTTGGAAGTATAGAATACAGACATGCTAGGCTGCATCCGTAAAAGCTACCCCAGCATCACTCATCCGTGGTGTTAGTGGTGGTAATGCTGGATTCCTAGTGGAATTGCTACTAATATCACTTGGACAATACTACTTTCCTTATGTGTGTATGTGTGTCTCGTATCTGTAGTTAGAGCTTGATGCTGTACGCACGGCGATCGTTGCAATGGTAAATCGGCAAGTTGCGCAGCATTTTAAAGCTCTAGCTCTCCATTGCATATGAAGTCCCAACTTCAGGCAAGAATGTGGACATGACTAGCGGGATACATCTCAGGAGGATGGGCTGCCGCGGGATGCCACAAAAATGTTTTGGTTCACTGAACTATGCCTGGCATAGGACCACAGGAAGAGAGTATGCTGCATCTTGGCTGTGAGTAATTTCCTGGGGAAGCGAGCACTTGGAGGAGATCTGGAGAAACTGTACAGATCTCTTCCTCTACATGATGTGAAACCAGATGCACATTGCAAGAGGCCCTTAGAAGCAAGGCAGCCCTGCAGCAGCTGAGGATCATGGGTAGGTTCATCGGAAGAGGTATCAAGTTGTACCTGCCCGTCAGGTACTACCTGCTCGTGGAAGATCTCTTCAAGAACTTACAGTCTGACGAAAGTGGCAAGGCACTCCTCAGCAGCTCCTAGAACTTGCACTGTGTGCACTGAAGCACTCGAGCTTTGGTGCAGGTAACTTTGGAGGACTTCCAGGATCACTTCAACGACGTAGAAGTGAGAGCGCTCGACTCGGCTTTCTCACATTCTGGCATAATTGTAGCTTACTAGTATATTGCGACTTCACGGATTCACCCAGGCTTTCTTCCACGGTCTAGACCTTGAACCAAGCGACGCCTGGGTGCTGCGCTTCGGCCGAAAGTTCAGATTCAGAGAATACTTACAGGATCTCGGAACTTAGTAGCCAGGGCTATAAATAAGTTAACTATACCGTCACAATATAACCCCAGTTAGGGTACGTGTAACCTACTTCTGAAGTCCCCTGATCCCCCAAGTGCTATCACAGACAGAATGGGCCAGTCTGGTGACTGAGGCTGCATGGTAGAATCAACTCTAGATTTCATCCAGGTTGTCTTGAGTGCCAGGTTCATCCCTGTTGTTTCTAAACTAATTTGTTGCGGATGTGGCATGCCTGGAAGCAGGGGAATTCGGCCCCTGACGGTCGCCAATAAGAAGAAACGGAAGCGCAGCAGAAGCAAAAAGAAAAGCAGTAGCCGAAGATGAAGAAAACTACCGCCTGCGACTCCTGCTGCAGTATTCACTATTCCTGATGCCTTCTTGTGCCTGTGTAGAGAAGCTTCGAGACGAGACATGTCAGCCTTCGTTGGTGGGCATCGTTGTGTTGCATTGCTGGCACAGGGAGCCTCTGACCCTTTCCAGCACAAGCGCATCAGAAAGTGCTGGTCGCATTAGCTGGTTCTTCGGGCTGGTGAAGGCTTTCTGCTGGTAGTGGCACGGAGGCTTCAAGGATTCCAGTCTAAAGCTGACGGTACGCATCCAGGCTTGGTGCATGAAGTTGACATAAGTGAGCACGCATGATGACGAGTGCATCTATCTGCAGCTCAATCGTCAAGATTTCGAATTAAGATTTGACTCGACTGAGACTTGGGCACTGCAGCAAAATCCTGCAATTGAACTGGTGAGGTTCTCACTCTTAGACGACGACGGAAGTGGAGACATTGACGCGGAGGAGATTTGTGGATGCATCCGGTGCGTCTTTGAACGGCCATGCCCAAGGCCCCTAAACGCCCTAAACTCGGCCCGTAGGTTTCGGTGCCTTCTTATTGGTGCTGTGAAGCCCCTAAACGCCGAAATCCTGGAGGAGTTCGTCGAGGGTCTTCTCAGACTCAAAGGCCCAGCGCGAGCCATTGATTTAGCAGCGATTGGGAGCGCCTTTGCCAGTTTGGAAGTCTCGCGGAGTGGCTTCGGGCTACACGGTTTCGTATTCAGGGTTCTTCCAGAGACCCGCAAAGTTCACGGCGATGATATCGAGAACTGAATCCTGCCTTCATGATCCGAGCTCACTAGCTGGCTTCTCAGCATAATCATCTTCGCAACCATCTGCATCATCAGCATCAGGGCCACCCTCGTGGTCAGCCTTTCCACCATCAAGCAGCATCGTCTTCTACGGTGTCGGCATGATCACCTGAAGCACCGCAACAGGTTAAGCATCGCCACCGACACATCATCATGAGAGCAGAACACAGTCATCATAAACACCACCGCAAGCATTATTGACTGCTGCTGCTCCACTGCTAGCACCTTTCGGTCATCATGACAAGCCATTACATGCAAAAGCAGCTCGAACATCAGTTGCGCTAATCAGCATGAACGCCGATGGCAACTAACCGTCCGCCTTGAGCACATAAGCGTTGCTCCGGCCACACGCAGAGCTCACATCCACGTGTTGACTTGGAGGTCTGAGAAGCTTGGGACCACCTCAAGAGCATAGGCGGTGGTCTCACCCAGATATGGTCTCTTTCCTCTGGACTCCTTTGCTTCCTCTGGTTGCTCTAAAGCCTCTAAAGCAGACGCAATGATGAACCTCGATGTTCTATTCGGCTAAGGAGACTGCAAGTCATGCGTCAAGAGAGTCCACCAGACCGCCAAGCAAATGAAGCGACTGGAGGACGCCGATGATGAGCAGAGCCCGGTCGGGTTAGGATCTGATTAGGAAGGTCGAAGATGGTTTGGAAGAGGTATTCCTAGTGGCAAGGCTGCAGTCCTTAAGCTTACCAACTCTACTTTGCTCAAAACATGAGGCGCCGGTGGTCGACTCAAGGCCTTGCTGCAGATGTCCACATCACCCGCATCACCACAAGAAACAGACGCAGCGAAGGGATGGCGTTTGTAAAGTCTCCACCCCACGCGTGGTAGCCTGCATTCCCGAGAAGCTTCGACGTGTTTTATGCATTGTTATGCTCATCCTGTCCAGCCATCAGGGTCTCCTTTCAAGCTTGCTCCGGATCTACGCCAGCGGGCAAGATCTTTGGCTGAAGCTAGACACGTCTCCGTTCTGAAACGTGGGGTTTCTGCAGCATACAGTCTGCGACCAACAGTTGACGTGTCTCCTGCGGAAGTTGGTTTGGGATGTTCGGACTGCAAAGAAGGCAGAGTCTGCAGTTTCGATGTGTAGAGGCCATTGAGTCTGGTTGACCACTCTCTCTCTCCTTGGGTACGCCAAGCCGCCTATGCCCAAGTCCGAACTCGGATGTTCCGTCCTTTCGACTTCCCGGTTCCGAATAGCTCAATTAACGATCCATGCCTCGTCCTGTTGATCTTTTGCAACCCGAAGGCAGCTGACGACCTTGCACCTGTGGCAGCAACCGTCACAGGCTCTTCTCTCTGAGAGGCCGAACATTTTTATATAGGTTTTTATGATTTATCATGTTTTGACACCTCGCAGCCCTGCATCCTAAAAGAAGGCTGGCTGGACAATCGTGCTTCTATTAAGCACGTGCCGCTTGATGTCCCCTCTGTGACCACATTGAAGCTATATCTTTCGAAGCAGATGGACATGAAGAGCGCGGCAAGAACTAGGGCATGGCGCCATCACAGGAATGTGTGGGCGTCGCATGCTCGGCAATTTACTTGGCAGTTTCAGCTTGCTGTGAGTTTTTGGCTTTTAGCAATGCTTCTTCAGCAGTGTTAGTAGTGCGGGTGCCTGACCGCATGTTTAAAGGCCGGCAAGCGAGCTAGGTGCGAGGTATGCGCAGACTGCGGGCTGCTGCATGAAGCGCTTGTCTCATACCTCTTTGAGCGTCCTAGGCCTGGCGCACCGTTCGAAATTCCCTCCGGGCAATTGCCTGTGTGCTGCCCGGATCTGCAAAGCAGACTCTAACAGCTTCTGTGAGGGCAGTGAGAGCGGGTAGTAGCATTAGTATGTGTCAGACCTCCGGTGCGCAGTGTGTTCGATCTTGTGCTCGGGCATGAAATAAAACCGTAGCTTCAGCTAGCTTGTGTTTCAATTGAGATTCCGCCATGCTTGTGGATACGTCTAGTCTGGGTGCTTGCTACTAGAAGTGTCATTGCAGGGGAATCATATTATCTGTGTCGGAGGCCGAGCAAGACAAAAGCTCAGTGCTTTGCGTGCAACCGGAAGCAACCTCCCTCGCTAGCGCCTGTGTGCGTTCCCGAAAAATGGACCCATGAGACATGTCACGATGATGTTTAGGCTCCTTTCTACACGCTTCATGGTGACCCGTCTGTTGGGGATAGCATCAATCAAGACTGCAGCGCTCAGAATGTAGCATGCATCACAGATACTGCAGTCGTTGTAACGGTGGAGGCTACACTCCTACTGGTATGTTGCTCGTGGTATTTGTATGACGGCGACAACGTGAGGATGCTTTAGATAATCGCCGTAGTGTCAGTGGCCATCGTTTCTTGGAAGTAGTCGCGGGTCAAATGTGGAGGCACAGCAGTAGGTTTGCAGTGTTTTTTCCTTTTCTGGGAACCTCTGCTGGATGCCATGCTTTTTGTGACTCGAAGCTACGATCATGATGCTTCATAGGCTCGCCTTGCCCCCACCCTTTGAGGTGCATCTAGCACAGAAAGCTAAGGACAATGCGCACACATACCCAAACTCCTGGTGTGGCAACCCTTGCGCTAAACTCTGAAATCCGACTTGTAAGCCGAAATCCAAAAGTCCAAAAGTCTTGGAGGGCTTTGGGGCGAGGAGCTTCGAGCGCAGGCCGGGATGCAGCACGATCTGTCGTAGCACGGACCGTGCAGGAGTCCCTAAATCCCTAAACCCCTAAATCCCTATCCCTAAACCTTAGGACGGGCCCTGAGGCTTGGTCGCGTCAGGCACCTACCCCGAAACCGGAAGCTAAGTTAAGTCGATCCGGCTTTAGAACTTGAGAATGTAGATCCTTATTCGCGACACGAGGCGAGGTCATGTTCTAGGCATAATTGCACCCCCTTCGTCTGCCTTTTACCATGGAGTCACATAGTGTCCCTTGTTCTCCAAACTGTGCCTCCCCGTCTTGTCTCCAGAAGCATTGTTCTTCCTTTGATTTCGTGGTAACGGCCCTCCATCCTTCATGTTTGAACATCAACCTTCTCCGAGCCGTTTGCCTCATACAGGGTGACGAGTTGTTGATTTTGACCATCCCGCTTGTCGGAAGGCCGCAATCATCTCTAACATTCGCGCACATCTGCCTCATACTTATGTTCTCTACATTCCCTGCGCTGCATCTTGCATGCAACATTCAGAACTGTCAGGACAGGTTCGAAAACCTCGCCGTTCAGATCGAGGATTTGCCTGGATGTCAATCTGGGACGTTTCGCTTGTTAAAGCAGAATCTTGCTTCAATTTCGCCGAAGCTGGCGAAAGCCTGCAGGCGCGCTCGTACTCCTGACCCATGTATTATTGCACCTTGCATCCAAAACTCCAAGATAGTCTCCAAGAGCGAGGAGTCAGCGAAGGAGCCGGACACGAAGGCGGCGGAGGCTGGCGGTGATCACGAGGAATGTGCGGGCAAGGGTTGGATCTTGCCCTGACCTGCCTGTACCGCAACTGTTGGACTGTGGTCTTCATTCACGCTATAGCGCATCTGCAGGGAATGCTACTCTCAGTGTTGGTGGCTGATGGCTTAGCTGCATTGTCATCATGAAGTAAAGCAAGCGCCCAAGATCTTGCAGATCATGCAGGTCGTCCTCGTCAACCAGATCCTCCAGGTGCCAGCACAGTCCACTCTTGGAAGATCTGGCTCCGCTATGGAACGAAGCAGACGGTGGCGATGCCACTGTTTCATGAGCCCACCATGAGCCCATCAGGCAGCTTTTATTGCCAGGCGACGCGGCGCGGGTGGCTCGAGGTCTCGTTCCAGGTTGGCAGTTCGACTCGCTTCCGGTATTTTCTCACAGGCATGCATAGTGGATAGCGAAACTCGTGGTGATAGTTTTCGCAGATTCGACAGTTTGCTAACAGATTCGCTCTGGTTCTGGCGTGGTGAACCTGTGTACGCATTTCTTTTTAAGGAAAATGACGAAGAGAGACTGGGCTGTGATGCGTTCGGAACAATGGTGAGTCTCGATGACGTGTTCATGCTTCGGCTGTTGACAAGCATGCCCATGAAGAAACCGGATGGGCACCGTTTCTTCGATTGGCCTTGAGGTATTCTGTTAGGTAACTTCGGGACTTGAAGCTGGTCCGACACCAGAACCTCGTAAACCCCAAATCCTACAAGGCTTGGCTGTCACCCTAAAGCACAGGAACCTGTGTCAGGTCATCCAGCAGAGATAGATGGTATGGGCGCGAGAAGGGGAAGCTCGTCTGACATTGGAGCGATTGTGGCATGTCATGACACCTTTCATCAACTCTAGTGGAGGTAGCTGGCCGAACCTGCAGACAAGAGAGACTGCAGCGGAAACGTTCAAGTTTGGAGACACCTCCTTTTCTCCAAGCATTTGCTGTGTTTGGGCATCCTCTTTGCTGTTGGCGTTTTGTCACAGTCAGCCCGACCGCCGAAGCACAGAATCTCAAAACAGTTCTCAGACATTAAACCCCACACCGTTTCAGAGAACAGGTGATGACTGTCCTGCATGCTTCCTTGCTGCGGGCGTCCAGATACAGTCGTGTTTGCGTGCTGCTCCCACAGCAGCAGCAGGAGCAGCAGCAGTAGCTGGTAGAAGTCACAGGCATTGTCGAAGCCAAATTCCATACGGAACCCAAGGTACGTACGTACCTACATACCTCCTCTCCCCTACCCGAAAAAAAAATCGGGGGGGGGGGNCCCCCCCCCCCCCGTACATGCATACTTCCTCCCCCTCTCCGAAATTTTTTTGGCCGGAGGGGGGTGGGCATGGCCGCCTCCCCGAAAAAATTTGGCGGATCGATGGGGGGGGTGGGGGGGAGGTACGTACGTATGTACGTACGTACTTGCTTACCTACCTAACTGTCTAGCTGTATCTAGTAAGGCTTAAGGTACTTATCGTACGTACATACAAATACTTAGACTTAAGTACAGACATATGTACACTTTTACCTACTAACGCTTTTTTGTAATTACTAACATACTAACGTACTAACATACTAGCGTACATACATACCCCCCCCCCCCCCCNCCCCCCCCGCGGCCCCCACGGGGACGCACGTACATACATCTTCCTCCCCGCTCTCCGAAAATTTTTAGCCGGAGGGGAAGGTTGGGGGAGGTATACGTACGTATGGACGTATGTACCTACCTACCTACCTACCTAAGTATATGTACCGTACCTAGTGAGGTACTTCCACTTACGTACGGACATACGCACATGCCCCTGATATGCTGTGAAAATACTACGTACTCACATACCCGCACCCTGCCCCGCCCGGGCGTTGTCTGTCCAAGCAAACATACATACATACATACCGATTGCCCTCCCGCCCGTAGGACGACACACATCTGTCCTCGAGAGTAAGGTTCGTAAGAACAGCTTGTCTGAAGTTCCTGATGCAAAGAAACCAAAACTCGAACTTCCCATGAAAGATNCCCCCCCCAAAAAAAAAAAAAACAAGTTTTTCCTCGGCGTACGTGCGTAGTATCCTCTTCCCATACGTACTTACGTACTCATGTAGGTACTCAGGTACGTACATACGTGCGTTCACGTACATACATTCGTACTAACGTAGTTACGTGCTATATATGACGTACTAACGTACGTACGTGCGTACCCAGGGTACGAATATACGTACGTTACCCTCCCCCTGGGGTTCTTACTGCCAAATTCACATGCATAGTCATAGCCATGGTCATAGACACAGGCATATTCATGGCCATGGCCAGAGTCAGAGTCATAGCGACAGTCACGGTCATAGTCAGAGTGGTAGTCAAAATCATAGTCGTATTTGTCTCGGCAATGCCAATACTGGCGCTAAACTGATTCTATCAGCGAATACCAATACGAACACTAGGTAGTAGTACTCGTACGACTACTAATTGAAGCACGAACACTACCTAATACTATTCCTGTTGCGATTACCCACGCTAGTGGTGACAACTGTTACAAAAAACCAGCGAGGGCACTCGACATGCAGAGCAAGTGAAGGCCATAGCAATGGCCATAGTCATAGCCAAACGTCATCACAATTTGGAATAGAACAGGAATACGGATACTAAGCGCAATGGTAACAGAAGCGGGAATTTGCGCAGGACTATAGGAATCGAAACGGCCAAGGATTTTTCCTTTCTAGTAGTCGTAGCCATTGTGGGTGTTGTCGGGGTCGTTGACGTAGTCGTAGTCGTAGTCGGAGTCGTGATCGTAGTCGCAGTGGTAAGTGGCAGTAGTATCAGTATAGTCGTCGTAGTCGAAGTCGTACTCGTAGTAGTCGTCGTGGTCGCCGTTGCAGTCACAGTCGTAAATGTAGTAGCTGCAGCAGTGCGCCGTCGTCGTCGTCGTCCTCCTTGGTCGTCGTCGTTGCTGTGGTCGTCGTTTTCGTCGGCGGCGTCGCTGTCCGTGTAGTAGTAGACTACCTGCTACTAGTGCTACTAGTTACTCCTACTAATTACTACTGCTACTACTACTGCTACTATCACTGCTACTACGACTACTACGACTACGAGGACGACGATGATGACTACCACAATAATTGTTTGTACCACCACTACTAGTACTAGTACCAGTCCCAGTACCAGTTCGAGTGCTAGTGCTAGTGCTAGTGCTAGTGCTAGTACTAGTACTAGTACTAGTACTAGTACTAGTACTAGTACTAGTACTAGTACTACTACTACTACTACTGCTACTGCTACTGCTACTACTACTACTACTACTACCACTACGACTACTACTACTACGACGACGACTACTACTAACTACTGCTGCTACTACTACTACTACTACGACTACTACTATCTACTGCTACAGTTCGCGAGCTCGCATCCCTAAGGAGCATGCGTAACATCGTCCGTAAGCCTTCTCAGCCCTGATGCATAAGCGAAACAAAGACTCACGCTTGCCAGCCCCGTGCAAGGAAGGGCAAAGGTTCGGCACCCGGCTTTGCCACTGTCAGAGTGGAATGACGGGTTGTGAGGTTTAGATTTCTCCGGAGTGGCAGGATCCGAGGGTTGGCCACCGCGAGTGGAGCCGCAGCAGCTGCTGGAAGCATGGATCGTAAGCTCTACATCAGAACAGCCTTCAGAATGCCCATGTGACTAGAGTCAGACGAAGCATCAGCGAGATGAGGTTCGCGCTTATTGTCAGGACAGACTGCATCTTGCACGGCGCGAACCAGCTCCGAAGCATTAACTTTTTGTCGGGCCTGTGAGAATTTTTGCTGCCCAGGGAAGGATCGCGGAAAGGACAAGGCGAAGCAGCCAGACAAGAAGCGAGATGAGGACATTCGCGACTTCGGGCAGAGCAGTGCTTCGAGCCAGGTCCAGACCCAAACTTTGCTATAACATTTGCAATAGCAACCACTGAAACAACTAGCCATAAACACGAGGTCATCAGTATGCTGGTCGTATATAGCTCTTGGACGACTTTGCAGATGAGAGAATCCCCTGAGGGCATACTCGAGAAGTCTGGCATGCAGTTCTTCGCTTTTCTCGCACGGCTTGGAAGGTGCTATAGGACTAGGACTTAGGTATTTGTCGGCCTCTGGTTCTTGGAGGTTGCTGGCTTGGGCACAGGGCTACAGTTGAACGCGGCCTACTTGGGGGTCCTTGGCACTTCATGTCCTGAGGCTGTATCGCAGTCGGTTCCATGAAGTCAAAATGACACTTTCCAGCTATACTACACTTCTTGGTCATGAGTTCATAATGACTTCCCTACACGAAGATTGCGATGCAACGTGCGAGGACCTGCGAGAGCAAGTCCGAGTATGGCTCAATGAGAGGCCTCATTATTCTTATTCTTATCATTATTACAGTTGTTAGGGCTATCTTGATTATTCTTATCCTTACTATTATATAGATACTATTATTGTTATTGCTAGGGTTACGGTTACGGTTATTGTGAAAATTCTTCAGTATCATTGTTACTATTTTCAATACGATTATTCTTCTCATTACTACCACTATTACTACTATTGATAGTAGTCGTCGTCGTAGCAGCAGAAGTAGCAGTAGTAGTAGTAGTAGTAGTAGTAGTAGTAGTTGTAGTTGTAGTAGTAGTAGGAGTAGTAGTAGTAGTAGTAGTAGTAGGAGTAGTAGGAGTAGTAGGAGTAGTAGTAGCAGTAGTAGTAGTAGTAGTGGCAGTAGTAGTAGTAGTAGCAGCAGTAGTAGTAGTAGTAGTAGTAGTAGTGCTATTATTGTCATGAGGAGTTTTGTTATCATGAATATTATCACTAGCAGTGTCATTACGGTTGCTAGCATTCTTTTAGTCTTATTTTTAACTTGCTTATTAGTGCTACTATCAGTATTGCTGTTATGTAAGATATTTTTGTCGTTATTACAATTATTAATATTAGTACTATTATGATTATTAATGTTATTAATAGTAATTGATATTATCATCATCATCTCCTTGTGTGGCGTACGCTTTGAGATTTCCCTTGACTAGACATGCTTTGAGGTTTGCACAGTTAGCCTTGGAGAGGTTCCTGGCGAGACGTGTTGTATTAGAATGGAGCAGATGGCTCCACTAAGCGCAGTCAAAGCTCCCGAAACTTTGTGCAGCTCTGGAGCCATGGATGCCCTAGCCCGCAAGCCATGACCTCCAATCCAAGATCGCTTTGCTCCTCGCCTGTCCGTGTCTGTCGACCGCGCTTCGGGAAGTATGCATGTAGGGCTGCACCGGTAGCATTAAGCGTTTTCAGATGTTACCGTGGCTGTCGCAACACTCATCATCGTTGTCACACTTCCCTCACCGGCACCTGCACTATTGTCGTCAGTCGTCGCCTTTCATTTCGACACCACTGCAGCTGTCACCCCAGCCATCATGTCACTGCCCAAACCAAAGCTCCAACGTAATCATCAGACTCACCATCATCGTCAGCATCCTCATCATCATCACGGTACTTGTCGTTCGCACCAGCCATTTCCTTCGCGTGGTCAAGATCGTCACATATCCTCACCACAGTTATCAGCATCACCGTTTTGTCTTCCTTACGCTTATCAGTTCTGTGATCTCATCACGAGTGACGCCCCCCACGACATGTTTACCTTCTTGATGCTGCGAGTACGGTTGCTTATCATATCTTCCCACATATGCTTGAGCAAAAGCTCCGTGCAGGGCTCTGTTGGGATTGGTTGGAACGTTGCCCTTTGCTCGAAAGGGCGAGATACTCTAGTATGTGGGGTATGACAGTTCATGGTCAAGCTCCAAGCTGTAATGAAATCCGGCACTTGGCGAAGGTTGGAAAACACTGGCGGCCACGTGCGGCAAAAGGAGCTTGGCTAGCTACTGGCAGGGCTTCAGTGCAAAGAGATGTGAGCGCTCATGTGTGTCCTGTCTGACCGGTTAGCTTCCGATGTGTCTACGGACAGTGGTCTTATTAGCCAAAACCCCCAAAACCCAGGACCCCCATAACGAAGAACCAGCCGCGAAAATCGCAGGAGCTCTCTGATGAGATTCAGGACTCCTTTGGTGTCCGACCCGGCAAATTCCGAGCGCTTTTCAACCAAACTCTGCAGCAGTCGGGGCCCCAGCTTAGTTTAACGTCGGATTCTGGACTAGTTCGAGCTAGCTTGACTGTCGGAGTGTAAGTTCAGTCATGTGAGAGAACAGTAATTGCTCATGCGATGCTGTTGCCGCTGTTTGTTATCTGTCATTGAATTTTCGGTATCCGTACTCCGGCATTACAGCTGGGAATGGCCGTCGCCTGAATTACCTGGCTCTGGCATGGAGTACGTGTATATCGATTATCACTTCCTCGCTGCTCACTGCTGGTACCTGATCAGAACGGACATTTAGTTTCACAAGAAAGAGCGGCCGTCACCACATGGAGCGAGGCATAAGACTGCTACGTACTACGACGACTGTGGAAGATAAAATTGCAGCCAATCCAACAACAGAGACCAACAGCGATGGCAGCCGTTTGCCGTAATAATCTTATCAAGGAATCTGAGGTAAACAAGCTGCTCCAACATCTTGCCCATGGGCAGGTATTGCAATGCTTTCATCAGCGGCGGTTCGGAGGCTTCTTGGTGCTCCGTTTGTGGGATGGTGTGGGTGACGTTTGTTGCCTCAGCGGTTGGATAACTGAACTGCTGAACATGTTGGGCGGTGCCTCCCTGGCACTGTCCTGATGCTATTCCTCCCCGGCTTTAGGTTGATGGGCACCGGGCACGAGCGCAGTCCGGGCATAAGTCACGTGAAGCGCCAGGCAGCTTGGCCTTCGAAGGCGGCGGATGAGCAATTTAGCAGCCGGTCCTTGGCGCAGGACTGACGCTACCTTACTCTTAGTGTGATGATTATCATCAAAGCTAGTCTTGCTATCATTTATGTATTGGTGGACGATCAAGTGTGCTCTTCGGCGATTTAGAATTGGCCTGCGAGATTTTGGCCTATGCGGACTTTGACCTGGCATTTGGCGCGGGTTGAGGGGTACAAAAACAGAGCAGGGCACGAAAAGCACCCAGAGAACGACACACACACACACACGCAACGATATCAGACTGTGTTTCTTACGGGATATTGACCCAGGCATCCGAGGTTCCCACCATGGATTTAAGAAAGATGTTTCTGAAAGGGCATTGGATCGCAAGAAAGGTTGTGGTATGTTGCGGCATCGCACCGCATCTCTGTGTGCAGCCAGGAAGCCTTACGGTCTAAACCTGCTGGAAGCCATTCCGAAGCCTCGGCCACGAGTCTTTCCTCAGTTCACAAGTCACCGAGCCGATAACAGGTTCCCAAAGTACCGTCCGAATGGCCCGTGGCCCATCCTACCCCGGAACCAGGCAAAACTAATACTGAGTTTCTTTCAGGCCGTAGCAGGATCATCTCCAACAAAGCCGAAGATCCCACGGCAGGAATCCTACCTGCTAAGCCTTGACTGTTCACTGTGCAGGGCGACAGGGACATGAGGGCGCAACGCGCGGCACGGTTCCAAACACACCTGAATGAAAGGGCTCCTGTCTGCCTGGCAAGACTTTTACTTTGACAAGGGCGCCAAGAATAACGTTCGTTGTTGTTGTTGTTGGTGGTGGTGGCGGCGGGAGTGGTGGTGGGAATGCTTCATGCTGATGATCACGATGCTGCTTTTTTGTTTGACACTGCTGTTGATGGTGATGATGCAGTGGAACATGACGATGTATATGTCTAGGATGACAGTTATCTTTGCACGCTTCTTCAGAATAGGAATAAGCATGACAGCTCTTTTTGGGAGGCACATTAGCAAGTAGTGCAAAGTCAACCTGCCTAGGCTATGGACTATGGAGATGACAGTTTTTGAACGACACTTGTTGCACCTCTCATTGTCAAATGTCTCAATGTGCTCAGCATACTGAGTATCCGTATGGTGGCGTACATATGTGGTGATGATGATGACGTTGTTGTTGTTGATGATGACTATGATGATGATGATGATCACGATAGTGATGATGACGACAATGATAACGGTGACCATGAGGGCGGTGGCTATGATGAGAGTGATCATGTTCCCCTTCTTGTACAGAAGCTGAAGATATAAGTAACATGATACTGGTGATGTGAGTTAGAGTAAAATGACAGCATTTGATGACTCGGCGGCTGTGGGCAGTGGTCAGTATGCGCCTTGCGCTACGACGGACTTCTTTTCGATCTGCGGGCCGGGGTTCAGGGCAATGACCTGACACTTCTCGAGTCTCCCGAAGCCAGGTCCCAATGGTCAGCTTCAATGATGCAGAGGCCTTTGTGTGTGTGTGTATGCATAAATGGCCCTTGTATTGTTTGCCTGCGTTTCCCCCAGACTACGCTGCCAGGGTGGAGGCATCGATGGCGGGCCGATCATTGGAGAGCTCACAGGAATGTGTTCGCGCGATGAAGCCACCGACTGAGACGGGAGACAAAGCCGCGATATGCAGCGGCTTAGGAGCCGCCCTTTCCTTCTGCCCCCACACTGCCTCAGAGTTTCCTGGTCTTCAGGCCCGAGAGCGCGAGATGACTCGGCAACTTGACAAGTTCGAGTGGAAGAAGGGCACCGACCCAAAGAATCCCGAAGTCGGCGCCCCGGTAAATGGAAACTGGACCTGACGCTATGTCTCCAGAGCTCGCCAAAGCTCGCTGCCAGGCAGACTCGATGCTGCCTGCGCTCAGGTCGACTTGAAGTTGGCCACGAAGAAATATCAGCGAAGTTCTGCTGATAAGGCTTCTGATGGGATCTTATAGGGTGCTTCATCGAAGTGCCTGAAGCAGGGTGACGCCCCGAGAAGGATTCTGCAAGGCTTCGACTGCGGATGTTCCTCTCTTAAGGGTGTTCAGTTACACTATGACATGCATGCATACGCGGAAGTTGCGAGGAACCCTGAATGCATTTGCTGCGCCAGGCCTACCGAAGCCAGGATGTCAGATCCCTGGACGCGTGCTGGAAGACAATGGAGTACCTGATGACGGAGCCTAGAGCCGCAGATAGCTCCTCCACGACCTGAGATGGGAGTCAAGTAGCGACGGCTGTCAGGGAAATGGCGAGAGTAGGTACAAGAGCAATTGCAAGTCTGTACCAAACGACAATTTGCTATGACACTATATCTATAATGCTAAGTTTTTAACAGTTTAGGTATATATAATGGCTATTACTCTATTACTTTAGTCCTTGTGCTTGTTATTGTGGTTGTGAGTCTATTTATACGTGTGTTGTTTTTTATCAGCTGTGGCATTGCCAGGGACTGCGAAACTTGGGCAGGAGATCTTGGACTTCGACAGCAATCCGAAGCCCGGCTTTGCTGTCCAAGCCATCCCATACATCGAGGCGACCGATGAGCTGAGTCCTGTATACTATAGTAGGACGGATGCCTATGCACATAAGTACCTGCATATTGCATATTGCCCGATTTGAAGAAATGCTACTGCACGTCATATCGTGTATGACCAGATAAGCCAGATACACAACTCAGCATTGCGACACACGATACTCTGTCACCGACGGCCGATCTGCCATAGGCTGCCGCCGATATGCAGTGTTTCTTGTTTGTCATTCAATGGAACCGAAACCAACAAGACTCTGCTACTGAATCGGTGGTATCTGGCGAAGAAGCACCAGAGTCACAAATTTAACTCAAGCCCCTTCTGCCGATACCCACAGCCTAACAAGATTCCGAAAGCTCAAACCGTGAAGCGAGGCTGAACTACACGCCCTCGCAACAGCAACATTGTCATTCTTGTTATGAGGGTTACTGTTCTTATTATCTGTGCGATCATTTTTTTCGCTACTTCCTGTTAATATTCATCTGCTTTGATGTTGCTTGTTGAAGCTGCGCAAGGTCTACTCCTATCTGCGTGATCGCACACGATCGATCAGAGCCAACAGCTCGGACGCGGGACTTGAAACTGTTGCGTTCCCTTTCACTCCTGATGGGGATCTTCGGCGTGTGGTAGTCTTGTGTCAGAGATACGAACTGGTGAGCACCCTTCGGCTCCGGCCGGCTTCTCCTGACTGCCGACTGCCTGCGTCGTCATTTTCACTATCAAGCCCAGGCGTTGCGAGGGTTTTTTCGGATTACGATCCACAACCTCCAGGGAAACCCCAAGCCCAAAGCCAAAACACCGGTAGGCCCGGAAAAAGTTGAAGATGCTCTGCACTGAAAAGGTCGACCTGCATCTCCAGCAGCCTCGAAGCACCACCCAACGGGTCTTCGTGGAGACACACGAGCATCCTGGCTCGAGTTTGAGATACTCCTAGTTTCCGAGACCACGGCTATGTGCATGTGTGTTGTTTGGAGGAAGTCCTAATATGAACGATACGACGATATGTCAAAGGCATTCCAAGGCTCAGCCCTTTTTGCGGCGTCAGCTGTGGCTCTAAGCCTGGCTTTTTCATGTTTGTTCGAGCCTTTCTGCCACCGACACGACCAGAAGAACAGCACAGGAAGGTGAAGTTACCATCACCCTCCAAGGTGCTGCCTCCGCTTCGAGATGCTCTCCTTGTATCTTCTTCTGGGCAGGGGGCAGAATCAGGCCCAAAGAACAGACTGCAAGAGTTTCAGAGTGTTCAACGGATGTTGCGAGCTGGGGGGCCCTTTTGCACGGATCTTCTTTCGATATCTTTATTGCGGCGGGCAGGTTGGTGGGCTTCGATCTTCTGTAGGGATTTCCGCGGGGGCATATCTGGCTTCTACTGGATACGTCGATGGGTCGAGTCTTGGCAGTGCCTTGCGTTAAACTAGAGCATCCTTCAGAAAAGGCCAGAGTTGGAAATTAAAGTAGCTCACACTCAGGGGCCACAAGAGGCGCCTGCGACTACGGCTACGATTGCCACTGCTACAATTGCTGCTGCTACCATTGTGCTCGTGCTACTTGTAAAGCCTGCGCCGGGTTGTGATCGTGAATTGCATGTGAAGAGCAGCGATGCCCAGATCCATCATTCTGGCTTCTTGTCAGCGAGCCAGATACTCATACCATCCAAGCAACATCACTCTGGTATTATGTCGGCATCGTGGCCATTAGTGGTGTGTCATTCCCACGAACCTCAAATTCTGTTGGCGGGATCTTGGCATCATGGTTGAGAGCCTGGGACCCATATAGGGTCGAAGAACCAGCTTTGAATCCTTGTAGATCGACTCTTTCAATCTTCGGTAATCGGCTTGTCCCCAGAGCGGTGTCAGGCCAGGGCTTTCGGGATTTTCGGCACAAGATGCAAAGTGACTTCGGATTCCTTGCCCTGGGTGGCAAAAGACGCCTCGCCTCGGCGCTGCATTCGGAGGAGAAGGCCACTGAGAAGTACGACACCAAGCTGGGTCTCAAGGCACAAAGCCTGGCAATGTGCTTGAGATTACCTGTCAGGTTCAGGATAAGAAGTCGAATGCATAGCAGTAGCTCTGTCCCAGTGTGATGCCTGCGCGACTGGCTTCAGAGAGAACCAGCTGTTGCAGTCGCGGTTGCCATCACGAGCACTTGCTTCTGTGGGCTCCTGTCCTCCACCGCACGAACGCAGACCTGAAGGATAAGTCATTCAGGGATGTTAAGCCACTGCTGAGCATGGTCTCGCATGGGTTATCAGTCATGAGTACTGTCGACCTGTGTTTTTGCTTCCCACCTTTCCAAACTGCATATATGTCCTGCAAACTAGTGTGGGTATTTCTCGCTACAAGAGCAGTCTAGAAGCATCCACCGCTGGTCCAGCAGTGACACATGATGTGCTTTCATGTTGCCGACCCGCTCGTCGCACCCTTCTTGTCGTGACGTTCCTATGCAGTCCTGAAGCAGTTGTGTGCCCCGCGTGTTCCGCACAGTAGCCAAGAGATACGAGGGCTTGACTTGCAATGGTTTTGCGGTTTGGAAAACCCCTAGTGCGACTGCCGGCCAGGCTATCTCACAGACCATCGAGCCGCTCTTGAATGCTTACCAGGCAGCGGGAGTTTGCAAAGCACGATGCTGAGGGCAGAGTTATGGCACCATGCATCATCGTTCGGTCACACCTGTTCAGATCCTGCTGCTTCCTGTCCTGACTGCCACTTGCTTGTCACTGGTGTCTTACTCACGTCTAGTCTTGTTTCCACTGCGACGACGACAGCGACGAACAACGACAACAACAGGAGGAGGAGGACGACTACGAAAACTGCCACTGAAACCGCCGCGGCCACTGCCACTACTATTGCTGCGATTACAATTGCAAAAACGACGACGATGTCGCCAGTCATGAGTTGGCTACTGATGTACTTGTCATTACTGCTGCTGTTTTGCCGCGGTGGCTTGGTGCTGCTTGTACACTTCTTGCTGTTTCGGGTTGGGATTGACTTTTCGCATCACCGCACTAATCCCCCCCTCCCCCGACATCCGCCGCTAGGCATTCTCGAGATACGATCTTGCACATTTAAAGATGCAGCAGAAAGATTCCTCTACACATCGACGTGGCATCTTGCCGTGCCTAGAGGCCCAGAGCTTCTGATGTCTTTGCTGAGATGGCGCCAGGCACTTCACGAGAAGCAGGTTGCAAAATCTATCCTCGCCGAGGCCTGTGCAGATTCAGTTTGAACCGGGAACTGGCTATTCTGCCGTCCCATGACGAGGAGAATCAGAAGATTGCATTTCCTCCTCTAGATTTCGGATTCCTGATCGGAAGACAGACCCGGCATCAGAAGAGAGTGCAAAGCGGGCGAGACGGGCAAGACAAGAAGAGATGGAGCTTATCACCATCATGTCACAACAACATGTCATTGAGTCCAAGCTGCGTACAGGCCATGGGCGGATTCGGCCTGGCCGATGAAGACGATGATGAGGTGCCATGAACATGAATCCACACACACACACACATATATATATATATATTTGAGTGCATCGCCTTTGGGTATCTGAGTTTGACTTCTGGAAGTATGACACAAGCTATCCAGCTCTACAGGTTTGTGAGACAGCCATGCAAGCTCTTTGCATGAAGCCGTGCATATCTCCGTCTCCGCACTTCCAGGATTACTATTCTCCGTATGAGATGGCTGCCAGGAGGCGCGCCATCGAGTCAGCTACATGTGTACGCAGCAGGATTGGAGAGTGTAGATGTAAGAACTCAGGGGTGGGGCCTTAAGTAGGTCAGGAAATTTTGAATTTGGTGGGCATACAGAGAAGAGCGTCCAGGACCGTCAGGGAGGAGGGCGAATTGTGTCAGGTACATTGTTCTCCTGCTGATGTCTTTCGCACCTGACGAAACTCCGACCTGTTTGGGGGTTTGCAGTTGAGCGGCAGATGCGCAACGTGCACAAGCAGCACAACCTTAGAATAGCAATGTAGTAACAATAGGAATCAAAATGATGAAGGTATTCATGGTAAAAATAGTGTAAATATATAGTATAATTTAGCAGTAATCTTAATTATTTAATAATGAAGATGTACTCATAGCAATAATGATGCTCCTTCTCCACCCTGACACGAGATCTTCACTCCAGTCAGCGCGGCCAGGAGCTTTCGAGCCATCTCTCAAAGATGAGCCGTGACTGGGGTCTTGTTCAGGAGCTTAGTTTAAGTTACCATGATAAGGAAACTATAATGCTTTAAGGGATCTATAAGGTTTCCTTTAAGGGTTTAGGGGTTTAATGTAAGTTACCTTAATAAGGAAACCATAGATCCCCGTTATGGTAACTTAGATTAAGTTCCTTAACAAGAACCCAGGTGAGCTGCTGATGCATCCGTTGGTCAGCTTTGCCACGCAGGCACTTCGCAGTGGCATCGATCGAGACACCCCATCTGCCAAATTTATCCATCAGTTCTTAGACCGATCATCTTTGAAGACAGTATTTGATCTATGCGGAGCTGTAACTTCCTGCAAGGAAGGGAGTCGTTTTGAAACTGTCCACTGGTTCGACCTTGGTGCTTTATACGTGAACGGTACTCGGCCTCCTGCTCTACTCAACCACTACTTCAAGAACTCAACCTTGAAGGTGTATGCCGCCTTCCACACGGAGGACTACGCCAGATTTCTCCGCGCTGGACCGAGAAACATCTGTGTTTGCCAAGGCACTGTGCCTGCAGCCCCGAATCAAGAAGTGCTGGTAGATGCCGGCCCCAAACTATGTCCTGAGGTTTCTACCGCGAAACCGATTTCCTCTCTGCCGTTGCAATGAGTGGTGTCGCAGACCTGGTGCTCCCCTCGGAGTCTTTGTAATGAGTAGATGCTCAGGACAGACTCGGTGTGAATGCTCACAACTGGCTGTGACTTGTTGTTCAAGCTTTGCGGCTGCCTGTCCGTGCTTTGATGAAGGCCAGACTAAGAGCTTTGTGGCTGCTGGTCGGGACCCCGGTGCTTGTCCTGCTGTTGCTGATGGACATGGCCTGCCGTCTTCCAAAGTGAACTGATGCACCACTTCAAAGAGGAGTATTCTAGTCAAGGCTTGTAGTGGCGAGCTGTCAGCCCCGCATCAGGTCCGAACCTATCCACAACAGGTGGGAGATCGGATCTCCTTGGCAAAGCTCAAGATCCTCGGGTGCTTTTTCAGGATCTGTTTTGGAGCTGTAGGGTGTGCACTTGATGGTCGAGAGGATTGCCGGACGCGCTAAGGAACATACTTGCATTCGTGAGTGACGACCACGCCAAAACCTTCTTGGCCTTCCATGGCCTGCAGATCGTCATCGACAAGGCCGATTCAGCAGTGTCAACGCGCAATGTTAGGGAAGAGCATGTTCACAGATTCGCCTCTTCAATAGGTTGATGAATTGCCGCCTAGCCCATTTTGAGGGTTGTTGAACGCAGTGCCACCTCGATGAGGCAATGTATCAACTGCGACAGGGAAGCATGCAGCGCGACGATGTAGTCCTTGTCAACAAAGCATGTAAATTGACAGCCTGGATGGTGGTATTTAATCTGGTATTTCGTGCTTGTGTTGCAGCAATCAGACTCTATATGCCCTACCCAGACCTAGCCATATACTTCTCTTCTGGAACAACTCGCAACTATCAAACCTCCGTGATCAACACACATATGGAGCTTGCTCAGGAGTCGGATGGCGGGGCCCATGTCGTCTTGCCCAAGAAGCCTGTTCTGCTTAGTTGGCTTAGTATGCTTTCGGTTGAACGAAGGCAGGATTTTGTCAAGATCTTACCATACTATACCCCAAGCCCTACACCCCAAAGCACATATAGTAACTAGACTTTACTGTAACCATAACGTGCCCCAAAACCTTATTGTAATTCAAAAATTGCCCCTTGCATGGCACTGAGGAAAGGCAGCCCTGAGGCCAACGCGCTGCCCTTGTTGCAGGGCCCTGCGCGGCTGCCAGAGAAGTGCGAGTTCCCGAAGGTGCGGTTTGGGCTTCTCCGGTCACAAGTTTAGGGTTTAGGGGTTTAGGGTTTACGAGGTTTGCAGCTTTTGGATTTGAGATTAAGCGAGACTAGCTTGGAACTGTGTTGAAGACGTCCGGTTTCTCAGCTACAGAGGGCGTCAGGCTTGCCCTTTGTGGGGTGCAGGGCTGTAGCTGCGGCTCGCCTGAATCCTGACAGAAATGAGGCCGTTTGAGGGGCCTCAAAGATGGGAGACATTGCAATGTGCGGGCCTGCGTTAGTTACAGTACCAGAAAAAGATGATTTCACAGCAACTAGCTGCCACAGTTTCCTTACTATGGTAGCTAACCCGTCCTGAACCCTATAAACCCTAAGTGCTTTAACACGATCCCTTAGTCGTTTGTCACATCTCCCATCTGCGGAGGGCGCCGACTCACTTCTCGTGGCGAAGTTTGAGGCTGCAGGGCGGCTGGGGTTTAGGGTTTAGGGTTTGATGATGTTTGAAATTTGGGGTGCTTGCAAGCAAAATCCCACTGCTGAGGGCCTGTATTATTGGCATCCCTCATTTCTGAAACTCTAATGGCATGAAAGTTTGGGTCTGGGCCGGACAGTTTTCTATGGCCACTATATGCTGCACCTGGCTGACGACATTGCTTAAGCTCAGCGGCGTCCCAAAGCACAAGCCAACAGCAAAACAGAGCAGCTTTGATCCCAGAGCCTTAGTTGATGCGCGGGGAGAACAGCCATCTGCTTCTGTAGCGTCATCACAAGCCTCGATCCTATTGCATCGAAGGAATATGCTTGGGCCCACCCCCATCCCTTCAACCGTGTATGATTGTTGACGAGATCGTCAACCCATGGCGCATGACCCCAGGCATTGGGCCTGTCGCGGGCAGACATTGCCATTGGCCATGCAGATCCCATCGCTGAGGCTGTGGGTTGCGTTGCGCCAAGGGGAGCGCGCAAGGGGATTATCCAAGTGTTGGAGAGCAGATGTATTGGAGCACAGCCCTGTGTATTTGTGTGTTGCCGAGTTGTTCCTGTCTCGATCAGATGACCTAGCACAAGATGACAGCTTAATGACATCTTGGATGCATATGTTTTATTGTGTCTCGTACGGCGGAGCGGAGTGGCGCCTGATCGTGCTTCTCGGATCAAGCAGTTTCTGAGGGCACTTCTGATTCTGGCGACACGCGCCGTTTGATTGCATACCTTGCAGAAAGAATACTACTAATACTAACAATCATGATCATATCACACCAATGCAAACACTTTAATAAGAGTACTGCAGTTTTCGAGTTTAGGTGATCTTCTTTGGCTTGCCAGGTAACCCTGGTCGCTGCCGAAGCACCTCAAGATGCAGGCGGTGACGTGGTTGCCGAGGCGCTACAGTAGCAGGTCAGTTTTTCGGGCTTAGGGTTTGCAATGTCACGCCCATCAGTTGCAACTACTGACACTGGCAGCATTAAGCGGAGATCATAGTAGCCGCAGTTGTCCGGTTTGTAAATGAGGAATCCAACTATCACGTTTGTCGAGAGCAAAGCTAGCTACTGTAGATAACCGGGTCACCGATGCGATGCTGCAAGCTTGAAAGGAGATGATGGCCGAGGAAGAGGCCATCGTGTGCATGGTGGGTGAGACGAGCTTTCGCAAACGGTATGGTGGGGGGTTCAGGGGCGGCGCGGGGGTGGGACCAATCGTTTTGACATTGTTTGAAAAATGCCGGGGTTAGTTTCCTGGTTCTGTTCGACCAGGATCTTACATACTCTGGGCTATGTAGTGCTGGAAACCGATGCTACTAGCGCAGTAGTCATGAGCTCTAGACAATGCCAGCGGAAGTCTGTGTGGGATTTCGTTTCCACAATATTATTCTCCCGCTTGCGTTCCCTTAAGCCCTGTGTCAGGGTGCGTTGCCCGCATCTTGGGATTGAAGTGGCTGGTTCGTCCATCATGGTCGACATTCGTTGGCTGCACAATACCGTGACTAGTCTGGTAAGACTGTTGCTCTGTCGGCTGTGGGACGACTCAAAGCTGAAGTATTATTCCTAAGACCCCCCTGAACTGTGCCAGGAGCCACCCAAGGAGCCTCGGAGGGAAGCTGCTGTAGTCCGGGTATTAGCACGAGGTCACGGGGATATCCGGCTTGGCTGCGTAGGGTCGCAGGATTTCGCTTCAAGCTTTGGCTCGCGTAGTTAAGGGATTGGATGCGCACTGAGGTCCCGATGGTCCAGGAATTGCCTGTCTTGATTGTTCGTGTGGCCAAGCTAAGACCTTGAGCCGTGACCGATCCCAGAATCCGCTCCCTTTTCGAGAGGGAGTTGCTGAGGTTCCATTACAAAATATGCGAAGTTAATACCACTAATTATTACTACTATTTACTGCTATTACTTTTAGTCTCAATTAACTACTATTAAATGAGACTACTACGAATTACTATCTATGACTATTACTGTTGGGTCGCCTTCGAAGCTGCTCCAAGCGTCCAGGAGGCCGCGGAAAGCTCGGAGATGGTCCCACCCACGTCTGAAGCTCCGCCTTCTCTCACCGTCGTCGCTTAGGTTTTAGGTTTAAGGGACCCGACCACAGCAGTCTATAATAACTGTCGAGGGACAGCCGCAGGGTCGACGCAGTGCTGGCAAGATCTGAAAGTTTGGAATGTGTTCAGGGAGAGAAAATATGTCGATGAGCAGCAACTCGCTTCGGACATAGCAGCCCATGTGATGGTTTTAGAAGAAGCCGGTGGTGGAGCAGGTTGGCCATAGCCGGCGGAGGACTTCCGCCAACGGTAATGAAGTGGTGCGCCACGCGTCGCGCAAAAACGCGCGAACCAAAGAATGCTGGAGCACTACTTACCGGGCCCCTGGGAATCTGAATTGTGTTGAAGCTGATCCACCGACAACTATTCAAACTACTTTGTCAGAGTAATTTACCTGGCTATCCCAGGGTCCCATCTAAGCAAGTTCCTCCACGCCTGTTCATGCAGAGCCCTGCTCAGACTTTGCTGCGCAGTCGGTGATATCCGGTTCGGGAACATACTGATACTCGGAAGCATGAGTAATGATAATGATACACACGTACGTACCACATAAGAGTTGAGCTGAATGCGAGGCAACCACAGCAGTCTCACAGTAATTAGTGGAGACTTTAAATTTAAATACTCATATACACCTAAAGAAATACAGAAACAGCCATAGAAGTTGCAAGTAGTGGCGACAGGGTCGAGAGAGTTGTCACAGAAAGTGAGTATTCACAATAACGACAATACTGTAGCACCGGGGGGGGGGTTGTCACTGGTCATAGAAATGTTTTGTGGTGATCGTAGTTCGGCAAACAGTATAGCTGAACGAAGACTAAGATTGAAGGTCAACGCGTTCGGGGTTGTAGGTTTCAGTTCGTTCTTGAAGCCCCAGCTTTAAACCCCCGGGTGAGTGGGTCTGAACAGGGCAGCCTTAGACATCCTCCAGCTCGGAATGGCCATGATGTGCGGGCAGGAAGAAAAGAGTGGGCTGGGACAATCTTCCCCTGAACCCGAAGAGGCTTTGGTTCAATTTAAAAATGACAAATCGAAGCCCTGCTACAGTCCCGAACCCAAAATCCTCAAGATTGAAAGTTTCAGAAGCGATGCTAGGTGAAAGCCTTAACAAGCCCTCGCAAAACACATGGACACACCGGCTCCGGGCTACCTTAAACCCGATATGAACCCTAAACCCTATATAAACCATGTATAAACCCTAAACAATACCAATATAAACCCTATAAGCCCGATATAAACCCTAAACCCTCAGGATCCTAAACACCGGCTTTTCGGCTCCGGGCTCTTTAGCGGCCCCTCTCCGCCCCGCTCTGAGAGCGGCTTAGCCATGGCGGAGGCTCAGCTGGCGGCTACTCGCTGTGCACTAGTTGCGTAGGCTTTCGGCGCTTTTGAGGTTTGTGGGGTTTAGGGTTTAAGGTGCCGGAGACAGGGTTTGGGGTTGAATGTTGGGGTTGATGAGGTTTAGGGTTGAGGGTCAGGGTGTGTCTCCGGTGGCCTGGGTGGCCATGGCTATGGATTTTGAGGTTTGGGAGGGACAGCCTTGGGGATCTTGTATCTTGCGAGATGTGTGCCGTCGATTGAGCGGGTCAGATGCCACAAAACCATTCCAACTCTTTGGTACTTTCTGCCGCTTCAATGAGTACTTATTGCACCCTTTGACCTTTCTCCCTCCTTCAGAGTTGTCGAAACCACATGATTTTCCTGCTGACCCGAATATGTGCCAACCTGCAGTCTTGCGCCGCATGTTCGACAGACGTTGCCCGGGTTATTAAGTGACTGGAAAATTGCTTTCAGGCGTCCTTTCACAGCCTAAGTTATCGATTGCGCATCCGCGTCAGACACCCAAGCTCAAACCACTTCCAGCAAATTCTGTTCAACACTGTTACGATGATGTGTAACAGGAGCGGCGTGTTGAAGCAAGTTTGGAAGACCAACAGCAAATAACCTACACTTCGAGACGACCTTCGCGATCGGTGCACTAGCTACACTTCGAGCTTTAAGCACATCCTGTGCCCAGGTATGGGGCCCGCGCGAGCTGGATTATGCAGTGCACGACATGGCCACGAACTCAGCCGGCTCTTTGGTTTCGAGTTTCCTGCTTCGATCGGCGCTCCACCGTGTATGGGGGAAGCTTTGCTCCAGAATGTGCGTGGGCTCTGCTTCCAAACACACTACAGTACTAAAGTGCCCATCAAGCCACGTCCGGATCTTCTGAAAAACCGCCACGGCTGCTGTAAACAGTTGATTTTGCATGCTGCACATGCCAACATCCCTCGACAAACAGGCTGCACATGTTGAAGTCGTTTCGTTGGATATAACAGAGCCGATTGAAGTCTTTGTGGACACCATGTGTACCGTCGAAGAGCAGATTTCTGGAGAGGCGGTGAGGTCCAGCGCGGATTCGAGCCAGATGCTGATCGCTTGCAGCTCTTTCATCCCAGAGGCCTTGAGCCAGCAGTAAACACACGTATGCCTACGTGTATACGGGGCCTTCACAAGGCGTAGTTATCCTTCTTGGACTTAGTTCGCCAGTAGGCGCTAGTTCAAAATTTACGGTTTCGCAGAGCCTGCAGCGTTGAGGGTCTTTCCCCCAGATCCTTGCCTGGCACAACATCTTTCTGCAAGGTTTCACCTTCAAGTGTACTTCCCAGAACAGAACCGAAACGAAAGAGATATGTCAAACACTAACACAGCGACTTCGAGAGGTAACTGCTACGACGACGAAGGCGACTCCTACTATCATTATTATTGTTATTATTACTACTACTACTGCTACTACTACTACTACTACTACTACTATACTACTACTACTACTACTACTCTCCCACTACTACTCCTAGTCGTCCTGCTCGTACTCCTACTGCACGCTCCCATGCTGCTCCTGCTACGGCCGCTGCAACCACTGTCGGTGACACTGCCCGCATCCTACATCACAGGCAGCCAATTTTGTGGAGGTCGTGGCCATCGGCATTGAAGGTCAAACTGCGACTGCCCCAGCCTGTTCGTGACGGGCTTGGGGTTCGGAATTCCAGAGTCACGTCCTGAATCCCCGCTTCCCCCGCTTTTCATAGTCTTCCCATGCCCCCGCAGCACGTATGTACTCATTGGCCCTTGATGTTCTGAAGTCCCTGACAAGGGCTTAACTACCACCCTACGGTTCAAGAGTGTTGGGCTGAAAATTATCTCCACCACTGTAACCAAACTGCTTGAAGCAAGCGCTGTGCAGCTGAAAGATGCAGTCGCGTAGCGTGCGAAACGAAGCTAGAAGCTCATCTGCGAGTCCGACATGCAATAATGACAACGGGTCATTGTTCCGGAATAGAATAACGTTTTAAAGCACGATTCCGTGTCGTATGCCGGGCATGAAGAAAAGCTGCACCTATACCTATGAGCGAACATTATGAGATTCGGCGGATTCACGGGGGGCATAGTGCCACACTGCTCCCTTCACGCAATCTCGCAGCGATGTGGGACGGATGCGTATATTGCGGTGCCCGTTCACAGAGACTGAGACCCTTAACCGGTTCTTCCAAGCTTTTGCAAGAATAAGAAATATTCCGGGGCTCCAGCTTTTTCCCTTAAGGACGTTCGAAGCACCACACGCCTCCCGCACTACTACCCTCCGACGAGGCAGGCCGCCTGCTTTTTTGGGGTTCAAGTTTCAGAGCCCGGTCTGGTCAGCCTGAGCCTACGGCCCCACACATGCATCTGTCCAGGCAACACTCAGACGCGCACGATACATGTATGCATCGTCTTCCTCAGCATCACAGCAAACCGACAGACACGAGCATGCACTAGTGTAATGTGATGACATGGGCATGTACATGGTATGCTTGCACGTATATGTATGTTTGTTTGTTTGTTCGTTTGTTTGCACTTTGGCATGCATTCATGTATGCATATACGGCGTAAGGATATATGGGTGCATGACTGGCTGGCTGGCTCCCTAACTGCCTGGGCGAATGGATGCATGCGTGCATGCAAGCCTGCATGAGCTCGCGCACATATGGATCCAGAGCCTCAGGTGCATATGCAAAGGCATGCATACACATGCGGAAGCACGCGTATGTTAACTGCACGGTTAGCATCTGAACGTATTCACCGTGCATGTGGGCGACCCAGGAAATGCAGAGGTGCATGTATGCGGCCGTACATGTCTACATAGTTCTCTGTCCCTTCATTCAGGTCCGGTCTGTAATCCCTTCCCCCTAATATTAAAGCCCCCCCTAATATTAAAACTCCCGGCCCCCGGGATTTCGCGGTTTCGGGCCCCACATTCAATTTAAAAGGGGCAACATTAGGGGGGGCCCAGATTTGTATGTGCTTTAATAGAGCCAAAGACTACAGCCGTACTAATCAAGCCGAAGAGACCAGAGCTTCAGGGTTTAGGGGTTTAGGGCTTAAGCTTTAGGGCTTAAGGCTTTAGGGCTCAAGGTTTAAGGCNGTTTAGGGCTTAGGGTTTGAGGGCTCAAGGCTTAAAAAGGAGAATTACTAGCAGCTGGGAGTCCAAGGGGTTTTAATATTAGGGGGGTATTGTTGAGGAAATAAGGGTAAGGATCATTCTGAAGTTTAAGCCAGGGTTTAGTAGGGGTTTAGCAGGCTGCGCAGGAATCGCTCGCTGTTGACTTGTCTGACTGCACTGTCCGAAAGGACCAGAGCTTTAGGGCTTGGGGCTCAGGGGCTTTAGGGTTTGTCTGACTGTTTGGNTTTGGCTCAGTACTTCAGTACTACTGCCAATCCGACCCGTACCCGGATGCCCCGAGAACCCCCCTAATATAAAAACCAAACCCCCGGAAATCAGTTTTTATATTAGGGAGGGGGGGGGGGCGTTTTAATATTAGGGGGAAGGGATTACACATCCATACAGCGCAGTATCTCAAACCGGAACTCTCCATGAGCTCTCTTGCGTGGCACCCAAGCATCGGCATCCGTGCCAGGGTGCGCTGGCTGGGAGGTGGCAGCTCACGGGAGCTTCTGGCTTCGAGTGGTGACTGCCTTCGGGTGCTGCTGCCTTTTAAATTTGGGGTTTAGAATTTAGGATGTCTGTGGCTGACGGTTTCAAGCCGGTGTCTAGATGTGAGCTGGTTCGGTCCCCTTACTAAGACAACCGGGTTTCCATGTGTCGGAGTTTCCATTAACGCAAGCAGGCATACTTAGATTTTTTCCCCAAGACAGTGTCAAGGCTCCTCGCATCATATCCAGAACGTCTCTGACAGCCTGAGCGGCTGATACGTGACACAACGTCTTGCGCTTGAGACAGTGCGCACAAAGGTTCAAACTCCGACCGGGTTCTAGCCTCTGGCTGTCAAACGGCCGTGCAGGCTGTACAGCAGACGGGCCTAAGCCTACACCTTAAGCCCTAAACCCCTAAACCCTAAAGTCCCGGTCCTTTCGGTTTAGTATTACCTAAAGCCCTAAGCCCTAAAGCCCTAACCCCTAAGCGAAGCCCTAAACCCCTGAACCCTGAAGTTTGGGTCTGTCGGTTTAGGACTTCTGTAGTCTTGGCTCTATTAAGACTCATACAATCCTAGCTCTCCCTAATGTTTTTAACTTTCAATTGTGGGCCCGAAGCCGCAAAATTCCGGGGGCCGGAGGTTTTTACATTGGTAGGGGGGGGGGCTTCAATATTGGGGGGAAGAGATGAAAAGGAGGATGGCAAGTTGCCAAGAGCCCTGAGCCAGGTGTGGAAGGCTGACGGCGAACTGTGCCGGCTTCTGCGCCATGAATCGAATCCTCAGGCGCGACTTCGGAGTTCACAGGCTGTTGTGGGGTGGATGGCGAGCTCAACAAGCCAGGTATCACTACGTGGCTAGAGAAGGATACATTTTCGGGTTGGTGATCGGGCTGTCAGAGGCGAGCTACGCCTTTGGCACCTCTGCAGTCCTCACGCCTAGCAGTCACACTACATCTCCTTATTTTTTGGATGCCTGCCAGGGACGTTGCACTCCGATAACCTCAGTGGACTCGTCGGAGTCGCCAGTGGCTAAGACTATATATCAGAGAGGCTGAGGCACTAAGTCAGCGCTGCGACTTAGATGTGAGCATGAGACCGGCTTGTTGTTCTGCACTGCAGGCCAAACAGCACTGCATCCACAGGAGCACAGATGGCGTCCGGCCCTTGAAAGCCGGCTCGGACAGGTGATGATGCAGTGCAACTGAGCGCAGATTGAGCGTAGCCCGGACCTGACCAACGGTATCTACCTATGTATCTATCCATCTACCCAGCTAGACTATCTAGCTATGTACATAACTAGCTATCTGATGATCTATCTGTCTGATCCATCTATCTGACCTATGTTTCTGATCGATCTACGTCTATCTATCCATCCGTCCCTCCATCCATTCATTCATCGACATGTCTATCCATCTGTCTATCTGGCTTTCGTTATTTGTATCTTGCTTTATGTCTTTCTATCTCTCTGTCAATCTACCTGTCAATCTGTCTGTCTATCTATCTGTTTGTTTTCTCTCTACCTCTCTATCTATATGTCACCCAATGAATCCACGCGTCTATCTACCTGTGCATGCCATATATGTTTTGCGCATGCCTCCTACACGAATCCAAGTAAACAAACACATGTTGTGTGTCCGCATACATAGACACACACATGTGTGTGTATGTATGTATGTACGTACGCATGTATGTATGCATGTATGTATGCGTGGATGTATGTGTATGTGTGTACGTATGCATGTGTATGTGTTTTTATATGTATATATGTGCGTCTATACATATGTATATATATATACATATATTATATGTATGTATGTCTGTCTGTATGTATCTGTACATATATAATTATGACCTATACACACTTGTACAAATGTACATATGTTTGTATGTACGGTCGGTAGGTTTGAGGTTCCTGTACTAGCATGTATGCTCACGCATACTTTCGTGCATGTATACGCATACAACACATATTCACTCATACATGTATGTGTGTGATCGTTTACAGATTGGTAGACAGACAGTTCGACGGGTAGATTTGCCTGTGGATCAAGGCCACAGTGCGTTTGCGAAGCCAGACACTAGTTTCAAAAACCTGCCTCAGGTCATGCGACGTCTATGGCATCTGTGCTTTGTGGGACGTGGAAATGGGTTCCATGCAGCAGGCCTTCAACATACGGCTGCTTTGAAACACATGGAATTGTCAGCCATTGGTCGTGGTGCGGATGCGCAATCAAGTATCATGAAAAACAAGCGAAACAAGCAGAAGCCGATTCACCATTCACGCGCGCAGGCCTTCGACTTGGGACAGCCTCTGACCGACGTGGCCTTCGGGCCAAACCGGCCTGAAGCCGAGACACTTTCCACAAGAAGATGTCCCTTCTACTTTGCTGGCTCTCACGAGTTCAAACGACATCAGACACATATGCATGCCGACAAGCAACGCGCAGCCGAAAACACATGTTTGTCTCTGTCTATCTATCTATGTCCATCCATCCTTCCAGCAACATATACGTGAATATTGTGTGTGTTTGCATATATATATATATATGCATATGTGCATTCACACACAGTTGCAAGTTGCTCAACAGCTACTAGTCATTTCTAGCTGTGCGTGCCGTTAGGCTGCTGGCTGCAACCGGCGAGAAGGGTGACTGCTTTCTCATGGACCCCAGACAGTCACAGGTGCACCAACCCTGCTTGATTCGCGCTGCTGATGGGCATGCGATGCCCTGATGAAGATTCTTGCAGAAGTGATTGCGCTACCAGGGATGCCTGTTTGGGATGGTAGCTGCCTGGTAGCCATGCAGTCCGGAGCTCATGTGGTCAACTTCAACGTGGCTTGTACCGAAGATGCTGCAAGCAGATCACTGACCGAAACGTGGCATCGCGATACTGAAGACACTGCCATTCACCGGCATCCTGGTAGTCGTTCTATTCTCTGTATCGATGGACACTCTCTGTGGGGGCTTGCAAGGCCTTACCGTATGATCTTCGGAATGCTGGTTCTGCGGCTGCTTGCATCGCCCTGATCTGACTTCCGCCAGGAGGTCGCAGCTTTTGCGCCCTCCGAGCACGTGGCTGGACCTGCTCGAATAGCCTGGGGCGCCAGGAGCCCAAGTTGCAGTGGCATCGCGTGCTAGGATGGGGGCTGGATAGCCACATCTGCTGCAGTCAGTAGCTCTTCAATACAGCGCATACGGCCCCTCAATTCAAGTCTGCACTTGCCTTCATGATCAGTCTGCTGTCCAGCCTTCGTCATAATATGGATCTGATAAGTCGGCGCGGGTCAGAAGCTCTTCATCTTTGCAGCTTTTCATGTAGCTTTAGCACGCGCTGCTGACTTGGGTTGGCACCGTCATCCAGCACATTCAGCATTGTTGCTGACGAGGATAGCGGTGAGAACGATGACCATGTTCCCGACAACTGGCCAGCAAAGCTCGCAATCCTTACTTTGGTTATGGTCATTGTAATCAAGAGATGGAAGTCGGTACCTTTCAACAGCAGGCGGCCAAAACGAGCCTAGATTCGACCCATGCGCAAAGTGCAGGCAAATAGCTAATCAAATGAAAGTTCGAATGCACATTTGGACCGAGCACACTCGCTTCACTTCATGAAGCGCTTCTGGACATGTCGGCCATGGGCCTTTTCAGCTGTGGCACCTGTTGGCCTCACGACGCCTGGCTTGCCTTAGGATAACTAGGCGGTCTGTTGTTCGACGTGTGGTTGGGGCGGCTTAGGGATGTTCCAATTCCGAGTCATGAAGGGTTCGCCAAAGCCTGAAGCTCAAGCTTGGAGTAGGCTTTTCCACACAGGGCCAGCCTGGACCCGATGCTGTGCAGCTCGAGGCTATGATCCTTAGCGTCCGAAGCCACTCCGTCATGCCTAAATCCCAGAACATCAAACCTGATAGACTGGACGATCTCCAGCCTGACTTCACGCACTCTCCGCGCAAGTGGCAAGGGCGCGCCGGTCATTTGCCGCCTCGACGACCTCCAAGCGGCCGACTCGCAGAAGCAAAAAAGGGGAATGTCAGGGAACTGCTTACTTCATTTTGGCGTCCTTATAATAAGGATCCTACTATTTTAGGGTCCTTATAATTAGGATCATCCTACTGTGTAATTTAGGGTACTTATATAATTAGGATCCTACTATTTAAGGGGGCTTATAATGAGGATCCTACTATTTAGGATACTTATAATTAGGATCCTACTATTTAGGGTACTATACTAGGGTCCCCTAGTTTTTTTGAGATGGCCCTTCACTGGAAGTCTGAAAGGACGTCAGCCAGGGACCGCTTCGATGATATGCCAGGCATCATTAGTGGCAGCAGCTGCTGGTTTTGGTGTCTATTCTTAAGCCGACAGTTGCCTTGGTTCAGGAGTTTTCCTATTGCTGTTGTTGCTTTTTACTGTTGCTTGAGCTGTCAATAACTATCAACACAAAGATTGTTGGTATGGTTCTGGTTATCATTATTGATCGTCGTTGTGACTATTGCTGATTCCTTGCTGTCGCTTGTGTGTGTGTGTGGCGCTAGTTGTTGTTCGTTGTTGCCCTTCGTGCGATAAGAATCACGCTCATGCTGCTACTGCTGCAGTTGCTGCGATTGCTTTTGGTCGTTGCTGGTGGCATTTCTCGATCGAGAAAGGCTGCGAGAATGCTTCTATCAGTGTAAATCTCAATGGCAACCGCATGATGGTGCGTCCTGCCGCTACTCCTGTCTTTGTCCAGGATCACTTCTATGATTCTTCCCAGCAATATTGCAACAGTTGGGCTGCAGGATATCGAATCACTGATGGATGTCGTGTGAATTCTGCACATTTGCTTCGGCAAACGATTGCTCCGAACATGCTACCGGTTTGGAGCCGGAAAGCTAAGGAATGGGTTAAGCCAGGCAGCTTGGGCAGGGCTTAGCGTCAGGGTCAGGAATCTCCCCTTCCAGATACTTCAGACTTCGATTCGGATGGCGTCAGACCCTAGTATGCACGGCTGCGCCATGCAGATCCTAGCTTCACGGCTCTCGTCTGTAATTGACATACTCCGTCTCCGATGCCTGAGGGTCGTCAACATCTGACTGCGTTAATCTTGCTATTCCTTGGTCAACACAAGCTTCCCTGAATCCCACCACCACCACCACGACTAGCTACGACGACGACGACGTGGACGACGACGACACTACTCCTACTTTTGCTCGGACTCCTACTCCTACTCCTGCTACGTCTGCTACTGCAGCTGCTGCTACTGCTACTGCTACTGCTACTGCCACACCCACTCCTATTTGACTTCAGGGACGGTGATGATACGAGCCGTTTGTGCTTGTGGAGGTGAAATCTCTCCTCGCAGTCGCTTCCGGGAAGGGCGGAGTGGGCAAGAGCTCAGCAGCTGGGCAAGTTGGATGGCGCCAGGAAGGATTAAGGCCCCGTCTTGGCTGAATATTGGGCCTGTGAAGCACTGCGTCGGACTTGCCGTCGCCGCACGCTGGTTTTGCAGAGATCATGAGAACCTGGCCATCGGTCCCGTTACTAAACCCTGCACTCCAAAGCGTCAATCCGAAACCCTTGCCCTAGCCTAAGCTTCCAGACTCCCCGCCCCCCCAGGTATGTGTCAACCTGGCCTACACCATGCAGTCCTTGGGGCTTAAGGCGCGATCTTCACCCGAAACACAAGACCAAAGCAGAGTCCGAAGCTGTGCAAAAAGCCTGGGAGTCAAAGGTAGCGGGGGGCTCAAGACGATCAAGGACTGATCGGGCTTCAGGGGCTAGAGCATCCTAGGTTTCTGCAAGAAAGCCAACCAAAGAATAGTAAGTTACGTAGTCTCAAGGACTCGGATGCTCCTGTAAACCCGAATTACCCAACCTTCACTTCACAGGTTGGGATTCTGGATGCTGATATCTACGGGCCTTCACTGCCAGCAATGATCCCACCAGATGCGATCGAGAAGGCCGCTTGTGCTTTTTGGGAGAGCTTGGCTTCAGTACTTGGAATCACGGCTTGCACCACACGAAAGCAGGGTTCCAGGACGGGGATACCAGGCTGTGATCTTGGCGTTGGGCGTGTGGCAATGCCGCAACACATTGAAAATAAAGGAGGAACGGAAAAGCTAGGAGGTTGAATGCCGCCACAGGGCCCCGCACTTCAACTTCCCCCGGAGGCATCAAACTTGCATGTTTAGGAAACCCAGCCCGCGCATTCCCAAACTGTACTCACTGGACCCAGGGTGTCGCCTGTTCTGGTGATTTCAGAGTCGTGAACCCAGGCAGCACAGAGAAGTCGAAGTTCACTGCGAACATCCTTTACCCCCTAAGCCCTCAACCTCAGACATCCCTCAAGCCAGATCCCTAAAATCTCTGGGTACATGCCCAGTTTGCAGGTCTATGCCTCGGAGAGCGGGGGCTGCTCGGCTCGAAATCGCACAGTACTTTGGCCCTTAGGCTTCAAAGATTGAACAAAATTTGGCAAAGGTGAAGTCTAGGTCCGGGTTGGACACTTCTGTGCGGCTAATTACACTGAATGAGTGTCCTCCAGTCTGACAAGCCTCCGATACTCTCACGTCGTTGTTGGGCGCACCCTACAACTCCTGAGTTGATTGCAGAGAGTGACAGTTTTCTGCACGATTGAGGGCGTCATTGTACTCAACAGGGTTCGGGCGTCGGACCTGTGCACCAAGCTGGGTAGCACCGCCCCAAACTCCGGCAGCAAGGCATCATCCCTCTGCAGTACGAAGGCCAGTTGTATGCAATAGAGCGAGTTGAACAGTGAATGCAATGCGCGCAGAACTCCGCTCGATGAGGCTTGTTCGGATTATGCAGTTTAGGAACGGTTGCAGGTAAGCAGTGCCATTGGCGAAACTGATCTGGCAAACGTGAGCTTCGATGTTGCATAGCGCCAACAACATGCCGAAGCACTTGCGCCGGCCTCCAACCGTCCGGCGTCCAATGGCATGCGAGATTCCTGGATCAATGTACTGCTAGCTGGACTGTCGGATTTCAACGCAGGTGCACCTTTGATGTCGGCTGGCTTCCTCCGGCCAGGCACGGAAACGCATGGCCTCGCAGGGTGTATTACGTGACTAATGATGCTTGCAGCAATGCCTTGAGCAACAGCAGCTGCAGCAGGAGTAACAACAAAAAAGGGGTGGCGCAGGAGCAGCAGATGCAGCAGTAGCAGCAGCAAAAGTGGTTGGCTGATGCCCAAAATCCTGCATGACCTAGACCATCGCACATATCTCACAACGGACTGTCGATTTCCCCGCAACCCCTTAGTTTCAATGTTGCATCGCCGTGGGGTCATGCAGGATTTTGGGCATTCGCACCGGCCTTGGTTTTAAACCCTGCGTGAGTGCAATATTAAAACTAGGGGCAGCAGGGGAGCCGTGGGGATGTTCAAGCTCATGCAGGATTTCGGGCATCAACCCGTAGTAGTAGTAGTAGTAGTTGTAGTAGTAGTTGTAGTAGTAGTAGTAGTAGTAGTAGTAGTAGTGGTAGTAGTGGTAGTGGTAGTAGTGGTGGTGGTAAGTAGTAGTTAGTAGCAGTTAGTGGTGATTAGTAGTACCTAGTGGTAGTTAGTAGCAGCAGTACTAGTCAGTAGTCGTAGTAGTAAGTGGTAGTCGTAGTAGTAGTCCTAGTAGTAAGTAGTAATCGCAGTGGTAGTGGTAGTAGTAGTAGTAGCAGCAGCAGTAGTAGTAGTAGCAGGAGTGGGAGTAGTAGTAGTAGTAGTAGAAGAAATAGTAGTAGAAATAGTAGTAGCAGTAGTAGTCGTCGTAGGGTGGTGGTGGTAGTGGTAGTGATAGTGATAGTGGCAATCGTAGCAGTAGTAGTCGCAGCCGTAAGATTAGACGTCGTCTTCGGTTTCGTCGTTGTAGCGGTATCGGTAATGGTGCTGGGACTTGTAATTGTAGTTGGAGTAGGTCTTAGGTGGCGGTGGCAATCGCAGAAGAGGTAGCTGAGAAATGAGGTTATATGGTGCACCATATATGGCCACATGCTGGAGAGCTTCTTCCCTTCGCACGGAGGCGACTTCGCGGCGGTGCGCGGGCCAATGGCCTCCGCCATGGTCCAGCAGATGCTGACCACAACGGAGTGGTCCCAGCGAACATTGGTGTGAGGATCAGATTAGACCTGATAATTAACCCGCAGGCATTACTTCCTGTAGCAGTTTGGTCGTCCGACATTCGCACTCGCATATTTGTGGTTTCCAAGAACAAGCCAGCCGTGAAGTCAAGCTTTGCCGATCATTCAAGCATGCTGATTCAGGTCCTTCATCTAACACACACACACACACACCGAAGACTGTTGTTTCTGGTTTGACATCGGAGATCTGAGACTCCGCTAGCATGTTAAGCATATTTTCCAAAATCAGGAACAGGGAAACACCTTTGTGCCAACAAAACCTGTAACCCAAACAGCTGTAACAACTATCCATCAGGTTCTTTTTGCTGTATCGAGTAACTGCTCCTGCTCTTGTTGATTTCATCGACAACGTTGGAGTGGTGACGTTACTAAGAATATACTGGCAATTCCGGTGCGTCATTTACTCGTGAAGCTTGGTCTTCCAATGCAGATGCCCTCAGTTGTCACATCACGGGACAGGAGCATTTGTAGTCGAACTATGGATCTGCAAGTCTTCTACTTCTGACGTTTTCAGTTCCAGCCGTGTGCAGTAGTACGAGTTGATGCACTGAGATACAACAAGATTAACAGTCTTCACTCGCCTACCAGTAGCAGCCCAAGCATGCAACTTGAAAGACAATCTTGAAAGATAATCTTATATCTGATCTGTAGCTCCATAACGACCCTGGGCAATTAGGTGGGGCGCCCTCGATGTACTGCTAGTTGACATGCCGCCGGGCACCGGCGACATCCACCTCACGGTGGCGCAGCAGGCTCTTTGCAGTGCGAATACTGCGAAATGGTGTTCGGGTGTTCTTCAGGGTCTTAACGGAACTCGCCAGTGTTTGCATTTGGCAGTTGCTGGCTGAGGGTCGCCATCCGCCCACAAGAAGCACACCGTTTAATAAGGCTTTCCGCGTCGCAAGACTCGACGGGACACGAAGTGAACAAAAATTTTTGACATTTCCTTCCGACTTGAACCTGGAGGCTTCCAGATCTTCATGACCTGTCCTTGACAGGCCAAGGTTGATGCGGCAATTGTCGTGACTACACCGCAAGTTCTTAGCCTCGTCGATGTGGAGAAGGGCATCCGCCGCCTGGCTGGCTAAGGTTTGTCAGTTTGGAAACGCAGTTCAGGCCGAGGCACGGTACGACATTGCTATGTATGCTGTTCGAGCTTCGTTGCCAAGGGCAGTGGCGTTTCTGGCCATGGGCCACAGCAGAGAAGATAGGCTGTTGATAAATTTGAGATCTCGTTCGGAAGTTCAGTCCCCATTTCAAGGTTACCCTATGCCATATACCGTATGATTTGACAGATAAAACTTCGAGTCTTAGAGTTCTCGTAAGATGCTGGAAGCGATTTTCTAGTGGACCTGCGCAGCTGCGCAGGATTATCTGTATGTATGCTTGTTCACTGGTTTGGTTCGTTGGTTCTGTGTTTGTCTGTGTGTGAGACAGCTGCGTTGCTTGAGCCATGCTTGCTTGGGTTGCAGATGCGGAGTGTTGGCCGTGTTGGTGTTGGCCTGGCATGATTTGTCGGTGACCTTGGCACACACACCCAAGACAGAACGAGACAAAGAGATTATGGACTTGGCTGCTTGTCCGCTCTTTTCATTTCTCTGAGCTGAGGCATGTTCGACCAGGCGACTTCGGTCAATTCTATCGCGGCAGCCTGCTGAACCATGGTTACAAAGCACATCTTGAACAGCACTTCCGTGGGCAGGTCAAGATCCCTACCGTTGCCATCGTCGAGAACATGTCCTTCTTCGTCTGTAACAGCTGTGGTACGCAGCATGAGGTGTTCCAGCGTGGTGCTGGTGAACCTCGGCTATAATCGGGCTTTGAGCTCTGATCCTGCTCAGAAAGGTGGTAGCGTTTGGTTCACAAATCTTCAGTGCAAGGTTCTAGGCAGGTCTTTGTGAGGATTTCCTTGAGCTGTCCGGGGCAAGCTATGCCAATGGAATAGCCGATTTCCAAATCTGCTGAGAGGTTGCTTCGTCGAAAAAGGTAGGCTGCAACTGTGAGGAAAAGCTGGCGGAAGATTTCGGCATCCAGCGCGTGTTCCGATTCCCTCTGGACTCCGCGCTGTCGCGGCCAGGACCCGCACGCTTCACTGAACTCTTCGTGTGAAGGTCTGTAGCTGCCCGAGTCCCTTCAGACCAGCGGCTCATTCAGCTATTGGCTGGTGCGGAATGATGGCTGCATCTGGTCGCTGCGTCGGATGCCTTGCCCCAAACCTGCTGTCTCGCCTGCGATGCTGTTGCCTTGCAGCCGCACAGCCCAGCATTTCACCGTTTCAACCAAGACAGCATGGCAACTCTTCCGATGAACGGGCAAGACATCGTCCGGCCCGTCCTCACGATTGCCCGCATTGTTCGTCGTGTGCTCTGTGAAAGCATATGTAGTTCGTTCCACCAAACCCATGCTGATGTCACTTTCAGGACGGGGTCAGAAAGTTGTTTATGGACGCGAGTTCATCATATAAATGCACTGGCGGCTACTTGATAATCTCAAAGTACCCCTCTGCGAGCATCAAGCAATGGTCCGCTTCTTCTGTCAATTCTAGAGCCAGGGGCCGGATGGCTCGGGATGCTGAGGGTTTCATGTCATGGAATCTGTGTCGCTGGAGGACTTCCCTACGTTCTGGCTGCATCTGAAAGTGGGAGCATGGACGAGTTGCTGGGATCGTGTATAGAATAGAGGGGCAAGACTTGCAAGTGCACCATGAGATGAAAACGAAACCCCTTCGCTGCGCTGTTGTATCACAAGCCTCAAGAAAGTGCCATACCCTCATAAACACAAAGTACCTATCAGTCGGGCTTTTGTCTTACATTATAATTATAAGTTAGAATGTAAGACAAGAGCCCGACAGATGGTTGTCTGCACTTCAGCTGAGATTCCGGCGCTTGGCTTCCGGGGCAATGGCAGCCCTGGAGGAGCTCCGAACACGCTTCCAACCAGGCCTTCGCCTGGAGGTCAACGGCGCCCTTCTGATCCTGAAGACCTCAGAGAATCAGGATTTAGGGTTTTGGGTTTTGGGATCCGGGTGGTTAGGGCGGCGTGCCTTAAGAGAGTCTGTTGGGAGCTGTACAGCTTTGATACGTTGGGGTTCATAGAGGTTCCCCTGAAGAGGAGATGGCCATTCCGGCACGGGAGGTGCTTCTGGAGTGTCGGTCGGCAAAGATGCGGGACGAGTTCACCGGAAAGCGACTTTTCCGGGAGGAGGACATACCACAGAATGTCGTTGCAACCAAAGTGAGCACTGCCGGTCGGTACGCTGTGAATATCGATTGGTCCAACAGCCACAAGTCGCTGTTCTCTTTTGACCTACTGGCGCAAGTCGCCGAGGCTTCTGGTCAAGTTTGGCATGCGGCCACTGCTTCCGAGTGACCGAAAAAACCGTTCCCTTGGGGGCTCTGAGCCGTTCCCGTGCGGCCACTGCTACTTAGACTTAGGCCTCTGCCCCCCCTCCCACTTTGCTGTCTGAGGCCCTGATGGGACAAAGGATAGTTCAATGACAATGGTTGGCACCCTGGCAACAAAGGCCCACCGGCCGGACATGCTGGCCGTGTCCTGGCAAGGGGAGGCCGAACGGTTGCTTCTGCACTTTTTCGGGTTCTCGATGCCGGTTTGCTCGTGGTTGGACAGTCTCATAAGAGTCAGTCAGTGAATATGCGGAAACTGCTGCGGCCCTGCACCGAGTCATGAGGCGTAGTTTTCCCTGTCTCCACACTCAACTTGAAGACCCAGTCCTACACACTTAAGGTCGTTTGTGGGTGGGCTTGCGCATCGTTTTCTTCGAAGGATCAGAGTTCGTCGCAAAGCTGCAAGTCACGCGCGCCAGGGTGGCCTGACGCTCTACGATGTGGCACGGCAGCGGAAGGCTCGAACTTTGCTTTTCTACGGCGGTCGAAAGAGTGAATTTCAGCGGCATACTTGTAACCAGTATTTTCTGGGTCTGCACTCTAGGAAAGTAGAGTTGTTCCTGGCGCTTCTGGAACCCCATTAAAATCATTAAAATGGATGGAGCAAGAGCTAGGGCCACCTTGAACTGGGGCTCGGACTGTCAAAGATGGAGCTTCATCGGGCCTCCCAGCACAGATGTTGGCTTCGTTAAACACAAGAGATGTTCGTTGGTGGTCCGGAGATAGGCCAGTTGCGAAGTAACAGCTCAACCTCGACCCGCTAGCAAAGCGCTTCTGGCTGAACATTGAACACATTATGGCATGCTGTGTAGACACATCCACCGTGAATTATATTCAAAGAACCTGCGACGGGAGGCAGCACCTCGCTGCATCAAGTCTCCGCAGCCGTCCACCATCGCCAGCCTTCAGTGGAGCTACGCTTTCCCAGAGTGCCGCCCTCGACGGTAGAGAGTGGCAAAGCTAAGTAGAGGATCCGACGCTCTATAGCCCGAGGTTTCTCCAGACTGCTGGTTCCGTAAGGTTCCTACTGGAAGTCTTCCCTCACATGCCATGCTGCCCAGCAGGGAAGTTGGGATGTCTCAGGATCTTACATATGATATGTTCCATGGCCGAAGAGTATCCCTTCCGATCTTTGAGGCTTCTCGCCTGCGCCCGAGAAGCTGGCGATGTGGAGGACAGCTTCTGCTCTTCTCCACAGGGCATGCCTTTAAGTGGGCGGTAGGTGAGACAGGTGAGAATGAGAATCTACTTCTACCTGTGGTTCGGAAGTCTCGATAGATTTTGGTGGCTCGTGGAAATTACATAGTAGCTCTCTTGTACCTCCCGGGTTGACGGTGCGCAAGTTAGCATGCGTGATTATGCGGATTGCCACTCTTTTCAATGTACCGTATCAGATGAACCAGATGCTTGCACCAACACGGTCACTGGGTGAGCGCAACGCTGCGCGTGCTGTGGAGCAGCCACCCAAGACTGGACATGCAGGTGTGGCATTTCCCTGAAGAGGGAGTGGAAATGGCAGCGGCAGCCAACGCCTCAAGAAGGGCCATGTGACCATTAAAGACCGTTCTGATAAAATGCGAATCCTCCAGCCGGAAAGGAAGATCGAGTGCAAAGATCCGAGCCTCCGGCGACACTTTTCGCGTGGTACCAGTTCTGACGGCATGACAGGGTGCGAACGTCGCTGAGACTGGGCAGTTGAGTGCTGATGTTGCAGGCAGCGTGTTGCAGATCTCTGATGGCATTCTCTTCCTAGGCCTCCGCTCCTGCCTACACGTGGGCACCTCGGGGAAGGGCGGCCAACTGCAGTGCGCTGGCGATGAGCCCGGAGGCTGCGTCACGTCTGATGGGGTCTCGGCTCGGATCATAATGCCTGGAAGTCCGAGGTCAGCTCATACATCATAGACCTTCGACAGGATTCCATGGGTGGCTTTTCGGGGCAGGGTTGAGGAGGCTTGGACTACAAATCTCACTTGGCAGGAGCCCTGAAATGTCACATCCTGCATCCCAACCAAGACCGCAGTGCTGAAGCTAGCAGAAGACTCCTGACCTAAAGTCTTCGAGGGATTCTTCACACCCCCACATTTTCTGACTCCTTCATCCACTTAGCCTTAAACCCTAACTCCCTACACACTGCAAACCATTCACTGGAAAAAAGCCCGAATAACCCCTAACCACCCCTAACCCCTAACCATCCCTAACCCCGAAACCCTAACCACTAAACCCTAAACCCTTGTAGCAGGTTCGGCCGGGCAGTCATGCCCTGGTATTGGCCACGATGCCCCCAGGGCAACCGGGGCCACAGGGTCAGGAGGCCGGTGGCTCATATAGGGCCTAAATAAATTACCAATACTATTGTGGGGGTTCCTGAATATTGCTACAGTATAATGTACCCCAAAACCCTGTTTTGAATCTTTGAGGCCCCTGTCAGCTTGCTGCTCCTGCTGCTGCTACTGTTTTGCTGCTGCTTCTGCTACTTCTTCTGTCTATTACTACGAAGTGTTAATTGCACTCTTATTGGCACTAGTACTGTAGTGGTGGCAGAAGCTACAGCAGATGCAGCTGGCTCATTCTGACGGTCAGGGATGAGGGTCAGGGAACTCCCGCGACACCTCAGGATGTGCCTTCACGCCACAGAGCAGTAGGTGATGGGCTGCATTCTTCACCCATATGTCTGATCAATTACCATTATTTACTTACTTCCTGGTGCAGTTGTGATTGTGTGACGGCCAGCACCATCCTGTTGCACTGAAGCTTCAACAATCAGTCTACGGCCACGATGCACCTACATAATCCAGCGTGGCGGCTGGAAGACCGCTCGTAAACATGCCAAGTTGTCTGCGAAGTCTATTCACATCACATTTAGCCCATGTTGCCGAACTTATAATGCTCCTACATGCCCTGATCGATTCGATCCCCAAGCCACCTTCAAGTCTAGATGCTAGAGACCCGCCACACACTTCTTGGGAATCTCCAAAGCGCTATGTTTCTCCCCCAAACTAGGCCTTCAACAAACAAAGCCCCAAAGACCTTAAACTCTAAGCTTTATCTAGTTAATTCCCCCAACTTAGCGTGCGAGGCGACCACCTCCGGCGGTTCCCTTTGGGTCGTGGCACTGCCTCAGCCGACCCGGCGGCCGGCGCGCCTGAGCCCAGGTGAGCTGCTTAACTGTGCTGCGCTTCTTCACCGATGCGCCCGCATTTCCGTGTATGTATGTATGCATGCATGCATGCATGCAAGGATGTATGTATGTATGTATGTATGTATGTAAGTATGAATGTATGTGTGTATGTATGTATGTGCGTGTATGTATGTGTATGTATGTGTGTGCATATGGATGCCGTTCTAAACCCCCGCCTCTTGTAGGAAGAGTAGGGCCGGCATCAGGGTTTTGCATGGTGGTGAACAACAGTTAAAAAACCCGTGCGCGCGCAAGCTCACGCAAGGGCGGGCGCAAGATACATAACATACTAACTAAGTCGAAATGCATGTTAATTTATGGTTTGTGAAGGGATTATGTTGATATGAGTGAAAACCCCTGCGCGCGCAAGACGGCGCAAGGGCGGGCGCAAGCTCTGTGCTAATGCCTGGGCATGGCTCCCTTAATTTAGAACAACATCCATATGTATATGTATATGTATAAGTATGTATATGTATATGTACATCTACATGTACATGTATGTGTATGTGCATGTGCATGTGTATGTGTGTGTGTGTGTCTGTGTATGTGTATGTGTACGTGTACGTGTACGTGTATGTGTATGTTAATGGGCTGATGCGTGGGCGGCTTCTCCTGGGATTTGGTTTCACTTTGCTTTTGGGAGCGGTGCAGGACGATTGCCGCAATTTTCCTTCGTTGCAACTTCTGCATTGACGCATCAGAGATTTGACCCGACGGTGTTAAAGAGCCGGTATGCACACTTGTGTGGTGTTCAACCTTGCAAAGTAATTAGCTTTGAATCCCCGAAGGCCAAAAGGCTTTAGCACCAGAGCCGAGCACCTAGTCTCGCTTTTTGTCTTGGGAGTCGATCTCCAAGCTCGGCACATAGTTGCCCCCACAGATACAGACTCGATGGCCCGTCTAAGTCCTTCCATGCCGGTCCACATCTCTTCAAAAACAATCCCGCATAGCAACCTTAGCCTTAAATACCCTTACTCTCATCGAATCTTCAACTGTATAGTAACTATCGTAGTAACCCTCGTGGTAGCCCTAAGCTTCAGAGCTTGCCAGGCGATCTCCTGCAGTCTGGGCCAAGCATGGCCCAGGCACGCATCAGGGAGCAGTTAGAGATCCGCAGGATGTGAGCTTCTGGCGCATAAGATATAGGGGCCTTTGGGGTGGTATAGGGGAGGGGGGCAGGGTACTATACTTCCTTATGAGTGTCTTTGCGAATAAGATATTGGGGCCGGAATAATTGCCGATCACATTCCTTAGGTTTCCTTAATGTAACATCCGCAAAACCCTGCTCCAATCAAAAATGCCCCAAGACTAGTTAAGAGGTGGACACTTTCAAACGCGTCTGTGATGTCGCTCACTCTGTAGTGATCCTCCCTCAATACCCATCTACGCACCAAGTCCCATCGTGCGTATTGCTGGAACGCAAGCTTTCGCCCAGATTGCAAGAGGACTCTTTGCATCATCTGTGCGCTTTAAGCTCCAACATGTGGCCGTGCCTTTCTTCCCGACGCTTCTTGCACAACACAGTGACGATCATCATATTCCTTCATCTGGTGGAGCCCTGTGCTGCTGAAACTGCCAATCCAAGAATTGGAGTATCGTGACATCTTTTGACGACAGTGTGACATGACCCGAAAGCCTGAACCACGAAGTTTGACTTAGACCTGTGAGCCCTCAATCCTTACCCTCCTTAACCCAAGTGCTACAATACATAAGCTGGCTCCTCGCTGTCCGCGCTGCTGACCTTTTCGGCTCCACAGAACCAGTGCTCAGCCCTGCCTTTGGCATTTGAGAAAAGAAAGAAATTGTCGTGTTTGCCCCGCTTTGAAGGCGGGGGCCTCAGAAAACTCGCGGGAGAACCCTCGACCGGCAACCGGAAATCTAGGGAGTTGGCATTGGGCTGGCACACAAAACCTCGGATGGCGCACTCTGCACACGTAACCGTTTCTGGCACCTCAGATCTCGTTCTCCTATATGTACCATCCTACTACACCCAGGCCTGAAGGCAGCGACGCCTTGGAGTAATTAGACTTGAGATTGCCTGGAGATCATACAAGTAGTACATCTTGAAATACATAATATATGTGTGTATATATATATACACATATTACGTGGAAACCGATGTGCATCCGTATGTACACAAAGCATATCTGCTCATTGGTTCATCTGTTCTTTCATGCATGTACAAACGAAATACATAGCCGATCCCATGATGAGGCTTTGGTTGCTTTGATTGGTTGAGAGCCAGATGAGATGCTTAAAATGTGCTCAGGAAAAGAGACGCTAGTAGACCCTTACAGCGGCGATCCCTAAATAAGGTACTCGGTACCCCTTGTTTCAGAACCCCCTCAATCTCGTCTTTGCCCATGCCTTTCGAACTTTCGAAGCTTCGGGAAAGTACTGTGAAATACAAGTTCACAAAACTGCATGGTATGATAGATGACAGAATCTGATAGAAGAGCACAGCATGAGGTTTCATGTGCTCGAAACATGCAGGGCACGCCCCCTTGGGCTCCAAAGCCTGAGAGCCTCCAACCTGACTTCGAAGCCTCGGCCAGTCGACACGACGCCAATGGAAGAAGCGTGTGAAAGGAAAAGGGATACTTAAGATTGAGGAGCTTGTCACAAAGTCTGAGAGTCGAGGTTTTGAATTATATATCACTTACAGTCTTCAGACCCAGACATCGCTGCACCGAGCCTTGGAAAAAAACTCGAACATTCAGTACAGACCGTTTGTGGTACGTCCGCCGGCTAACAAAGGTCCGTGGGCACGCAGACTTAGACCAAGATCATGGCAAGCTCGAGGACTAACCGATGTGCGCCGCCGGTACTTGGGGCAAAGGGAGGCTGGAGGGCTCTTTAACACCAAACCCTAGGGTTGAAATCTGAAATCTCTTGGGATCGCAGCTCCCCAAGCTTGAAAACCCAGCACTTGGAAATCAAGAAGACAAAGGTGTGGACCATAGGGTGGGGTTTGGTTTGTTCGGGAATGGTGTCGGCCTGGTGCCTTTACTGGATTCGACCATGGATTCCAGAACCTGTCTCCGCCTGGCTGCCCATTTGAAACGGTATAGCGCTAGGGTCTTGGAAGGCAAACAAACCCCTGAAATCGAAGTTCTGTTGGTGGGCTCCGTTGAATGAGGTTCTGAGATGTCTTCGCTTGAGTGATTGGCTCAGGCTCAGCCTCTGTCGAAGTTGACTGTGGTTGTTGCTTGAACCAGCAGAAACTGCTTCTTTGAGTGGTTGTAGGCCTCTGAAGCCCCAAGAACAGCAGTGCTAAACCCTCCAATCCTCAAGGTAACGCTTCTCGACCCGTCGTTTCGACATTCTAAATTTCCAGGTTCAGCCATTAAAGCTACAAGCAATCCTTTCTACGGCCCTTGGGGCAACTCTCAGGCAGATAGTCGTCCAGAGAGGGGTTTCAACGGGATTGCAAAGCCATGAGCGCGACGATGTGGGAACGCCTCGTGGAGGACGAGGCCTGCTAGTTGGTCCCACCACAACCTAAGAATTGTAGCAGCAGTGATAGCTAAAGTAAGGGTAGCAATTGTAGGTAATATGGCTGTCTTTGTGACCACAATCGGAGCCCTTGTGATGACAAATAGTGGGGTGGAGCGGCGATAAGTAGCACATCACACTATGCCAATGACGGCAACAGTAAGTCGCTGTTGCTGGTCATGATTGTGGACCTGAAGCTAGCATCCACGTTGCTCTTGCCGTGATAGGGTCCAAGCTGGGTCTGGATGGTTTTGATCTGGGCTGTTCCGGAGAGGCCTAAACCCGAAACCCTCAAGTCCCTCAAGATATAGCGGAGAGGTGATCGTTAGGCAGCCGACGAAGATGGAATTCGAAGGTCATAACCTGTACTTGTGGCAGGTAATCCAATGCCCAGAATAAAGGGGCCTGAAAAATTGGCAACCCTATCCGTCAGGGTTCCCTAGTCCAACACTCTCCAACCCGTAGTCAGATCATTGAGCCCTCTGTACTACCATAGTTTGCAGATGAAAGAACTTGAAAAGTCGCAGCAAGCACCTCACCTGGGTCGGAGGTGCGGCTGCTGGACTCACAGGACAAAGACGCTGAAGGTGTCGACCGCGGAGTCGTCTCAGATTCTTTTGAGATGTGGGGAGTTTAGGGGGTAAGGGTTTCTGGAATCCTTTCTTGACAGTCGTTTGAAATGTTGGCGAATCTTCTGCAGTGCTGTGATCTCACTTGGAAGAGAATGGATGAGGGAATCATAGACGTTTGACATGGCCGAACGCCTACCTACTGCGTGAGGGTGCTTCCTGTCCGTCGATTGGAGCGACGACGCTTTGTCTCTCGCCTGGCAGGTCGGGCCTCACCTCCGGGGGAACCTGCCGATGCAGACCCTCCAGGCCAGGCAGGGACCTGTGCCAAACGAGTCCTTGGCGAAGTCAGTTGGCTTGGTCCAGATGCAGAAATCCGACAATGAGTACCATCAGGTGCAAGGCAAAGTGCTGCCCCTTCAGCTGCGGAGGACAAGGAGGGTGCCAAGGGTGCCATGGCGAGCATGGTTCTTCAGACGATGGATCTTCTCTGGGAAGATGAGGATGTTCTCACGCAAGATGATGAACATTGGAGGGGTGTGTGGGCGTCGTCGTTTTCGTCGTCGTCGTGGTGTTTGCTTTTTGTTTTTTGTTGTTGGTGCTGCTGCTGTGGTTGGTCGTGGTGGTGGTGGTGGTCGTGGTGGTGGTGG
>BGNK01000144.1:95519-237394 GCA_003297005.1 Symbiodinium sp. clade A Y106
GCGATGGTGGCGAAGGTGGCGATGGTGGTGATGGTGGTGATGGTGGCGGTGGCGGTGGTATGGGGGCAGCAGCAGTGCTGGCAGAAGTAGGCGTGGTGGCAGTCGCCTTATTGACCATATACAGTACCCGGAAGGTTGATACGAACGTATAAGTGCATGCTGAAGACTTGAGGGGTGAAGTGGCACGCAGCCATGGCATTGAAGCGATTTGTTATCGAGGTCTTGGCTAACTGCGGGTGTTGTATTCTGTCATGACGCTTCATGGCGGAAATGGGCCTTAGACGACACTGCCCAGGTACTCGTAGCAGAGTCCCGATATCATCCACGCATGTCCTCAGACCACAGCGCCGACACCGATCAGATCAGGAAACGGTGTCCGAGCGATCCTGGACCTGGAGTGCCTGAAGCAGCCGCCAGAAGCCTAGCATCCTCTTCGGGCCACTGCAGGCAATGTGTGCACTCCGGAGCCAAAGTGGCACTACGCCTGAGAAGTGCAGGAGGCAGGATGCCAGGTGTAGGCCTGCAAGGAGTTCTCGGGGATAGCGCTTGTTGGCTTCGAAAGCTACCCACCTATCCTTAGACCTAAACCAACCCAATCGCACTATGAGTCTATGAGTCCTACGCGGTTTTCGGCGGCTTGCTGAAGTGTCGCAGTCGGGGAACTGACAGACGTCGTCAGCAAGAAGCAGACATAGGTTAATGCCCACCTCACATCCTGAAGTCTGCACCCGTGTCGAAGAGGGGGACGCGTGTTGGGCCAAGCAGAGTTTGCCGTAGTTATGCCACGCAGTTGCAACCGAGGTTCCTCGGCATCCGCCACTACCCGGCTGGGGGAGACTGGTCCGCATGAATTCTTTTTGGTTGCGCATATCTATATATATATATACACATACACATACGCGTATCTATATATATATACAACATGCGTATTATATACATAGAACTGAATATAATGTGCATAAGTACTAGATGCTCTTACAAGAGACGCTCCCCACCGACTCAGGCTATGAGTTTCGAAATGGTCACTCCACGAAGTTTCCCAGCATCCCGGTAGAAGAAGGCGAGACCGACATCGAAGCAGCGTACCGAGTAGCCTCAGAGCGGCGCACTACGGGCCGTGAGTCGTTTGGGGATGGGACCAGCGTGGTCTCTGCCCAGGCAGCTGTGGATGCTTGGGGTCAGGGAATTCTTGCCCTCCACCGCCTGCGGAATCTGAACAAAAGGGCTTGTGCTGAGGGCACTTCAAGCATGTTGGAGGCCCCGTCGGCGGAGGACGTGAACGAGTTAGACCTGGTGCTCAGGCTAAACATCGCCCAAGCACTGCTGAAACTGAAGCAGTATGAATGTGCCGTGAGTCACTGTGATGCTGCACTGGCACCTTGGCCGCCACGTCGAAGCCATAGCATTTTGAGTAGCATGTCCCCATAAGTTTCACCTCCGAGCAGCCAACTCCCCGAACCCTCAAACCCGGCACCCATGACAAGTCGAAACAACCCTAAAGCCTCTAAAGCATCTCGTCCCTAGACCCTCAGCCCACCAAGGAGATCAATCCCCGCAACGTCAAAGCCCTCTGGCGGAAAGCTAAAGCTGTGTGGGGTCTCCGCTGCCCCGGCGAGGCTTTGCAGGCGCTTGAGGAGAGTCCCGGATATAGGGCCCAAGGGTTCAAAATGAGGATCATCGTTAGCATTGTCGATGCTGTGAGTACAGTTACTTCTGTTGTGAACTTGTCTTCGTCTCAACTCTATTAAGGATTTAAGGCTTTGGAGTTCAGTGTTGCCGGTGCACGGGTACAGGAACATTTTTCGGGTCAAGGATTCTTCAGATGTTCATGGTGTTGTTTTCGGTTGATGTTAGTGGAGCTGGGCCTCCAGGCTTCAGTCAAGTCGGGAGGCATCGGAGGATGCTTGCGCTCAGCCGCTGCCAGAGGTACCAGATGGCCCCAGCAAGACCCGACATTGAATCCTACCAGTTGCGAGACGGTTCCTCAGCATCATCTTGCAGATCCGACTGTGCCTTTACATACTGCTGCTATCAGCATCTTACCGCAGGACTTCCTCAGTGTGGACCCCGGGAATCCGGCCGCCCGGGCCATGCTCAAAGAGATTGAGGTGGAAGAGCAGAAGCGGAAGGCAGAAGAGGGGGGCAAATCTTGAAGCAGAGCTTTTATTTTTTTATAGCAATTAACCGATACTATAGTATACTATATGACATAGCAAAATATAATAATACAGTATTATAATGCAGAAAGAATGGTGCTAAGCCAAGCAGGCACCCTATACAGGTTGAAGGCTCCTGAGATTTCCGAGATTTCGGAGAGGACCAAATGATGTTCAGTGAGCTGCCAGGGTTCTTGCCACCGAAACCTCGGAACCACAATCGCCGGACCAGGAGAAGCTGCAACCTCTTCATGCAACAATCTCGCTACCACGAGTGGGAGAGATGGCAAAGTTTGGACGGAGAGTCTTCCAGCTCGATGTCGAAGTTGCAACACTTCTGTGCCTGTCTTCGCCCAGACCACTGTGGTCTTCCCATAGCTAGACTCCAACAGCCTCCGTGCAAACTCCATCTGTGGCTCGAGCTGTGACCCTTGCTGTCGTCTGAGCCAGTTGCCAGTACTTTGTGCAGTGTCTTCACCGGGACGAAGGTTGCGACCTCACTGCACGTGATGTGTGCAGGCAAAGCGCGTGGGGCCTGGAGCTGCGCAGCGAACGGCCCCACGACCTTCCCAAGCTCCTGCAAACGATGCCGCTGAAGCTACGGGCGCCTCTACAGCGGCAGAGCCGCGTGAGACGGCGAAGGCTGTTTGGAGTTTTGTGGGGGTGTTGTTCAGGTTCTTCTAGGGCTGAAAGGGCATCGCATAAACTTGTGATGAACTTTGGGAAACATGTTCATACGTCTATGTTTATTGTCTATATGTGCACTCATGTTGTGCATGTGTGCATGCGTATACCTTTGCATTGACATATACACGCATACATACATACATGCATACATACATACGCATATACATGCATACAGACATACGTGTATACATAACACCCAGGAGGCCACGGAAGCCACGGTTTTCAGAACCTTGTTGGGTCAGGCACTTTATATGAGCAACGACGAAAGACCGGATGCCCCGGCTTTGATGCAGAACTTGTCGGCAAGGGCAGCCAAGCCTCTATGAAAGCGATGAAGTTGATGAAGCACCTAGTTGGATACGTTTGGGGCACCCAATACGCGAGGCCATGGTGTGAACCTTATTCTGGGCCCCGGCAAGTCACTGATGAACCTTGCACGGCAGAAGTATATGCGTAGACATACATGTGCACATATGTACGTACATAAGCACAGACAGAAGTACATACGTGCATACATACACATGCATACAGACATACGTAAAGAGACAGGCCTACGTAAGCAGATGGCCAACATGCATGCATACATGCATGCATACATTTGTACATGCATACATTCATTCATACCTACATACACACACATACACATACATGCACACCTGCATGCCGTGCATCATATGCAGATGTGTTTATATATATACATGCATGCATGCATGCATGCATGCATACATGTGCATGTAATTAATTGTACATATATATATATATGGGCACACACATACATAACACCTTGAATGCATTCCTCTAGTACAGTTTATCATTGTGCGGGTGCAAATGCGCGCACACACACACACATGCATCAACAAGAACAATGTAGAGAGAGGGAGAGAGAGAAAGCATACATCAAAATATGGCACAACTCTCCTCACACTGCCCTCCATCCAACGAAAAGTATGCTGGAGGCACCGATGTGGAGCTGCTGTCGGAGGAAGCCAAAAGCTACATAGACCCGCGATGCCCAAAGTGGCTGCCAAAAAAGCTGGAGTTCTCAAGAGGCTACCCCTGGCCCTCAGAGGTGGGATCGCAGCTGGTGTGCGACCCTTGGCTGCTGCACGCAAAGAGCTTGAACGAGATTGACCTGCCATTACGACATACCCGGCTTCCTTCTAGGCAAGGTCTAGGTGCTACTGGACCGCAGCAACAAACTGCACAACCCTGACTACGTTAGCCTAGAGCGTCGCTAGATACATCCAAGAGCCCGTTCTGCAGATACAAACAGCCCTAAACCTCAAAGCCGTAAATCACACCAGAATCCTAAACTTCACAACCAAGAGCCAACAAGTTTCATAAGCCCTGAACTTCCTAGTCCGTAAAGCTCCTTTTTGGGATCCTGCCAGGTATTGCCCATGGCTGTGGATCCAAGGCAGCCCGCAAGGCTCAAAAGGCGGTGACCCCGGGAGCTTTTCAGTTGTTTTTGGGGTTTAAGGGTTAGAGTTTTGGGGGTTAGGCGGGGGGTCTAGTGTATGTGTATCTAAACATGTACATATGTGCATAGACAAACAAAAAGATTCATATCTATATGTGTATATACATGCGTACTCTTTCCAAACCGCAGGACGGACCCGAAAGACTGTCCTTCGTTGAGCTTGCTCGAATGCCTTGAAATTCTGTGACAGAGATGTCCTGACCTTTGAACTCAAACCTGAAATGCATTGTGTGTTGCCCTACGGCAGCTTGTCTATCTGGGCAACACAAACCCCCCCAACAAGGACTCCGATTCTGTTCTCCTTTAGAAAGCCTCCAGGCAACAACTCAGTGTGCAGATACCAGGAACCTCCCGGCTCACCCTTAAGCCCTAAACCTTGAACCCTAAACCCTTGTAAACCTGAAACCCTAAACCTTAAACCATAAACCCTAAACCTTAAACCCTAAACCTTAAAACCGTAAACCGTAAACCCTAAACCTTAAACCCTAAACCGTAAACCCTAAACCCTAAACCCAGGCCCGCCGCCGCCCTCAGAAGCGGCGCGTAAGTCGGGGCTCCACGCCCTCATCCCCCGAGACCAGGGCAGGCCGGCCCGGGTATGGCGATCTATACTATAATAATCTATTGAAATATACTGCAATATACTGTAATATATAGTAATATGCTATACGACACTATATACGAAGCTATATACTATACTATATGGTACAGGCTGCCATTTCTCTCGTGGGTGTATCTTGGGTGGCGGGCAGGAGGAGTAATTGGGAGCCTCCAGGGTGTAGAGGCTCGTTCTTAGCAGGGAATGGGGGAACGGGTTGTTGGGACTACTATTGGGGATTATATAGGGGCTACTATCGGACATGCAGGGGCAGTGCGGCACGGTGAAGGAGGAGCAGGAATCGTCGTCGTTGTTTCATATCTTAGTCGAGTCGCAGTTGTGTTAGGGCTCGATTACTTGCGCTATCGATGTAGCAGCACAGTCTCAGTATCGGTCTTGATGCAGTGTCTGCATCCGTATCAACCGCTTTTTCGAATTATTATTCTGCTCGTTCTCGCCGTTGTTGTTGGTTTGCTGGCGCTGTTGTTGCTGGTGCCGGTTCTATTGGTGTTGCTGTTGCTGTAGTTAGTTGTAGTTGCAGCACTAGTTCTAGACATACGTGTTGTAATTGTTGCTGGTGGCGGCGGCGGTGGCGGTGGCGGTGGCGGTGGCGGTGGCGGTGGCGGCGGCCTCGGCGGCGTTGGTGGATGGGTGGGGCTGGGTGGCTGGTGGGTGACTGGACGGAGCGTAGAGAGACTGAGTGAAGTGGAAACCAGTGCAAAGTTCGAAAAAAATNTGGCGGCGGCGGTGGCGGTGGCGATGGCGGTGGCGGTGGTGGTAGTGGTGGCAGTCGGCGTTGGTAACTTGCTTGCAGGGCAGTATTACGGCAGTATTGTTTGGTTCAGTCGTGGTGCAAATACAAACATGGATATCGGTAATTCTGAGTCAGAGTCTTGTTCTCGCTTTGCCAGGAAGCCCGCGCACACGTGGCATCAAGCGAGACCTCGAGCAGTCTGGGAACGGGCTTCGAATCGCGGAGAATGGCCATTTCTCTACAAAAGGACAGTTGAAGGGTATATTTGTGTAGCTGACGCTCGGCGAAGAGCTGGAGGGCAGCACGGTTGCAGTAGGTAACTCTTAGATGCTGGCAGCGGCAGGAGCAGTCAAAGCAGCTGTTTCTTGGCTGTATTATTCTCGTCCGCAGACTTTCAGGATTGATAGCAGCTCCAGTTAGGGATTTCATTTGAACTGTTTCATTCCATGCACGCAATACCCGCGGATGCTGCACTTTATGGAGAGGACTATCTTACCCTTCGTGAACAGGTCCCCGCGACGATCATGCCCATCAAGCCAGTCTCGGCGCACCTGGCCAACATTAAGGCCGGCTGAGCTCTCGGCCTTTGCTTTGAAGGTCTGGTCAGGTTCAGGGTTTTCTGGGTGCAGGCCTGGAAGTACAGGGCTCCGCTGTGAAGGCCGGCGTGCACATCAACATGTCGACGTGGAACAGCGAGCACACAGCACCTCCTCGCAATCCGAGCGACTGTGCTACCCTTTCGTCACCCGTGCGGTGTTCCTCTCGGCGATGCAGATCTCCTCCCAGTCCCAGTCAGTCCCGGTACAGGCATGCACAATACGTAACCACGTACAGTTGGTCTGCGACTTCTGATTTCTAATCACGAGACAAAGCACCAACAACTGCCATCAGAGCATACGTACATTTCCACAGACATACCTACATACCTTCCTACCGGGCTGCCTGCCTGCCTGCCTAGCTACCGACCTCGGGCTGCCTGCATACAAGTGTACGTGCACACACGCATATGTACGCACCATCCATCCATACACATCCCATCCCATCCATGCATGCCTGCATGCATTCATGCAAACATGCATGCAAACACCCCCGCACACACACACACACACATAGCTAGTTAGGTAAATAGGTTGGTAGTGGTCATAGCCCCCTGACCGTGGCTGTGGTGGGGATGAGGGTGTGGACGGTGTTGGTGTGTGGGGTGGGGATGCAGGTGTGTACCCTCTTGTGCTTTGTTGTGGCGGTTGGTGGGGGCTGTTTTGTACTCTTTCTCTGCAGCACTTGATACCGCGACTGCACATGTTGTGTTAAGTAACTTCTTTTGTCAGCTTGAAGTGACCACGTCTGCAGGCTGTACTTATCAACCTGGACAGAAGCTTTCTACTCAGAGTCCGGGTTCAACACTCCACAGATCTTATGACGAACAGGGTATTTCGGGACTGAGGGTTTTAAGGGTTGAGCCTGAGATCTGTGATCTGTCTGTGAAGAGAACTCTATACGTCTTCATCTCAGATTTGGGATTCCTGGAATGAGAAGGCACCATGCTAGCAGCTAGCGGCTATATGCAGAATCATGCACTGGGGTCTCCTGCATCCCGGCGCCGGTTCGAGATCCCTCAAGGACTGTCTGTTCACATGTAAACAACATCCTCATGCTTGTTCATCACTTTCTTTGCATCGACAGCCCATGAGACTTGGCCAGCCTCACTGCACTGGGCCCACTCCTGATAACATCAGCCGGCCGCACAGGTCTTACGATCCCCAGAATTTAGAATCTCCCATAAAGGTTCTACACAGCCCTTCTTACATCCATGCAAAACCTGAACATGTGTCTACCAAGGGCCAGACCGCCTGGCAGAATGCTCGAAGCGGTTGGAAACGCATTGCCCTTGGTTGCAGTGCGCCGCGGAAGTGTGAGTATGTTCAGGATCAGTCCGGGGTGTGGAAGATTTGCATATTCGGGCTGGGAGGCCTTAGGAACCCTAACCCATTGTCCTATAATTCAACTTGCTTTCCAAGCCGCAAGCCATTTTTCCAAACCCGCAACCCTAAACGATGTCTCCAAGGCAAAGATGTTTGGAGGCGAATGCATTTTTGTGGGATATGCGGCATGGGGACATGAACCCAATATGTTGGGACTTCGCCTGGTTCTTGTACACGATAGAAGGCCAATTGATAGTTGAAACATTGCTAGGACAAGTGACGAGTGTGAACATACTTCAAGTGACTAGTCGACTCCATTCATCGAATCTCGCTGTCTTTGCTTCATAGGGCATCTTTCTCAACGAGAACCCACTTCAATGCGGGGAAGCCTTACGTCCCTGAAGCCCCCGACTTTCGCACTGGCATTTGGGTTTGCATTGTGTTTTGGACTTTGAATTCAGATTTGGTCGAACTGCCCAGGGCATCGTGGAGGGGGTTCCGGGAGGTTTCGATGGTTCCCGCGACGGACGTTTAGCGAGGCTCAGTATCCATGGCCAGGTACAACCGCATGCGGGCCAGCGACGGCAAAATCGACACAATTACCTCAGAGGACTGGGTTCTTGTTAAGGAATTTGATTAAGCTACCGTAATACTAGTAGGGATCTATAGTAAATAATATGGTTTCCTTATCATGGTTATTTACATCAAATCCCGCTAACAAGAGCCCAGAGGAAGTCTCCAACTCGTGGCACACTGGCCGCAACGTCGTCTATCAGAAGATCCGATCCCGAAGAAAAGGCCCGGTCCGTGGTCAGAGGCTGCAGTGCTTAGAATAGAAGCCTAATGTAGAGGCCTAAGCAATTACCTATAGTATTTTGGAGGTTCCAATTAAGCTATAGTATAATGGGCCCCAAAACCCTACTCTAATTATTAAGGCCCCGAAATTAAGCCAGAAGGCTACGGCCGAGGCGGTAGCATCCTAGCGCGATGCGACTTCTTGAGCTCCGAGTGATGCCAGGGATTTTGGAACAAATGGGCGAGGATCCCTCAGCAAAGTAATGCAGGTTGGGATGATCTGCACACATACGTGATTCGGGAGCTCCCGATGAGTGCCGGTGAGAGAGGCTGCGCATCACCCTCAGACTGCTGTGCCTTGCAGTTGCTTGCAAATCAGTTCGAACTCCTTTCTAGTATGTACTGTTGGATGCGGCAACCTCACCTGGTGAAGTTCACATCTTCACATCTTAAGCTTCAACGGAATAGACGACAAGACAGATCCGCAAGGTACTTAGAAAGGATCCTTGCCATCTGACTTGGATAGAAGAGTCCCTGAGCAAAGCTGGAGCTGCACAGCAAGCCAAGAACCCAATCCAGCAAGGCCTCCTCGCACATCCGGGCATGGCGGCACTGCATTGATGTTTGCAGCCACCGGCCCAGAAGTGAGCGGTTTGAAAGGCTGGGCGTCTAAACTTGAGTCGATTCATGTCCTCATCCATCCAGAACCAACGTGTGAGCAAAGCACAGCAATGCTCGTCCAATTTCTGTTTTTCCTGGGCTCCTGACACCGTTTCCGAATAATTAAGCCTGAAATCTAAAGAAACTTGAACCCAAGTTGTGGTATTTTCATTCCGATATCAGTACCGTCATATGGGCCGATTCCCGATCTCTCCACAGTGGCAGCATCAACTTGACGTGCTTGCTAAGATAGAAAACCTGTTGAAGTATGCCAAACTATGGTGCGGGTGTGTATGTACGTGTATATAACGTGACTTATAAGAAGTGTGAGGTTGCGTGTCTATACATATACATGTATGTATGTACGTACGTACGAAACGTAACGTAATGCAAGTAAGTATGCTGTATGCTTGCACGTATCGAGGGATGCTTTTTTATACTTCATCTCTCTCAGCTCTCAGAAGCAGAGCCGCACGTTCAAAATGTGTGACAAGAACGCCTAGCTAGGATCTCTTTGCCACGACGGAAGAAGAAGATGTACGATGATGTACGTATGTTATGTATATATGTATGTAAGTATGTGTGTCATGCATACATACAGATAAACAGACAGCCCGGCAGGCAGTCAGAGAGACCGACAGACAGAACGACAGGCAGACACAGATGCATACTGAAGTACATACAAACATACGTACATGCGTGCGTGCGTACTTACATCCATACGTACATGCAAGCATGCACATACGCATTTACAAACACAGAGACACACACACACACTGCCTGCTTGCTATATGTATACATGGACAACATATATTGAAGGCTTTCATCCATGTATTGGTTTCTTGTGTTTACCTGGCTGATGCCCGAATATACGTGCTTGCAGATGGGTTGGATGGGTGGGTTGGCAGACGGGGTCGTCGGCGCCCATACATGGAGGCATGTACACTAATGTAGGCATACAGGTCTGTGCGTTTGGATGGAAGGTTGCGAACATGCAAATGGTTCAAAGTTCAGGCATTGTTGCATCCGTACCGGCGGAGGCTTTCACCTACCACGTGCAGGCATGCATGTAAGTGTGCATGTGTCGATGCCTTAACCCTCCTCCTTTGATGTTTTGACGCTGTACTGATAGCAATTCCAGCAAGGTCCATCGCAGCCCCTTCTGGCCAGGAGCTCAGTATGCTGCCAAGCCACACTCCTGCTTTTGTGAATGAGAACCCAAGACCACGAGAAAGTCAAAACCGCCGGAGCCACAAGGGATGGGCCTGCGAGTTCGATAGGTGATTCTGCACTCTCATGTGGCAGTCTCCCGTAACTTGGCCCAGCAGTCCCCCGCATTGGGGAAGTTGCCGGAATATTGAGATTGAGCTCAATCAAGCCCAATGTGAGACCTCCTTGCACAAGGAATATTTCATGTTGGACATCTAATCCGATCCCAATCGTAGTTAGCTTTCTGTCAGATGTATATCGGCTCAGATTTGCTTCCTGCGAGGTGTTCGAAGATGATGCAGTTCCCACCCAGGAATTCACAGAGGCCCAAAGTGTGGGGTCTGGGGAACACCTTTCACACTCCAGGCAGGTGCGTGGCGAGCCCATCATATGGAAATTTGCACGCATGTGAGTCAAGGGGTAGCTGCCGCATCAACACCGACGCTCAAATGCACACCTGCAGAGCTCTGCAGAAATCGCAGAGCCATGAACACTGAAATCCGAAGTGCCACCTCCCTGAAAGATACTCCCAAGAAGAGCCCCAAAAATGCTTTCAACCTCAGCTCAATTCCTGCGAATATCGCGATCTCTCAAAGAAGACCAGCGCGAGGGCCTGTCGCGAGCTCTCGCTTCCCTGCCAAGCGACGCAGACGTGCTGTACCTGGGCTACTCGCAGGCGACAGGACCTGCAGAGTTTATGGTTGGGGCTTTTCGAGCATGGTCGGCCCTCGCTGAATGAATCCTGTCTTGGCACAAACTGTCTTTGGAAGAGATGAGATTCGCACTTCAAGGGAAGTAATTGGGGGTGGTAGAGTCGCAGTGCAACTTGGAGTCTCAGAACTTGTTCTTGGAGTTCTTGGAGAGTTGAAGCGCTCCATGCTGGCAGGCAGCCGAGTGGCGGCGGCACGTCTCTCCAGAGCTGGTGGAGGAGCTCCTTTGCCGGGGTTCGCTCAGAGGGAAGGGGTGAACTTTCCGATATGTTTTCCCGAGGACCTGTGAGATGCTTGGTTTCTATCTCATGGCAAGAGATGCTTTGCAATCATTCTAATCCACTGACCGAGGGTGGAAGCAGGCTTACGTGTTCACAAAGAAGTCTGGGAATCTGCTCTGAAGTTACGCATCGTAAGGTTGCAGGGACCTAAGTGACATAGAGCCAACTGGTTACAAGCCGACCTTTGGGCCAAGTTCAGGCGGAGTACGTGTGGACCACTGTCGCGTGCGCCTGGCATGAACTCTTGTTTGTCGGGCTCTTCGGCACCGTGCAGAGAAAGGGCGCGGCTGGAGCATAATTCTGGAGCACCCAGATTCCAATGTTCCTGCGCTTGATCACTTCTAGAGGAACTCTGCCATGTTACTGCTTAATGTGGCACAGGGTGCTTTAGCCGGGCAGCCTCCTCGTGGTGGTCCGAATCTTCTACACATCTCGGGAGCAGATCAGCGCGACGGAGAGGGAGAGAAGGAAAGACAGAGTGTCGCAGAAGGATCCCAGGAAGATCAAGACGCATTTGCGCACTCAAATCACTCCACCAGCCGAGACAAGACTTGAGCGGGGACTCTCCTTGCGAAAGATCCCAAGTTGACGAATCCAAGTCTGGGCACAAGCCATCTTGCACCCCGCCCTAAGCCATTGAATTGGAACTGAAATATACAGCTTATGTAATTAGGCCATTAGGCGAACCAGAGCGGTTCCCTGATCACAGCTCTGATGATACCTAGCAGACTTATCCTTAATACTATTGCCTTTGCAAAGATGCAGCTTGGAGCAGGTACATGGTTTGGCCGGAAGGAGCTCACAAACTACTGTCCAAGCCGCTGGGACTGTATCTCCTTTGGAATTCGGATGAAGGGATTTTGGGGGTTTAGGGAGTGTGGAGCTTTTCCTGTTGGGGGCTTCGTGCTTTTAGTCATCGGGGTTGAGTAGATCGGTCAGATTTGCGGGTCCTTCGAGGCAGGAGTTCACAATTTTGATCGTGGAAGCATGCCTGGAAGCATCACGTGCAAGTTCAACTCACTTCAGTCCTAAATCCTGAACCGTACTCACGCTGAACACCCTAACCCGTCAAAGTCCTAAACCCTAAAGACCCGAACCTCTAGACCCTGACCCTACAGTCTCGGATGTGGATGTAGGCATTTGAGATATACTTCATCCTGTCTCTTGTGGGCTTAAGCGTCTTAAGAGGATCTGCCCTGGGAATACCTAGAATGTGCTTGCCCTGGTATTCCCTTCGAAAGTTCTTCGATCCTTGGGCTGCAGAACTGTGCTCGGCGTTCCAAGGCTCCCGGTGAACCAGCCAGTGGACAACTTCATGGCGACCCTTTGCGCCGATGGAGACATCAAGGCGGATTCTGTTTTGGGGAAGGGGCTGCAGGACTTGAGAGTTTTGGGTAAGAGGAATCTCTATGTGCCACGACGCATGGCCGACACTGCATTTTCCTCCTCACTTCCTCCAACATTGAGAGAGGCTTCGACACAAGCTAGTCGAACCCGAGCCGAACGAAACCAAGAAGCAGCTTGCCCAAACTCCGCAGCCCTCTCTTCCAGAACAGGCCTACTGCATGCGTCCAAAGATCGTGCACCAAGCAGACGGCTGGAATGTGGCATCCCCAGCCAACATCGCGGTCCGCATAGTAGCATCAAGCAGGAGAGAAGGTCGCCGTGAGATCGATGACCAAAGAATGTCGGTTTTACTCTGCTCTTTTGGCTTGTGTCATCTGAAGGTAGTCCATGGGTTTGAATCGTACTTTGTGGCTAGAAGACCGGTCTGGCGGTTGTGCTGCAGACGTTGAGGTTCTCAGTTTCTCCAACATGCAGCGGGTTGAGGGACTGGCGCTTAGATTGAGTTCAGGGGCACAACTCCGGGATTCATGGAGGAGTTGAGACAGGCTTGTCACGGCTAATTACACCAACTTCAAACCACGGCCGCATAACGCCGAGAAAGCATCAACCAAACCAGTAGCAAACATCTTGAAACCCTGAAGCCTAACCATTAAACCCCTGCCGTACTTGTCAGACTGCATGGTTTGGGCGCTTTCAGGTCAAGTCTGATGTCGGCCACTCGGACGAGGCCCCACCACCGGGTGCAGCGACCCGACTGCAGTGGAATTCAAATCCTTCCTGGTTGTGGATGGTACCTGTAACAGTACTCTGTTGCACTGTGGTAGATTACAGTATAGCACTTGCTAGTGTACAATAGTAGCTATACATTCTGCATTCACTCTTTTGTAATGCATGAGACCATCATGAGACCCGTTGGCAAGTGACGCTTCGTGGATTTGGGCGGCCACAGCGCAAGTGTTCCTATGCCGAGCCAACATGAGCGCTTTGCGTTGAAGCTCAGTTCTATTCAAATTCCGTTGGTCCTACTGCCCTATATCCTTGAGCAAGTCACATGAGAGCCTCTTAGGTCAAGTCTGATGTCTTCCACACGGATGACAAGTACTGGGGAGCGGGCTGCGGCCCCACCAGGGGGAAACTTTGGAGTGAGTTTTGGTGTAAGAACCTGAGTCTGAGGGTCCTCTGCAGACTTGGCCCCCCCGCCATTGGCGCTTCTTTCTGAAAGAGCATGTCTTCAGACGCAGCAGGAGCCAGCCACCACTTGAGGGTTGGGTTTGTGAGGGCTTTGGGGCCCTGAGGAAGAGATTAGGATCAAGCGGTGGCATTGGACGCATCGACTTGCCTTCGGCAGTGGAGATCGTGACATGGTATGGTTGGGCATGCGAGTGTAAGTCATGTGTGTCTGTCTGTGTCCCTTCGGGTCTTTATGTTTCTTTTGCGGAATTTCAGTGCACATTCGCACTAATCACAGTTGTTCAAGGTCTCAGGAGCCCATCGTTTTTGAAAATCTGATGCACTGTCTTGTCCTCCACCAGGTCCAGCCAATCCGCACTTCAATGTCTCATTCAGTTTCGGCGCGGATTCGGACATCGTCAAGTCAGACGACCGCTACTGGGAGCTGTGCACTCAGCACCGTTTGAGCGCTGGAGCTTGTATGAACCGTTCCGAGCTGTGCATTTGGAAGGCCAAAAGTTAGGCAAAAAAGGTTTCTGGTTCGGGAGAGTTTCGGCCTCGTCTTCAAGTGTACGGCTACTCAGGTGAAGAAGCTACTTGTAACAACAGCTTGCTAGCAATAAGTACAACAAATCCGGAAGTTTGCAACTGGCCCAGGTAGATGCGCCCACGATGTGACTCTGGTCAAACAGAGCTCGGGTTCTGGGCCGGACCATAGTGCCTGAGGAGCCTCTTTTTTGTTCAAAAGGCAGGGGGCAAACGGAGGCCGCAAGATATGGATCTAACTGAGGCAGAAGTTTGCTATTCAGATTGCTGTCAGCAGTGGGACTTAGCTTGTTGGGCAAGGTGTCTGATGACAATGGTTATGTGTGGTCTCGCTGTGCTGTAAACGAAGTGTTCAAGAGGCAGCGGTGGTGGTACAGCTACAGGAGCTCAGATGATTGAGGTATAAGCGTTGTTCCAATATACCTTGTCATACGCCTGTGAAGGAAGAAAAGCAGCAGACCTGCATGGATGAACGAGGTGCATCTATATTGGGGTTGCGTACTTGTTCACATATTTATCCTTTGTGCGACGAGCCATGACAGCACTCGTCCCGAGGCACAGCAATGTGGTTGACATTCTGTCACGTATCCAGCCAAGTGCAAGCATGCACAGACACATGCAAGCACACCGACATGAAGTAATATTTGTGCGGAGCACACATGCGTGGTGTACATAATTTTCTGCGTATAAGCAGACATAATTCGCATATACAAACACAAGGTACATCGCTGCTTGCCTACACACATAGTCGCCCATGTCGCCTTGGAAGCTCGACTCGCCTTGAAGAGCCGCACGTGCAGAGGACTTCCTTACGAAGCCTTGTAGATACGATGCAGCGAAGTTTTTGGCGGGCTAACAGATGCCTGAACACATGTGTTGCAAACACGTCGAGGGATAAAAATGGAGATGAGTGTAGGTAGGTAGGTAGGAACAACATACAGATATGAGAGAGATCCAGTGGACATACCAGGCCTCGTTTGCATCCACCTGTTCGCATGGTGCTTGCTATAGCCGCTTGTTCTCTGTGCGGCCGTTGTATGTGGAAGTCAGCAGCTGCAAAGGCTAGGAAGGTGGTCTTGCGGGGAAAAGAGTCAGATATTCAGCATGCTGCCTACTCAGAACATGGTCAAAGCGTCTTGGCTTCTTGCCTGGCTGGGCCGTTTTGCCACATCCTGGCCTGCCGGTGAGGAGTCTGGCCCTGTGAATTTGATGGTTGTTGCTAGGGAATTGAGGTACCCCAAGCTTCACGTCCTGGTCTGGCACAGTCAGCTGCAGCAGACGTACTGCCCATGTGCAAGTGGCGGCGCATTGGTTCGTTCATTGCATTCTGGTGCGTGGCATCAGCGTGGCTGTTTGCTATGCACACGTTTGTTGTGCTTGGGGATTTGAGTTCATCCTACGTGGAGACATCTGCAACTGTTTTAGACTCAACTCCCCTTTGTTCAGTTGCACATTGCCAACATTGGTTGCAAAAACCGATGGCGTTATGAGTACGGCTGTGAGCCTCCATGCAATAAGGGCTGAGGCAAAGCTGCACGAAGAACCTTGCTGTGAATGTGGCACAAACGATGAAACCCATGACAACCTCACTTGTGCTACCCAGGGACAGTGACGAGCGCTGAAAGTAGAAGAATTGAGTTGTACCTTTGAAAGGCAAGCAAAGTCCTGCGAGTTTGTTGCCCGTGTTCAACAGCCTGGCTCAGTAATTATGCACCGCATGCGCCTTGAGCTCTAGAGGTAGATGCCTCTCAGCAACTGTGTCAATGAGTCAGCACGATCATTACTGCCTTCTGTTTGGTTCAGAGGTTGAAGTCGAATTGAGCTCAACATCCTACTGCTTGTGGCAAGCAGGGGATGGCATGGTGTTTCCTGAACTGCAGAGAAGGCCCTGAAGTCCAAATTGAGACAGCTCCACCCCTCACCAGGTCACCATGTCAGGAAAGACCATGCTTCGCGATCAGCTCTCGGGGAAGAGCTGCGATGTAAGTCGGCTCAAAGGCCTCGGCGCGCGGTGATTTCTGTAGGCGAAAATGTAGGCAGGAGGAGCAGCTACACGCAGCTCCGCAGGCACTCAAAGTCGGTACGCCCCGGTGTAGGAAACGAAGCCGCACTCTCCAGATATCCTAGGTAAGATAGTAAGGTTAGCCCAGTGGCAGAGGCACGCATGCTGGCCAAGTTAGCAGATGAGCAAGATGCCTCTTCGAGAGAGAGCAAGTTATTGTTTGCTTTATCGCTGACTTTCGATCAAGTTTTGCAGTGCACCCAAAAGGGACACACATGCTAGAGTGCAATGTGGATGTGGAACATCGCATTAGCCACATGTGAATGCCGTGAGCAGCAGAAGCCAGCTTGGGCCTACATAGGCACAAGATTAAAGGTAGCAAGTGGTATGGTTTATGGCCCAATATAAGGCACTGCTTGCCAAAGCTAGTTCATGTTGCACGGCTTCCCCATCGCAGTGGCTGGCAGCGGCCTCCGCAACCCCAAATTGAAATCAGAGGCAGGATGCTGTATCGCGCAGCTGAGACCCGTAAAAGCATAGACCAAGTACAGAAGAAAGACTCATTACATTTAGAGTGACCCACGATCCTACACAAGGCATGTGATAGCACAGACACATACAGACAGAGGCAAGTGTTCGTCTGTCTTGTCTTGACGGTCTCTAGCCCGGTCTGTCTGTCTGCTTGTCTGTCTGGCTGTGTAGCTCTCTCTCTCACTCTCTCTCTCTCTCTCTCTCCCCCTCTCCCTGTGTTTGTCTCTCTCTTTATCTCTCTCCGTCTCTGGTTGTCTATCTGCCTGATTGTCTGTCGGTCTCCGTCTTCGCAGTTTTCTCTTTCCGTCTTAGTGTGTTGTCTGTTTTTCTCAATCCGTGTTTGTCTGTTTGTTGCTGTCCGATTGCGTATGTCAGTATGCAGTATGCTAGGTGTCCCGCTTCTCTTTACGTATCCGCCGATGGAATCGGAGGGTCCTCTCGATATAGCATCGCATATGCACTACATCAGCATATGAACATACATGCATGCATGCATGCATACATAAATGTTCACATACTGACCAGCATGCAATCGTAGAGGGAGTTGCGTTACGGTGCCACATGCAGTAGCCTGTAGCAATATGAACCCTTGTGATTTTCAGCGTGGCTGTCAGTACCCGGCCTGGCGGCATATGCTCGCTGGGCTCTGGTGGGGAGGTATGGTATCTCTATGGAATCACCTGCAAGTACCATGGGACCGCGCGAGTGTTTGAAAAAAGCTTGCTGGTGTCAAGATGGCTTCACGACTTGGCTTGCAAGCGCTAGTCCTGTTGACCAGAGGCTTCGGTCGGTGAGCGCTACATGTAGGGCAATGTAAGGTGTGGAAAGATGCTCAGAACTGGTATACAGCTCTGGTCCGTCTCCCATAGATTCGAAAGACTGGATTTTATCAGTAAGGTGTTACTATTCACTACTAACCTGTGATTGTTTGCGGCTGCTTCTGTTAAACCGATGGTAATAGCCAGGATGGTCACCATATTTAGCAAAGCAGCCTTGCACCATTATTTGGACTGTTTCCGTGTCCCACGTGGTAATAGTATCCTTTGGCTTCGCTTGGACCATTTCGGCGTCCCCCCAGCGTAGGCGTGTTTACAGCGTCGGAAGTACGACCTGGAAGGAGGTATGATTTGCCGACTCGGGATTCTACGTGTAGATTCCGATGTGGAATACCCTCAGCCCGAAACACCAATCCCAGACCCCCAGAGAATTACAAGAGACCTTGACAAAATAAACCCGCATCTAACCGACCGTAGCACCCAAATTGTGCAGGCACCGGCACCTGGCCCTCCGCTCCGAGGTCAGAGCTGAAGGGCTTGAAGGTACAAGTCGAAACGAAAGAAGAAAGCCAGTGCATATCGGAGGATCCTCGAGTTTAGGAAGATTGCTACGATAATGAAGCTGCTAATATAAAGCGTTGCGTGCCAGCAGCAAGGATTGGGGTTTCGGATTCATACAGTACGGCTCGCAGCTGATAGACCGGCGACAGCTTGGAGGCAGAGGGCCTGCAGTGAAACCTGAAAGCTTGCAAGTCTCTTGTTTTAGAGCTTGGTGTCTTGTCGGAGTTGGGAAAGCCGGGAGGGCTCTGCTCGCAGCTCTGTTGGTTGTCGCCGGAGTTGTCGAGGGAGAGAAGTGGGAATGGCCAGAAGCCCAAGGTGCCTTTACAGAAACATCTGGCCGGTTGGGCTTGATCGTCCGAAAGACACCGCACCGCAATTTGAACCCTGCACATCTCCTCTACTTTCTCCGTACCCTGCTTTGCCAATGTCTGAATAAAGAAGCAAAACGACTTGTTGGAACAGTCATCCCAGGGCAGTGTCGTGGCAACATCCCGGAGGTTCGACAATTTGTTCGGACGCGCCGCAATGCCCGGGTGCTTGGACCACGTCGGACTGTTGACCCGCTCCTGGTTCCGGCATTCTCTGCTGTCCGCGTCTGCTTGCCTTCTTTAGACTCTGGAACAATGGATCTATCAAACCCCGAGCCGCTGCGCGGAAAGCAGCTTTGATCTACGTTTGGTGTGCTGCTTCAGGAGGACTGGGACTGAGCGCTCGGCCAAATCTCAGAGCCTGAGATGCAGGTTTTGCTGAAAGTCAATACATTCCCCCAAGCCTTTGAGAACCGCCGGATCTGAGGAGTAAGCCGATACTGTCTCTAGGAAGCGACAGCTGATATACTGGCAGATTTCTAACTGACGTAGATGCGAGATCAGGGCTGCGCACGCCTCTAGCTCAATGGTATAACGGTATAACCACCACAATCGCGCGAGATCGCGCGTGTCTCACAAACTCTGCAGCAGCATGGCGGAGCAGAAATCCAAATTTCAAATTTCGCTATACCACTAGTAGATGCCAGCATGCTGTGGCATCCCAAAAGCAAAGACTGTGGCCGCCTTCGGCACGACCGCAGCTGCTGCTGCGGACCTGCCCGAAGTTATGCAGAGATGCTGACATGCGCGGCAGTTAAACACGACCTCAGCAGAGATGTTCTCGTTCTGACAGACGGATAGATTTCGCAATCAGGGCTCTTGATCGGGGTACCAATGATCGCCCCGATGATAGCTGCATCTACGACAAATGCATTGGCTATAAGCTCAAATATTCGACCGTTAGAATCATTGGGCCCAAGCTCTATCGACACAGCATGGATGAGCATACGGTCCCTTCGACAGACCGCGAAGTTCTATGCTCTAAACATGACACTCATAAGTCTCGTAAGAAATAAGACCGCGAGTCACGAAGACTTTCTGACTTCTGCCTGAAGACGGACAGTCCTACTGACGGAGTGTGAGGTACTTGACTCTCAAAGTCCAAACCAGCCCTAAATTTCCACATTCCGACTCTTTGCATCATTTACGACTGCAGCCAGAGGTTCGGCGCTATCACAATGACACAACTACTTAACTACTTCCAATTCTACAATTCGTATCTGCTTGAGACACGAACGAAAACTCGTACAACAGGTACGACAGAAAAGATGAGTCGTGGACGAAGCCACTATAGAGACGCTAGAGATCACTGTCCCTTCTACCCTCGTTATGTAGTACGAAAGAACTACCAACACAAATAACAAGTAGTAGGACGAAGGTGAAGAAGCCAGACATGCCAACCAAGAGCACCCCAACAAGGCATAGCCCAACACTTTGAATCTACACGTGACCTGTATTTCCAGGGCCAAAGTCCTGAGAGGAGGAACAACAGTAACCATTGGATACAGCAGTGACAAGCAATGGCCGAATAGCAAACGAAAGTTATATAACACTACTTTTGACAAGAACAACAATCATAATTGTATTTTTCAGCAAGAGGAACACTCATGGCAATGGCAATGATGAGAGCAACCGCCGCCACCACCACCACCAACAACAACAACAACCTCGACAACGACCAACGCAACAACAGCAAGAAGAGCAGTAACAACCGCAGCAACAACAACAACAACAGCAACAACAGCCGCAGCAACAGCAACAACAACAACGACGACAACGACGACGACAGGTACTGATACAGATACAGAGGCTGGCTATGACAATGACAATGGTCATGATGATAATAGAACTCATGATAATAATGATCAACTCTATCAATAATCAGAACATGACGAAAGAAATCTGATATGTTATTGACCCCATCATAATACTAACTGATAGTAGCATCGCCTGCAGCCATCCTTGGCTCGCGATCTCACGCCCTTTGCTCCCGACAGCCGGCGCCGAAAGCAGCGCCGGAGGGGAGAACGGGGCAGAGGCCGTGTCCCGGGCTCTGATTCAGGAAGCTTGGGGCCAAAACGGCTCGAGTTGGGCCATTTCTATCCTGTCGCGGCGTGGTTTCGCTTGTCAGGCTCTGTGTGTCTGAGAGGGAGAGTGTTGAGTAGTCACTGGCGCAGGTCCTGATGGCGGAACCATACTGGAGCCGGGCTGAGAGACAGCTCATCAGCCTACTCTTTCTGGTATAACAGTCTGGACAACATATGCTTGTCATTCGCCAGAAGTGTTGGGTCGGTCGGAGAGCAGTTCACGCTTTGCAGCTGGGTCCAGGTCATGATTCCTATTCTTCCGAGCATTGCGAAGAGCGACGCTGAGCCGGCCTGACACCCAGTTCTTTGCGTGGCTAAGGCATGGAAGCCACTGGCCACTGAGCTCGAAGCTTGGGAGCTCCAACACATTCCTCGCAAGCGTCACGGAAACTAAGCCGGTCCCCACCGCCGGCACAACTTTATCCTCTGGCATTCGCTTGTGCCCTCGAACAATGGGCCGAACGGCTTTGATTTGTCAGTGCAGCTCGCTGCAACTCTGCTCTGCTTGGCTGATCCAGGTCAAAGACCAGGTTCAGGCTGGGAAAGGGCTGCACCGGTAACGCTAGCAGAGATTTGGAGTGCAGGGTTTGGGTTTCGACAACTAGTCATTACGATTCCAGACTCAGACTCCAGGTCTAACATGGCTTAATGCCTGATGCAAATACAAATTGGAGTAGCATGCGATGGCAAGCACGACCTTAGACCCTAAAAATGTCTCCCTGCAAGCATGAAGAGAAGTTAGGTTCATTCGAGCGCAAGCTGTGAAGGTCATGGGCAGGGCCATTCCCAGAACTGACTGGCACATTTCCCACCCTAGCGCGGGCATGCAGCACCGACTGGCCCAGAGCACCTGAGCCTTAAATCCTAGAGCTCCAAAACCCAAGCCCTCCCTCTCTTGCCCTTTCAATTTTCAGGGCCTACTCCGCTTCGCAGATGCGCTGCTAAACACCAAGCGACGGGACGCTGGGCTACGGGTGTGGAGCCCAGGAGCAATGACAGCAAAATCGCAGACGAGAACTAATGACAAGAGGGAGTGTTCCATTGATCACGACGGCTCCGCAAAGAACTGCAGCATGCTAGTAATAGTTTAGAATAGTGTGCTTTGGTAAAGTATATAGGCACATGAGGAATGGAGACGAGTGGAGGGGAACGCAGGATGGAGTAGAAATGTACGGAGTAGACGACTTGAGATGCCTCGACGGCGAGTCACTGCTTGGCCTGATTCTTGCGTATACTTCCTGCATCCAAAGAATCGTACACGCGCTCAGCAGTGGCTTTCTGGATGAAAACCTAAGCTTGCTGCATTTCAGTGAAGCACGGTCCGAAGCAAGCCTGTTCCCTTAGCGCTGTATAAATGCCCTGTATCGCCAAGACCAAGCCCATTAAGGAACTAGGTATTTGCAGAGTAGGATTTGTTGTTCTGCACGTTTATTTCTTTCCTGTCTGATGCTAGAACGACATGTCGCATGCTGCAGGCCCGGCATGGAGGCAGGCGTCCTTCCCCCAAAAGGTGGCTAGCTCGGTATATCTCTGCACCGCAATTCAAGGGAACGTGAAAACAGACCGACAGGGAGGGACAGAGGCGGCGAGAGAGAGAAAGAGACACACAAACGCACATGCACATGCATATGCACATACACATACACATACAACATGCACATATGCATATCATATACATATACACATGCACGCATGCACACATGCGTACATACGTACATACATACACAGACACACATTAATATATACATTTCGACTTATAAGTGCATACAAATGTATGTGATTGTACGTTTATAGACCGATAGATAGATAGATAGATGATAGATAGCTGGATAGATGGGTAAATAGATGGATAGATAGATACAGGCGTGTGTGTGTGTGTGTATGGGGGCGTGTGTGTGTGTGTGTGTGTGTGTGTGTGTGTGTGTGTGTGTGTGTGTGTGTGTGTGTGTGTGTGTGTGTGCGTGCGTTTGNTGTGTGTGTGTGTGTGTGTGTGTGTGTGTGTGTGTGTGTGTGTGGGGGCGTGTGTGTGTGTGGGTGTGTGTGTGTGTGCGTGTGTGTGTGTGTGTGCGTGCGTGTGTGTGTGTGTGTGTGGGGGGTAACCCTGTTACCAAGGGCTGTGCTTCGCATCTTTCGTTTGCAGGCAGAGGGATGGAGCAGGCCTGTGGAGCTCCATCTCACAAAGCTCCCCACAGTGTCCTGAGGATACCACCAGGGACACCTGGTCGCGTACCTACATGTGCAATGGCAACCAGGCCAAGCCATAAACCTGGCATGTCGACGTTGATGTAGACACAGTGGTCGACTTTTCATCATGCAGTTTTAATCGTCTTTGTGGCTAAAGAGCCTTACCTCTGCGAGTAGATTTATGCTTCAACGAAGACAAGTCCGAGGGAGGATTGCACAAGTGTGCGCGCATGCGCGTGCATCTGCATTTCAACTTGACAACGGTAGTTTTAATAGTACGCACATTGTGCATGGGTGAATATACATGTCTCGGAAGCTGTATATAGTATTGTGTTCATGTTTAGGCGATACATGGAATGTGGTATAAGTGCATGTGGCGCGTTTATTCACCTATGTGCGATGTATGCATGCATGCATGCATGCATGCATGCATGCATGCAAACTTCATGAGTTTATGCACAAAGTCTGTTGCTATCTGCCGTTTATGCAAGCATAACACTCTATCTGTTTATCTTTCCATCTATCTATCTGTCTATGCATATATGATATTCTCCTTCGTGCAGACAGGTGGGCTTGCAGATAGGAGTGGATCTTCGTTCGATAGCAGCAACGGGGTTCAGAGTGATACTCTTCCGGCGCAGGAAAGATAATGAACAGCAACGGCGCAAACCATCAACTCCAGGCACCAGAAATCACTTCCTGCAGAGCCTCCGAAGGAGGCCACGTTTGGGGATTCAGGGTCAGGGCACCTTGGTTCGCTTCGGGACAGTTGGCCTGAGGCTGGCGGCTGGTGCGCATCTCAAGCATGGGACTGTGAAGCTAAGCTCTTAGCCCGTAGGCGCTGAGCCTTGCAGAGGGAGATTGAAGGATCGGAGGCATGCGGCCCCTTTTAAATAGGGAAGGAGAAGGGTCGTAAGCCTGAGAGCCGTAGTAACCAAATACCCATCTTGCAGAGCACGGTCATACTACTACAGAGGCTTTCGAGCTCACGTACAACACCGAAGTGCATGATGAATCATGCTTATTCAGCTTTCCAGTCATGCGCGGCGGATACTCGTTTGAGCTCTCAACAGTCGTTCAGGCGGAGGCGGAGGATGTGGGCTCAGACAAAGGCTGGAGTCTGGAGTAAGCCAGCACGGTGTTGAGGAAAGCAAGGTTGCAGATGCTTTCGCCAACCAACTAGTAGATTGTTGATTCCTGTCCATCATGCCATCACAGATGGTTTCATAGAAGGCCAGGCGCGGTTTCCAGGAGCTTGGTGGGTGGTCGCAGTAGTAGTTGTCGTCGTCGTAGTAGTATCAGCAGCAGTAGTAGTCGTTGTAGTGGTAGTAGTAGTAGTAGCAGTAGTAGCAGCAGTAGTAGTAGCAGCAGTAGCAGTAGTAGCAGTAGTAGCAGCAGCAGCCGTAGCCGCAGCCGTAGCAGTAGCAGTAGCAGTAGCAGCAGCAGCAGCAGCAGCAAGAGTAGCAACAGCAATAGCAGGAGCAGCAGCACCAGTAGAAGTAACCGTAGCAGTAGTCGTGGTGGCGATGGTCGTAGTGGAAGTAATTACTACTACTAGACGAGGTTTCGCAGGAACGCAGCATCGTAGATCTCGTGGTTTGGTCATGAGTGGTCCAGCGATTGTTCGGGTTCGGGACTTTGTTGTCGAATTTTCGATGGGCAGCTTCGCCCTTTGTGGCAAGTTGCCTTGCGCAGGTTCGGGGGATGCTGGGGAGCCGCCGTCGTCCAGGCAATCGCTTACGCTTCCGGGCAACAAGGGGGTTCTCAGTTAGGCTTGTTCTTACTGTGCACGTATATGTACCCAGCTATCTACGGATACTTACAGTCTACACGAGATATGAAAATTTAAGGGAAACGCACATGAGCAAGGGGTTGATGTTGTATTGACGGCTTAGACGTGATGATTCAGAGAGAACAAAGAAATATTATCACCTGCGAGTCATCACCGCACACGAGGAGACTCCAGAACAGAGAACTCGCAAACAAATAGGCTGTCAATGCACTGGAATAGTTTTCGCTTCAGCTATGCACATCGACTTGCAAGCTTCAAGCTAACACAACCAGACATTGAGATAATCATACGGCACTACAGAAAGCTTGTTGGAGGAAACATGGGCAGAGCACCCTGACTACAGTGTAACAAACAGGAGACATCCCAAACCATTTTGGGGTGTCGGAGAACCTAGCTAATCAAGCTGATCATACAATGACCGGGCCGCGATACCACTACCCCAGCTGAAGACAACAAATTCAATCGCTGAAGTGATAGGGAGAGAGAGTGCAGAGAGACAAGGCTTGTTTTCCGTTTTCTGTCTGATGTTACCCAGTAGCAGGTGACTTATCGCTGGTGCGGATCATGGTCTGACGCTCCAAAACTTTTGCAGCATCAAGTTGCAGCTGAACCCTGTTAAGCTGCATTGGCTGCTGCTTAGGGGTTGTAGGGTTTAGGCAGTTTAGGTATTGCATGCCAGATGCGCCACGTTGGTGCTTTGGACAGGAGCAGGGGCGACATGATCCACGAGGTGCAGGAATTGGCGAGGACGGTGCGTTGGAGCTTCAACATCTATTCAATCTATTCTTGCCAGAGGTCTCCATTCTCTGTCAATGTCCTATCAACAGGAATCCGTCGCTGCCGGGCTCGCGGCGCCCAAGCCTGTTCTTGGAATCTGCAAGCGACGCTGATAGCCAGGATGATGTGGAGGCCTCAGGCAGTGTATCGACAGTCATCCACCGCTGTCAAGGTGGTTTTGTGAAAGGATTCGTGCTCGATTGCCGGCTTTGCAGGCTCTTGGGTGAGGTTTGCGTGTGTTGACATGGCTTGCATGACATACAGCCTGTGAAGCTTGTGCAGACCAGCCATGTGTCTGGCGGTCAGCCATGATGTGGGGCACTCATAGACTCATAGATACAACTTTCGTTGAGTCTCCTGCGAAATCTCGTACAGAGGAGGAAGCTTCGGAAAGGGATGCAAGATGCAACCGAGTCAAACCTCTCTCGAAATTGCAAAATGCAGCTACTCGTTATTGTCAAAAGGAGCAACATCCCCGCACAACTTCACATGGTGCATGATTGTCCTGACGCATCCCCCAGACCAACTCCGGAAGGTGCATTTACGTCGCGACAAACAATTGGAGTGATGATGCTACGTTCCACTGCGCGATGACGATGATGATGATGATGGTGATGCTGCTGCTGCTGCTGCTGGTAGTGCTGGTGCTGGTGGCGGTGGCGGTGGCGGTGGCGGTGGTGGTGGTGGTGTCGGTGCCACTGATGATGAGTCAGATGGTGATGGTGATGCCGGTGACGGTGAGAACGAAGATCAGCTTGTTAAGGCATATGATTGATTCACTAAAGGCGCTGATTGTGAACAAGCGGCGTAGGGGGGTCACGAGGTTGCCGGTCACGGCGATGGTGGCCTTGACATGACATGCAGCATGATGTGATGCGGCATGAAGAGATGGTTCCAAAGATCGTGCCGCCCCCGTCGCATGCAAGGTCAGCCCTCGAAAGAAGACGTCGGCATCAACCCCAGCCATGTCAGGGGAAGCTTGTGCTGCTGAGAGCAGGAAGATCGCTTTCCATCCGCGACCTCCATGCTGTTGCTCTCCAGGCAAAGCAGATCCCACAGCTAACGCCGAGCCCACGTGCTGCAAAGCGGGGCGGCCCAATTGCTGCAGGGACCATAGTACCATAGTAATCTCGCCAAATCTCGGAGTACTTCCAGTTGAACTTCGACAGGGGCCCATGAAGCTCGCAGTCACCTTCGGGTTCGCATGGACTGGCCATCCGGAGTCCAGTAGGTTACATGTTTCAACTCGAACAGGCGAGCAATGAAGTTCTTAACATACCAGGATCAGGAGACTGCAAGGAATGCATCCGCATCCTCCAGCAAGTTCACTTTATTGGCGGCCCAGCCTCTTTCGCTTTTGCGACTGCAAAACCCTCCCATAGCTGGGCGACTAATTACGCGGTGGGCCGTCGAGCCCTGAATCTTGGCTACAGCTTTGGCCTCATAAAGGGCTTAGTAGGGAGCCCTTGTTGGTGACTTTAGGGCCTCTACAACGGGGATTCCAGAAGTCTCAGGCTGGATGCCGGCGGTGTCGATGACGACGCAGCTGCCCAGTTCTTTTCTCTGACCGATACTGAGGCCCCTGTGGTGTCTTGAGCTTACTCCCGTGCTGGGTGCTACTATGTGCCCCGTCCACCTTACAATCTTTCGTAGCAAACGCCGCGCAGAAGGCTACTGAAGGTTTCCGAAACAAGCATGCAGCAATGAGCAGATGAGTCCCTCCATTACAAGCGTGGTGTCAGTATCAGTAGCCGTTCCTTGGCTTTCCCTACCCGCGACTGCGTTGTGCTCATGCTAAGTTGGCACATGTCGACGGTGCAGTAGAATCACTGAATCTTCCCTGGTAGTACTCTTGGCACGGGAAACTTTGCATCCCAGAAGAACCGCACAACAATGACAATATCTGATCTTGGACTAACATCGGGGAGGGTGCTTGGCACATCCGAGGAACTAGTCTCTTGAGAGGACCTGGTGAGGAGACAGAAGAAATTGAAAAAAATCCATGACCGAAACACCAGCGAACCGAATTACCCGAAACACCGCAAGCAAATACCAAAGCTCCAGATTCCGAAAAACCTTGAAAACGCCTGCGGCACCTCTAGGACGGCCTGGACCTTCTCATAGACGCCCAACATTACAGTCAATCTTGGTAAAAACTTAGCGTTTCCGGACTTCCAGGTGCAATCTGCACCCACTCTCACATGGTGGCGAAGTAGACTCGGGTATTGTCAGCAAGATATCTCGACTTGCAACCTTGGCTCCCCTGGCGCAGCTCGTTGTGGAGAAATATCGCCTCCGTAACCGAGCGGCTGAAGCAGCCGTGCAGGCGCTCCGCAGGGCTGGGACTCCAGGTCCTTCAGAGTCGTTAATTACCAATGCTCTTTGGGGGGGTTCCTTATTATACTTATAGTATACTGGGCCCCAAAACCCTATTCTAATTATTAAGGCCCCTACATTATGGGAGAAGTTGGGGCTTCAAGGCCGTTCTAAAGTTGAGCTTGTGTGTGGGCTGCAGTGATCTCGGCACAGAAGCCGTCAGCCGGCAGAGGCGTCCGTGGAACGATTCCATCGAGGGCGAAAGCTTCAGGAGCCGAATTTCGGGTTTTTGGGTGTCGCCGGCGGAATGCGTGGGAGTGGTGCGCCCCTGTAGGCCCGATACAGGGTAGCCATGACAAGTCCTTGTTCTCACCGAGCCATTGCGCTGGTTGCAGTGCACAGGATGGGAAGACAAATATTAGCTATTGTACTATTACTACAGCATACCCAAGAACTCTGTGCGAAGGCCCCTGTATTATCCAGTTTGTATTTCCTTTGCTAGACCCCGACTTGCAGCAAAACGATCGACTCTCGCTTGAACCCGCAAAGATGAGCCAGAGTTGTGGCAGGAGCCGTTGCTGGACGACCTGAAGCAGTTGAAGAAGGTCATGTCGTCAGGCCGTGCTGCTTGCCATTGCCGTCAAACATCATAAGACCGCGCGGTGACGAACTCTGTCAGTCCTTGCGAATGACTTCTGCCGTTTCAGAACCCTAAGCCTTAAGCTACTCCGAATCCCGATGACCTCAGAACTGCAACACTTCAGAGCCCAAAAGCAACCTATGCCGCTTGCAGAACGGAAAACCTGGTGCGGCCCGGTGCCGGCAGCCGAGATCGTAAGGGTTTTTTTGGGATGTAGGGGTAGGGTTTAAGGCTTTGGGGAGGGTGTTCTACACTTTGGATTGGGAGTCCCCGAGAGACATGTCCGCGACAGTGGGCCGAAAAGAAGCCAGCCGCAACCCTGCTGCAGAACACTAGTGAGCAGAAGCCCAAGTAGATGTTCAACAATGTCCTTGACGATCAAGCGCAACCCAACTTGGAGTAGTTCTCAACTAGCAAGCAGCGCATTTCGTTCCTCCGGCGACCACACAGTACCCATCTTCCCTTTTTAGTGGTGGAACTCCCTATTCAAAACCAGCAAAAGAAAATGGAGCCTTAATTTTCTAGGGGGCTTCTCGGGACCCTCGTCTGCATGGCACAGCGGTAGGCAGAAAACTCTTAACCCCTAAGCCCTTAACCCTAACCCTTAAACCCTAAACCCTAAACCCTAACCCTTAAAACCTAAAGCCTATAAACCTTAAGCCCTAAACCCTAAACCCTTAACCTCTAAACACGCGTCCGGGACCAAAAAGGAGGCTTCTACCTGAGCCCTGAAAGGCTCAGAGCCGGGCCCGAAAGGTAAGTAAAAGTGAACCCTACTACTCTACTTAAAGGACCATGGGACTTAGTAACTAGAATTATGAGTCCCATGATCCTCCAAGTAGGGGCCGTAATAATCACCTAGACTATTTTGGGGTGTTCCTTATTCTAACTAGAAAATGGGCCCCACAACATCCCAACACCCTATCTAATTATGAAGACCCCTATATTACACCCGAAGAGGTTCTAGATGCAGTTACTGTCAGGGTGATTATCAGTTTTCTTGTATTTCCAAGCCAGCATGGGCACCAGTCCTCAAATTATCGCTTCTGATTGCGTGCAAGGGACTTAGCAGGCGCATGAGACGCACTGCCGTTGGGCTAGAGACCGAAACTGACATCGCTTTTGTTTCCGAACGTTCCGTTCCGCTGCCAGTTTGATATCTTGGCGTTTCCAACTTCAGTCTTGTAGCCGCACCAGGTCACGCAAACGAACACCGTATGCACATAGGTTAAGTTGCGGTGCAAAATGCAACCGATGCATAGACAGATGGGCGGTATGGCTACAACGACTTTAGAGACAGATGCTGCGGTTTACATTGGCGAGAGTTATATCATCATCCGATTGGGATAAGATTCACACTGTTAGATAAGCAGGTCATACCTACCATTCAATATTGACCATGGTCCGAGTGCCCGATATATGCTTCAGCTCGGACTGGCGAGAGATCCTGCTTTTGAGGAGGGTCGAGACACGGATCGAAGTCGGCATCCGACAGACCTGGGTTACCAGCAAGGCCAAAAAGGCGGGAATTGGAGCTCCCTGTCAAGAAGGGCAGTTGGGCGTTGAAGTCCTGCATGACGGCCTTTTGCTGCATTCTGGTCGTAGGCTGGTCCGTGTTTGTTCTTACAGTTCCCTGTCCTTGGCAGGAGAAGGAGCGCAAAGAGGAAGGCAAGTCCGCAGCTGCTTTCGAGGGTCTGGAGTGCCTGCAGCACGGTTCATCTCTGTAGCGTCTATACACGAGTCGGAACATGGCTGTTGCGGAAGTGAACCCAAACGCCTTGTCGCAGGGATGGAGTCCGACAGCAACAGCTCCTTTGATTCGGAGTCCCCTGGTGAAAAACTGCTCTGGATTCTGGTTTGAGGGATTGCGTTGCAAGACCTTTCTTGGTCCTGCTTTTCGAGATGATTAACGTGTCTACTTCTTGGTTAGGACCCTGCCTGGATGGATGTCCAAATTGCGTTTAAGTAGATTTGCGGCTTTGTCTGTTGAGAAGCAGCAAGGATCTGGGATCTATTCAGCCACTAACAGCATGTAGAGCAGTAAGTCATGTGGCCACTGCAATTCCAGCGCTCTCGCTCAGGGATATCGAATAGGTTTTAGCAAGTCCTTGTCCTGAAAATCATTCAGCTCTTGTCTCCTGAGCCCGGAGCTCCGATCCCTGCCTTCTCCCATGCGACACGTAATCCTCTGGACTCTAGGCAAACCCGCAACTTCTGTCCCAGCTAAGCTGCAGCGTAAGGAGCTCGAGTTCTGGCGTCTCTTGGCATCAGATAGATGTGTTCAGAGACGTGTACGGTGTGTAGCGCCTGGGGAAGTCCTATAGCTGATCTTCAGGGATCCAGCTACTGTTTTCTTCTTTTTGCTGCTGACTTTGATTTTGTGGCGCGTCAAGGATCTGAATGCAAGTTTCAAGTCCTGTTTCAACAAGGCATCGGCGTCACCGCGCCAGTGGGCGCCTCAGAAGGTTCAAGGGGGGCCAGCTCCGCGCTTGGTTATTAATACTGCTTTCTGACAAACCTGGGGGGCTGTAACCTCCGCCCTCTACCCTAGTCTTAGCTCCAGGACTCCAGGCACGAAGCTTTTTCGGATGGAGACCAGGAGCTCCGGCAGTGGAGTGCAGGGTTGGACACACCTGGTCCGCAAAGTAGTAGGCAGAATCGTAGGTATGTTCTGCACACTGATGCTACAACCTGTGGTCATGAATTACTCGAATCTCCCCTGCAAATTAAACCCTAAGCCGAAGACGAGACCGAAGTCTTGGCCAAGGACGACGCAGAATCTGACTCCCAAGGCGGCCGGCCACCAAGCATCCAAGGTCTTGCCTTTTCTCAAAACCCATAAGCAATGAGCTGTGAAGCACAGGCGCCTTACCCAAAGCAACCGTCAAACCCCTGCTTCGGAACCCGCACATGTGGAGCCATCATCTAACAGCAGATCCGCCTGAGGCAGAGCAGACGCCGGGCTCTCAACTTCCATCGCGGATCCCAGACCCTGCAATGACTGATATCCTGAGTCCCTGAATGCCAGATGTCAGAATTCCATAATATCCAAAGGACTGGCATGAATCCGATCGTAGTCAAACTCATATGCGCATGGAAATCGGCTCACGAGCATTTGCCATTGATGTCAGCAAGAAACCCAGAAGATCAAAGAAGCATACCCGATAGAAAACTAATTGCTACAAGTGGTTTCATCATTGGCATCATAAGTGCGGCTTACTGGGGTAGTACAGTCTGACATGTTGTATAGTCACTCTCACAGCGACAATGCTGACGATGGCGATGGGGACGGATACTCGCGTCGTTGTGTTTCATGTGGACAGTTTTGGCCTGTAGAGTGCTCCTGTCTTACAACAGAAGCCTTCAGGTTTCCGCATGTGGTTGAGGGGAACTTCGGTTCCTACATTCTCCCAGATTCTTGCTGTGCAGGCCCCGGTCAGCGACTTCCTCCAAAGACTCCAGCTGGAAAGGACATCAGGCCCCGTCCACAGTACCTATATGTATACATTCACACACATACTTTTCCAGTTAGTCACACGTAGAAACATGGAGACGGACCTGCTAGAGTACTAGATCTGCTATCTACTTTGGATATAAGGAGACTTCTCTCGGGAGCGCTAGATAGCTGCAAACTATCGGTACTGCTATGTCGATGTTATTGTAACAATAATGCCACTACCAACAACAGCTGCAACAGCGGCATCTATGGCTAAAGCCTGAGAGAGAGTGGTAGCCGTCGTCGTTCATAGTAGTTAGTTAGTTCGTTAGTTCGTTAGTTAGTTAGTTAGCTAGTTAGTCACTTAGTATGTTAGTTAGTTAGTCAGTTAGTCAGTAGTTGATGCCTTTGTCGTCGTCGTAGTAATAGTAGTACTTGTTGTTGTCGTCGTCGTAGTATTTGTAGTAGCAGTCGCAGTAGCAGTAGCAGTAGCAGTAGAAGTAGAAGTAGAAGTAGTAGTAGCAGTAGTAGTAGTAGTAGTAGCAGTAGCAGTAATAGTGGTAGTAGTAGTAGTAGTAGTACAACAACAGCAACAGACTACTACTACTGCTGCTGCTGCTGCTGCTACTACTCCTACTACTACTACTTGTTGTTGTCGTGGCGGCGTCGGCGCCGCCTGCTGCCGCGGTGTTGGTGTTGGTGTTGGTAGTCATGGTAGTATCGGTCGTGCACCAAGCCAGGACAACTCGCCCAATGCTACGCGATCTTTGTCGCCGGAGGAGGATCAAATACTCAGTTAGATTCAGCTGAAAGGGTTGGAGGGTAGGTTCTATGCTATTTAGATTCTGAGCCATACTGACGATGTTGTATGGCAGTGCATGGAGGGAAAGAGCAGGGCCTGTGGCAAAGGCATTCCGGCTTTGAGGTAGATATTTGTCGAACATGCGGCTGCTGACAAGAGCAGTAATCTATAGCACTCACCTGAACACCGAGGGTCTTCGATCCAAGCCCGAAGCTGAAAGCAACCAGATGCAAGACATCCTTGTAACATCGTCTCGCTGCAACAAGCCTACACCCTGCATGTACGACGTCTCGTCAGGAAGAGCAGCAGCTTTACAGCATGGCAAGAAGCCTCCAGGAGAAGGAGGAGGAAGCCGTGCATAGGGGGAGCCGATCCAGAGCTGGGCTTCGCAAGAGCTTTTACGTGGTTGGCGTCAGCAGTCATGCATGAGCTGTTCGGACCGATGAAGCGACAGAGTGCGCAGGCGCAGTCCCTCCGTCTTCAAAGAAGCGGAGGCGCATGTCAGAAGCGAAGCCAGCAAGTTGTGACTTGTCCGACAAACTGTCCGCTGCGATAGGCAATCATTATGGGATGAACCGCAAAGCCTTGTTTCGCCGTCTCCACCTCTACTCCCTTCGCTTGTAGTGGGACTTGGTCGGCTGTTGGCATCTTGCGGGGTCTCAAAAGACAGGACAAGATGTACGCAACTGCACTGTTGAAACATATGTAGATCACCTCGGCATACTTCGGGCAGCATGTTCCTCCGAACTTTCTCGCAATCGTGTTTTGCTCGTGCCTGCGCCTACCGCCTTCGGCTCTCTGCCTTATGTACATACTCCAAGATGCATAAGTAAGGCAAAGTTTTTCAGTACTCCACATCATCAGACATTGGCTCGCCACCATCCGAAATCCTTAGATTCCCTTGCGCAGATCTGTTCTTCCCCTTCACTAACTCCAGCCGCGACTGGCTCGGACCTCAATTGACGAAGTCTTGCTTTCATGCTGACTGCGGGGGAGGGGTTGTCGTTTGAAGCATGCAAAAGCCAATAGTTAGGTCCGACAGATTTTGAGAAGCGGCACAGGTTCGGCCCCGACCGAAGATCTAAAAAATTGACTTTAACGCAGGGTCATTGCGCAGGGCAAAGTCATGAATGAAGGACACGAGGCGGTACCTGGTGAGTGTTGCAGAGGCCACACGGAACTTTCGCCTCCAGTGCTGCTTCTGTTGCAGCCGCGCGTCTTTCGCAGGGCCAGGTTTAGTCGCTGGTGCAACAACAGCAAGCATCTTGGGAGCTAGTTTTCTGGTGACGAGGTGGATCTGTGTGTTGGTGTGGATTCCCTCTTTTACAAAGCATCCTTCCCAACGACAACACATGCAAAATTACAACTCCTTCATTCGCCACCAAATTATGTGCAGAATGTGTTAAGCGCTCACGGGAATGGACAGCATTGGCCTGGGCGGTTTCTCTAGAAGCAGCGGTCATTATTGAATTTTCAAGGAAGCTTGGCGTAGAGCCTGTGCAGAACTGCACTTTCGAGTAGTCATCTGGCCCCTTGATCTAGGAATGTAGACATCTGATGAAAGTACCTCCCAAGACCTCATAGGGATCGTAGCACTGCAGCGGTGACAAGACAGGGCTTGACAAGTCGGGGGTCTACAGCGCCTACATGACCTGAGTGAGGCTGCAGGATGCTCACGGAAATCGATCGCTCCCTCCTATTCGTTTGGAGGAGCACCATTCCCGCTTCGGGGGGTTGCGTGCTAGAGCAGCGCCTTGTGTGTGGGGAAGCTCGTCTCGCATATCGCGCATGCGAGCATTGACTTTGTAGGCTTGCCATGGTTCTACTTTCCAGTTCTGCTGCGTGCAACAACGGCCATGACAGCCAGAGCGTGGCTATCGTTACGAGTTCGTGTGTCGCTCTTTTGTTGTGGCTTCAACCGTGCACTCCTGCTTACAGTATGAATCGCTGTCGCGTTTGTCATCTCCTGGATTTGCATTCGTCTGCCCGGGTACTCACTGCATTGCCATGTTCGCGGGTGTCCTCTTGGCAGCACAGCAGCATCCGTCAAGTATCCTCGACTGGAGCCTTGGTTGCTTCGGAGGAGACGGTGGCACCAGCAGTGATCCCAGCCGAGATCTGAGCCAATCTAAGCTTGCGAGTTGCCCGCTAGTTTGCGAAAACCTGCAAAGGAGAGACCTTCTAGAAAAAGGGCCTTGGCCCTGTAGCCGAGGGAGTAGAGTCGCAGACAAGGCATCGCAGCTCATCGCAGAGGTACTTCAGACGCAGTGAACATTAGCTAGAGTAGTATAATGTTTATGAAGCAGGAGAAAGATCCAACACTACTGAGTTCCAATTCCGAGGAACCTCGCTTCCGCGCGAAGCGTGCACCAAGGTGCGGTAAGTTAGACGCATGGAGGTGATGTCGGATGTTGGTACATACTTGAGGCACTACAGAACTCCTTCAAAAACGTTTGGGTCGCAAACCTGCAACACCTGACACCTTAGCTATGCACCAAGAAAAAGGGTTTCCAGTTGGGGATGACTTTGTGTTTTCCGCGTCTGCCCTGACATCTTGGCTTGGGTTGGTACATTGAGGAACCTACACAAGTACTTGTTATATCTTGTAATATATCATGGCTAGAAACCACATTCTACTCGCATCTGTTTTGGACACTAGGTCAGGGTGTGGTTGGACATGTCATGAGGATTTGGGTTCCAGGGTCTCGGGCATCAGGCTCGCCATGACATTCGTACTGTGCTGCTACTATAGGGGGCCTACAACTCGAGCTTGAAGCCCTGGCGTTGGTCTGTCTTGGCAAGCTCTGAAGGGTTATTGCCCTGTGAAGCCTCGAGCACAAGGGAGCAAAGGCAATGTGCGTTTGTTTCCGGGGTTGGACCTCAAGCAGCTAGCCTTCATAATTCCGTAGCAGAGTGCTTGGTGGTATCATTTGTGCCTTCGCTGGGATTTGCAGATCGATGCCAGAGACCCCAAGCATGTTAAGGCTCATGTGGAGCTTCTCAGTTAGCTGAGACCTTTGGAAAGCACCGTGCTATTTGGAGATCCACCAAAAGAGTCTAAGCTAGAGTGGCTCGCAGATCGATTCCACTCTTTACACCCTACAGTAGGTTCCACCGGCCATAGGCCTGCAGCCCATAAAAAGCAAGCCAGCCGTTAAAGCAGTCAGTGCGATGAACTTGCCCCTGGAGGTGTTTGCAGCCCTCTGCCGGCGAGGAGGCTGGCTGTTCCTTCCCCCTTCTCGAGATGAGACGCACCGACCTCTGATCCCACACACGCTCCGCACAGAGGAGCGCCTTTGGGACGCACGTACGTCTTCCCGTTGTGTGAACGTATGTAAATATGAAGACACAGACAGACATACATACATATAATATGCAGACGTACATACAAGTGAAAATTTGATACTTTTACTTCTTGGTTTTGACCAGTAGACATACGTGACATATGTGTACATAGCTTCCGGGGTTTCCGAAGCTGTCTAGTTGCGGCTGCTAAGTGAGCGATCGCGCGAACGAGACGCGACTGGGCAGGCCTTGACGCCCGCAGAGCGCCGCTCACGACCTGGGGCGAGGGGACGACAGCTGCCTTTCTGGAGCTTTGGTCATATTTAGGAGTGTGATTTTCTTGAACGAAAGGGCTTCAGATTTTGTTCGGCTCTCGTAGAGCTCATGGAATGCATGGCGCACGACTCTTCGGAATGACAGGGGTTTGACCTTACGCAGGACTTCAGTCTACAAGGTTTTTCAGCAGAAGTTGATCCATCCGACTCTTCAGCCGATCACCAGTTCCCAAATCCTCAAGAGCACTCGCAGGGCTGCTTCGCCCGGGTCCCTCAGGCTTCAACCGATGCATTTGGCAGTTGCAGGGGTGATGATAGTAGCAGAGGTAAGAGCGCAGAATGAAATATGGCAATAATGATGGCAACAGTCGTCATAGTAACAGTGTAGCATGAAACATCGCACGGACTAAGCCCCGACACCTGTAGGTTTTACAAAGAGTCCCGGAAGCCCTGAAGCCGTCAGCACCAAAAGCCTCAGCCCCAAGCCCTAGACCTCGGATCCAACACTCCCAAGCCAATAAACCTCACAGCCCGAGCCGGCGAGAACTCAGGTGGACCGAAATGCGAGCCAAGATATACCGGTAGTCTTGAACCACATCCTCAGATCCACGGGTTTCGGCGACTCAACCAGAGATCCAAATCCTGCTGTTTTGCACGACCAACGAATCCAAGCCCCCACGGTACAAGGAAACACCACGAAAACCCTAAACAGCCTTGAGCCGCACTTCCCAAAATCTTTGGAAGCATCCCAGGCACCACAGCGCTTGGTCCGGTTCCCTGCGAGCGTCTGCTGGCCGTGACCGAGCGATCCATGAGGCCCGCGGTCGCTTTCGGTTTAGGGGTCCAGGCATGTAGGGGGGATGTAGGGCGTAGTATAGAGGGTTGCGGGCTAGAGCTTTAGGATTGAGGGTTAGGTGACACACGACTGTCCTATTACCACTACACTACAACGACGTCTACCACGACGACGACTACCACTACTACTGCAACTGCTACTGCTCCTTGCGCCCGAGCTAGTGGCCACAATCGCTGCAGTAGCATTAAAGGCTAACAAAGACGAAGGATACACAAGATGGCAGGCAATAGTCCGGATAAGTTAGCTTTGCGTGAGTACCATGGAATCGAGCATCAGGACAGTAGTAGTCGCCATCATGTGGCTCAACTTGCAAACGGAGTACTTCAGCATAACACTTGTCACTCCAGTTGCTGCGAATATGAACGAATGTGAAAAGAATACTCTCACAAGGAGGCCTCGGCAATTTGAAACTTTCAGGGCTTGGATTTAGAGATCTAGGGCCAGGCCATTCTTGAAGCACCAGTGTCCTAAAAACAAAACCCACCACGAATTACACGCTCAGAAACTGCGCATCAATCGCAGCCAAGTTCCTTCTGTGACACCTGTTGCCAGGGCCCGCTCGCTATGGCATCGAATCTATAGGGCCTTCTACGGGTTGCGCATCTGATCTTGAGAGCTGGGGAGGTTGGATCAAGACTCCCCAGACCAGGACCAGGAAGGGCTGTCTTCAAATCACCAGAATTGCCCCAACTAATCTCTGACTGAACCTGTCTCACTGGACCGTTGGTATGCCGCGATCTGCCAGGTGCACCGGCAACACTGTGTTGACAAGCAGGACTCCGAACCAGGGGCCATCAGCGGCCCATGACTGTCTATGTCTGACGTCTGTCTAATGCTATCTTTCTTCAGCTGATCTCTACCTCTGTCTCTGTCTCTCTCTGCCCGTCCTTTGCTGTCAGATGCTGTCAGATGCTGTCGCATGCTGTGGCGCTCTCTACGTCTCGCTCCTCGGTTATGTCTTTCTCTCACGCTCTCTGTCTCTCTCTCTCTCTCTGTGTCTCTCTGCCTGCCCATGCGAGCAGGCGACATCTTGCTAGAGGGCCTGCTGTCTATTTGGGTGGAAGGTGTTGGAGTCTCTTCGAATGTTGAATTCATTTCGGCTTTTGGTCGCAGGCTTGGAGATGTTCTGATGTGGAGTAGTGAGCATTTTGGGATTTATGTTCGGGTTTTGGGCTTCTTTTGAAGATTGGTGAAGGTCTGTGTTGCATTTTATTGCGGGGATACTGCTTTGAACCCCAAGTCGTATGAAGTTGTGGAAGCAGTCAAGGTTTACCCATAAAAGCATGACAGGTGCATGAGTCAGACAGAGATGACGTGTATTTTGAGGAGTGTCACCGGCTTTCTGTCGTGCTATGAGAATTTCCTGGTGCCTCTGAGTCTTCATGGAACAACTCCAAAGTCAAGTGCTGGATTGTTGAGCTTTTCCGGTCTCCAGTCTCCAACTCGCCTGGGGACCGTTCTCACAAGGTCCACGCAGTGCCCCGGAAACTTCAGAATATGTACACTCTAGCGGCTAGCGGTACAGAGCCGTGCATGAGGATATACACACTCAGGAGCAAGATGGGTTAGCAACAGCATGCACGATGCTATGTGGGAGAAGTAGCATTAGACGTCTCATCCCCTGAAGCTTTGTAACTTGCACGGGACCGAACAGACTAGACACACGGCCATGGACTTCCAGCATGAGTTTTCCGAGCGACTGCCCCAATTCGGGGCCACGCTGGAGCAGAATGCCGAAAGGTGTCCGGGCTGTATTCGTGAAAATCTGAGTCTTTGGAGCGTCAGGGTTTTTGTCCAAAGAAAGGGGCTCCGTGGGAGATGTCAGATGTGTCATCCCGGTTGAGATTTCCGTTGTAACTCGGCTCAAAGCCCAGGTCTGCCAAGGCGGCTGCCTGGTCCAAAGGAATCCACGTGGCTGACCCTGCTGGAACCATGCTTGGGCCTTATGCCGAATGTTTTGTAGGCAGAAGGTGATTGAAAGGAGGACCCTGCGAAGAGAAGCGAGAAGCGGAGTCGAAAAGCGGCAGTATCCTTATGTAGACAATGTAGACCTCAAGCGATCGAACCCTTCAAGGCGGAAGAACTCGGCAGTAGCTGTCTCGCAGACTCGTCACCTGTGAGGAAGCAGATGTTCAACACGTTCATCGGCAAGAGACTGCTTCAGCACGAGGCGAATCTGACTTGCACTCACCGACCGAAGAGTCTTCTTGAACCAAGCCTTGCGGTAGTTTCTGAATTCTGCGAAGGCTTTGCCCTCGTAGCAGGGACCGAACAGAGCACTGCAGCACGACCAGACAAGAATTTGCCCTTCCCCTGGCCCGAATCCTTGAAGCAGGTGGACAAGGACCAGAGAAGTACGGGCCAAGGCCAAGGGCAGTCTCAGGAGGCCAAGCAGTCGAGCGAAGGTTCCAGCTCATCTTCCAGCTCCAAGCGGAAGAAGCGGGAGAAAAAGAAGAAGGAGAAGAAGGAGAAGGCGAAATCCAAGAAGGGAAAGAAGGCGCCACACTGAATCGGACAGCGGGGCTTGAAAAGTTGCGACAGAATTCAGACCGGCCCCGCAGGGCTTTTCTTGAATCCAAGGCTAGCGGCAAGAAAGGGCAAGACCCTAAGCCCCAGATCCTAAAACCCTGAGGGCAAGAGAGGGCAGAAGGGCAGCTGTGACAAGAAAGAAAGCGCCGAGTTCAAGGCCGGCAATACTATTTCCATTTCTACAACTAGTACTATTTTTTATCTTTATTGGTAGTTTAGTACGATATCTGTTACCCTTACAATTCTGATACTACTACTACTTTATCATTTTTGGTAGTTTAGTACGATGACTGTTGCTACAGGTGTTACTATTGCAAAGCGAGTCATGTGCCTGTTCAGTCCGGGTTAAGCTTTCGTGGGTTGAACGGTTTTGGGGCTGTAAGTAGTTTATGAAAGCACGTGCGTGTGTGCATATACATATATATATAAGACATATCTATATCTCTCTATAATATATATATATATACACATACACACCGCGGTCCATACAACATTGTCTGCATGCATATACAACAGTAGTAGCAACAATAACTCTAATGGTACTAATGGTTACCATGAAGAACAGCAATGACACAGTGGCAGTAGTAATAACAGCAAAGAAGGAATACCAATCACAATAGTAATAATAACAGCAATAACAAGAATAGTAGCGCATCGCATTAATGACTAGTAAGTACTAATAACATTGATACATAGATCTCTCCCTCTCTCTGTCAAACATAATGGCTTCCTGGCCGAAGGCTGACAATGCTTCCAACGCTAAACGCCAGCCGGGCTACTCCTTCCAAGCTCTCAGACTCCACCTCCAAATCTCCGAATTAAACCCTTTCAAACTCCCCCTCCGTGACTTACACTAAACATCACTAAACAAAGTCTCTATATTCGGAGCACCACAATCCCGTAGCAATGCATCAACCGTACGGCTGTATGAACACCGTGTCTATATTTCCACTACGACGATGACATTGTTGGGCGACGACGATGGCGAATGCCAAAACTCCGGCCACAACCACCACTCCCTGGTCTTTCTCCCGAGCCCCTAAAAAAAATCCCCAACCATGGGGATCACGATGACCCATCAAACATCCCATACACCCCAATGCCACAAGCCCCGTAAGCAAAAGAGCTGGGACCCTGAAGACTGCGCTCAGAACAGGCACGGCTGAAGCAGGAGAGAGAGGCCGGCGATGCCGAGGCTTTGGGACTTGGTTTACAAAAGAACACACGACGTCTGAATCGTTTTCAAAATGTCTTGAGCCCTGACGTTTCTGTGGATATACGAGCACTGTACTTTAGGTTATTCCGTTGTAGTTGTGGCTTCAGTTTTTGAGGACTTTGGGTCTAGGAGATTCAGGGCTCAGGACGTTATTCGAGTCGTGGCTGAGCTAGCTGTTGGTGAACTTACGAAGTTGACCGTGCCGTTTGGATTTCATGGTCTGGCGCACATCGTGCGTAGGCAGCATGTCTTGTTCACCGGATGCAGCCATCCATCTCCATGGCCCTGTGGCACTCTCTCGAACGCAGGCTCAGAGATTTATGCACAAAGCCAAACGCCAACATCGAAGACCTTCGGTAGGCTTCCAACTCTTCGATGTTTCGCTTCGACTTCCTTAACGATACTGGAGATGAGACTGATGCCCACGAGAAACAGCTACCAGTGGCACGAGTCTTCTTCATCATCACCCTCATGCTTCTGTTCGTATGTGCAATCGTTTCATACATATAAATAAGTCATGCATGCCTTTTTTTGTGCATGTATAGGTATGTGTATATATATATGTATGTTTATTTATACATGGCACATAGATACAAATATGTACACACATATACATATACATATGCATATATGTGGGTCCTGGACAGGCCAGCCTGGACCCCAAGTACGCGAAGATCATCGATCGCCCCTTGGCGAAACTCAAGTTGCAGCCTCGGGGCTTTGTAACTAAGATTCAGGGTTTGCCGCGGCATGATCTGGGGGTGGAGAGACGATACTATAACGACTGCTGCGTGCCAGGTGCGTCGGCTAGTCGAAACGATTGCTTTGCATAAATTGTTCAACATGATGAGGTTGTTAGTGCTTCCTCCAACACTGAACAGGCACTAAATTGACTAAGCAGTACACCTGGCTTAGTTTACGATATGCTACATAAGCTGGCACACAGCATCCGGCACTCACCACTGCAGAAAGATCTGCTTCCTGACATAGTTGCTTCAGATTACAAGTGTGCCCAAACTAGCCAAGCTACTTCGCCCCCTGCGTGAAGTTTGAGAAATAATCGCACGGAGGCTTCCGGCAGAACGTCAATCCCCTGCTGAAGAAGACAACATAGAGATGGAACCCTGCAGGGTGAGTTCGACAAGGCTGGGTCCTCTCGTGGCTTTTGGGTTCAGACGTTTTAGCCTCCTATTGGCAGCTCCGATGTTCTTCAACATCTTGAGCAAGAGTTTTGAACCAGGCACACGGCGCCCGGTCTTGCTCGATCATCGTGATTGCCATCCGACTTCCATCTTTGGTGCAGACACTTCCATTCTGCTCATCGCAACGGCTCGTGTCCTCGAAGCACGAGGAAGAGAAGCCAAGATGCCCGAGGGCAGCACGATTCTGACAGATGCGTCGGGCAGGAGCTCATCCCACCATCAGGCGCATTCCGGGTTTGCAGCATCTGCGCGTTCTGGCCACACTGCCGGTTCCATCCTCGATGATCACTGGTGATCCGCTTCTCCGGTCTCTCAATGGCTGTCGCCAGTCATTGTGCAAAAGCGATTCGCAAGGTCTGCCAACACGCCGGATCTTGGAAAAAGGAGTTGCTTCGGATTTCAGAACACTGAAAATCTCACAAGATTGCGTGCCGGAAGATCAATCACACAAGTTCCCGCATGACAAAAGATTATCCGGTGCAGCAGTGTGCAGGCGAACATTCAAGTTCCAAGTTCCATCAAGCCAGGATATGTCAGAGACATGCAGTCCTGCTGTGGGGTCTACCAGCCTGTGGATTCCAGTGAATTAGGAGCTCTAAGGTAGACCCCAAGTGGTAGGATCTTTGTTCTGCAAAGCACTTGCGTATAAGCACAGGCAAATAGCGCCAGTCCCTATTTTACAAAGCCCCTTCTTCACTTCTATCAGATTCTATCAGGACTCTCTCAACAGCGGCGCCCGCCGGTTTATCATCGCCGAAGCGAAGGTGCTGCATTTGTTGCAGGAGTCGGTCGGTTGGGAGCGTAGTATTTCACGGAGAACTTAGAGACCCAGAGCGATGTTCCAAGGCAGCCGTGCTTGTAGCAGTTTAGCCGTTCGGGTACCCACCCAAATTCAGATGAGTGCCGATTGCCGAAACACTTGGGAAAGTTTTCTCAGCGAGAGGAGAGGACGATCCATCCCTTGCTTGAGTTTACAACCTCGGGGTTTCAGCATGCCTCCAGCCCCTACTCCGACTGGACTTGCCAGAAAGGTGCCAGAGAGCTCGATGCAGCAGGCGATCTGTGTGCAAGGGAGCGAATGAATTATGCCGAATGCTTGCCCAGCAGCACTGTAGTGTTCATGCTCGTATCTGTCCTTTAGAGATGTCTAGATCAGCAGCAGACACGGGAATCTACCGCCGTGGGCTCAGGTGCGGACGCTCCGACTGCAGGCGCTGGGTTTCAGGGGCCGCAATAACCTTTTGCTTTCACCCCGCGGCAGGGGAAGGGTGTGTAGATTGTCTAAAGGCTCATACCCCAGAGCCCTAAACCGCCAGCACAACAACAGACCGTGCTTCACCCACTGCACTGCTCGGCCCGGCCCCATCCTGACTTTCTTTGAGCTGGACAAGGCACCCAGCAGTTCGGGAAGCAGCAGCACCAACACCGACAAGGGAGTGCAGCCGTGCACTCAGCAGAGCTGCCTTAATCTATGGACGCTGAGAGAATCAGACTTGGAAGAACGATTCGGGTGGCTGTTTCGCGTCTTCAGGCTCGGAGGAGGAATAATTTGGGAGTCACATGTACTAAATGCATCACTTCGCTGGTGCCATACTCATTGTTCCCATGTCGGGAGGGTCTATGCGGCTTAGGTCTCCGCGATGCTGGTTAGTATGTGATTAGTATATCACGAATGTATGGAGTAGATGTTCCAGGGCATGATTGTGACAACTGCTACTCAAGGACTGGTGCTTCACCTGAACTTAGATTTCACCCCGAGGAGCAGAGGCGCAGGCTGCAGACTGGGCATGCTCCGACGAAGATCCGAAGCACATGTCTCAGGCTGAGCCCCAAGTCCAAACAAAGCTCACGATTGGAACACAGCTTTGGACTCTTGGCATCCCGACGATAAGTATGCCTCCGAAAAGAACACAAATCAGAAATAAAGTTACACTAGACCAGACAAGAAGCTTACTCCACACAGCCTCAGAGAGAAGATGTAAACACCTAACCCTCATTATTCTTGCACTTGGTCAGCGATGGCCAGAAGGCTACATGCTGAGGTTGGACGCTCCCGCCGAAGGCGGGTCTTAGCTACAACTGCCGAGTGCGAAGGAGTCTGGACTGGACTGTTTTGGGGCGATTGTTTAGTCTTTATTGTACTATACATGTTATCGACCTGTACATGTTTTCAAAGAGTCTTCAATGAACAGCTACGCTAAGGAGTTGGGAAAAGCATCTCCATCCACTACGAAGCCAAGACGGGAGGCACGGCAGGCTGGGATGAAGCAGCGTGGGCCATTTTGCAAATGCTCGAAGAGCGCAACGTTCGCAAGGGACAGTTATTGTCCATCGATGCCCACAGTGACAACGGCCTTCCCATCATTTCAGCGCACTACGCTGCAGACTTGCGGGACGATGGCCCTATGAAGTTGTGTTTTTTTGGCAGGGCAGGGATCACGGATTCATGGGATAAGATCTATCGCACAGCATGCGACGAAGCAAGGGGCAAAGACATCATCTCGATGACGGGGTCTTGCGAGGCGGGTGGCACTTCAGCGTTTTACGTTTTCTACAATGCAGAGATCACGCGGGACCAGGACAAGATTGAGTATGCTGAATGCAGTGCTGACTCATGGAATGCTGCGGCTCAGGGTCTCATCAAAATGCTATCCAGCAAAGGGGTGAAAGAAGGACAAGTAATCAATATCGATGCTCACAACAACGGGCCAAATGAGGCAGCCATGTTCGCAGCTTTCTTTTGCCGAACTTGGCCTGCCAAAGGAAACTTGAATTTGGTTTTCTGGCACCAGAATGACGACATTCCTTGGGAGAAGATCTACGAAGGTGTAACCAAGTCTGTCGAGGCAGTTCAGAAAGAGCAGCTCCTGGGCATCACAGGGTCCTGCAACATGCACAGGCGGGTGATGTACGCCTTCTGGCAGGTCTCGGCACAGACAAGTACAATTCAATATGTGGAATCCCGCGCCAGCTCATGGAATGGTGCTGCTGACGGCCTTATCAAGAAGTTGAAAGAGGCAGGCGTTCGTCAAGGTCAAGTGTTGAGTATTGATGCCCACAACAGCGGCGAAAATGAGCTGGCCATTTTCTCGGCACACTACCTGAAGAGTCTGGAGGATCGTGGTCAGCTTGACATTGGGTACACGGCTCAGAATAGCTCCAGCGGTTGGGAGACATTTTACACGGAAGCCTCAAAGCATGCGGAGGGCAAGGACGTGATTTCAATGACTGGAAGTATCAATACATCTGACAGATCGATTTTCTACGTCTTCTTCAACAAGGGTACTGAAGATGCAAGAGTTGAGAACGTGGAGCATGTTGAGAGTCGAGCGGGGTCCTGGAATGGGGCAGCTGATGGCATCATAAAAAAGCTCAGGGAGAACGAAGTGCAGTCAGGCGGGGGACCTCCCCAGTTAGACTTGCCTGAACCTTCAAGCCAGGTTTGCTTTGTCGCACCATCTACTTGAGGTTCCATTGGGGAACTCTTTTCGAGGATTCCTCCAAGGTGGGGGGTTGGGAGGAACCCCACTACTTCGTCCAGACCTCGATCCGTACCCAGTAGTCAAAGTGCCCCAGAGAGTGGTGAATCCCCAACCTTGTTCCGAAAACTGAAGCTCTGAAGCCTCCACCACTTCGCCGTTTGCGGCAGCACAAGTGTGTGTGAACATGTCCATCGGAGCTCTTCACGCTTCAGGCCAGATTCTAAGCATCGATGCCCACAACAACGGTCGGAACGAGGCTGCAATCTTTTCTGCGCACTACTCCAAGACTTTGCCAGGGTTTGGAAAGCCAAGGCTGAGGTGCGAGTTCGGAGCTTCGTGCTTTGGGTTCATCGCATAGAGGGGATGTGGGACAAGGGCCCCGGACTGCGGAAACCCTGAGGTTCCGGTGCCAGAACACAGCAGCAAGTTGGGACCACCAGTACCACACAGCTTGCTGGCAGCTGGCCAACATCCGAAGCGCTCCGGATCAGTTCGTGAGCTTGACGGCATGTTGCAATGCAGGTGATCGTTCTGTGACCTACGTCTTCACAGACCATGCAATCTCAAACGGTTGTCGAAATCCCGATAGCCTTGAGGATTCGGAGTGGTTTGAGCACCGAGCGAGCTCGTGGAATGCTGCGGCCGACGGAATCATAGCAAGGTTGCTGGAGGAAGACGTTGGCAAAGGACAAGTCCTGAGCATCGATGCACACAACAACGGGGAAAACCAGGCAGCTATCTTCTCTGCGCATGTTTGCCGGAACTTGCCTAGCAAAGGCACCCTTAACATCGGATACGTGGCACAGAACAGTGGTAAGACATTCACAGAGTTCTACGAACAAGCTTGCACGGATGCCAATGGAAAAGACATTGTGTCCATGACTGGCAGTTGCAACACCGACGACAGAGCCGTCTTCTATGTTTTCTTCAACAAGGACAGCCCCTCTGACTTGGACGGAGTGGAGTTTGTGGAGACAAGTCATAAGACGTGGTCGGGCGCAGCACGCCAGATTGTGGAAGCGCTAGAGGAGCAAGGGGTTCAGTCCGGTCAGATCTTGAGCATTAATGCCATGGTGGAACAAGCAAGTTGTGGGACCCCGACATTTTCTGCACATTACAGCAAGAAGCTGCAGGCCAAAGGTAAGCTGCGTCTGCGCTGGGCTGATTTGAATTCAGAAGCGCCTTGGGCCCATTTCTATGACAACGCCGTGGAAACCCTCACTGGGCTTCGGCAGAAACAGTTCCTCTCCTGCACCGCTTCGGTGAGCTCGCCGAACTCCTCAGTCATGTACGTTTGGTACCAAGATTCGAAATCTGGGAGTTACGAGAGCGATGCTCCGTTAAAAAGCTGGAGTCTTGAGGGTGTGTGGCAGCTTCAAGCCAAATCCGGCAAAACCTCCTTCATTGACCTCAGCGATCCTACGAACATCACGCTGCTCGGGGAAGGCGTCAGTGGTTCTTGGTACGATGGCCAGCTGGATTTCTCTACCAAGCATCCGAGATTCGAGGCTAAGTGGGAAGTCACTCCTGACGGATCTGCGGTGCGTTCTGGAAAGGTGCACCCCTTATTGGCAGCTGTTTTCGGCCGTTGTTGGCTCCCTCCCTCTCTTCTGCCAGCTGTGTAAGCCCCGTAACAAATTGCCGCTTTGTGCTACCTGCAAAGTCCCCGAGCACATGTGTACATTGACATATGATATGTATATATACATATATGTATTTATATTTATATATACTTATATTTCTTTTTTGTACCTTTGTATTTATACATACATATAGAGGGCACAGACACACACACACACATACTAACAAAGGGACACAGTACATCCTCAAACATGTAACCACTGTACCATGAAGTCTTGTGGAAGAGCAATACATGAACAAATCGACAGCATCCGTCGACAAGTTGACTAAACACGAACATGCAATTTGAACGCGAACGCTCGAGTCGTCGGCTGTGCAACGTGTACGTCCTTGGTTAATTGATTTAATTGCAGTCTTTCGCGCCAAGCAGCAAGCCTCAAGAAACACACCTTGGACGTTGGAGTGGCAATCAGCCGTTAATTGTCAGACTCCAACGGTTTACAGTAGCTAAGTGCGCACATCAACTGAGGTGCAGGGTTGCTTCAGCGGTCCCAAGCGCTTTTCGTATACCTCAACGCCTGCAATCATGGATGAGAGCTCTCTCGGAGCTGGCTTTGGACTGAAGATCCTGAACCCAGCTTCTGTGGATGAGAACTCTGCGAAAAGCATTGACTTGAAGGAGCTTGTTCCTAAACCTCGGATTATCTCTGGTCTGCTTTCCGATGATTAAGATAGTTTCTGTTGCAATCAATCTTCCTGGAGGAGTTGCAAGAACTGGGTCCGGGCTGCATGCCTGAGGACCCGACCTACTGGGCCATTTCCCTGCGACAGCTCCAGCACCTCCGCTCGTTAATGCGGCAAGAGGGCTTCTTCGCTGGGTACGAGCGCGTGGTGCATTTCGAGTCTGGTACCATGAACCTGGAGGTTGACGAGAGCCATATTGTCAACAAAGTCGGAGACGAGGCAAAAGCGCTGGGTGTCCAAGCCGGGTGGACAGCGTATGGCATCGATCACGATCTCTTCTGCGAGGCTCACCTCATTGAACGGAGTGCAGATGGGAAGAGCCACATGATGTTTTTCCGCGACACTAAGGGCACTTTTGATGCTAACATGTATCAAGTCAACTTGTCCTATGTCAAGCCTTTGACCAAAGATCTGGACATGAGCCTGGCATTACTTTACAACCGCAAGGCAGGTGGGCGCAAGGCCACAGTCTTCATATCTCATGCATGGGCCGAGAGTTTTCTTTACTTCTTGGCTGTGCTGGAGACGGGCATTGGTACTCAGCAACCGCTTTCCCTCGATGATTACGCGTGGATTTGCACCTTCGGCGTGAACCAGAACATGACAGCTGAAGACATCTCGGGAGCAATCGCTAGCCCAGCAGAAAGTCCTTTTGCTCGAGTGCTTCAATCGGCTAGCGAGGTAGCTGTTATTTTCAACGACCGCGTGAATCTGTATTCACGTGTATGGTGCGTGTTCGAGGCCTTCGTAGCGCTGGAGCAAGGTAAGCTGGTCCGCTGTCTTGGCTTGCCTCCTAATTGGAGAGATGCAGTTACCGGGATCTTGGTGAGCCCAGAGCACGAGTGGGTGCAAAGGATTACAGGTTTCTGTGAGAGGCACAAGATGAACGTGTTGGATGCCACGGCCAGCGTGCTTGAGGACAAAATTGCAATCTTGGAAGCACTGCAGGGACAAGAAGATCAGGTCAACGACCGAACTAACTGCCTACAGGAGTGGGCCCTGAAGGATATCATCGTGGGTGAATTCAGTGGGCTGATGGAACAAGTAGGCACATCTGGCGCTCTGCATGAGGATCTACCTGCAGCTTGAGTTTTGTTCGCCACTTCTCGAGCAGCCTTCAGCGACGCCCCAAGTGTCATCTCCAAGGGATGTGCGTTTTGGGGTGTCCGTAGACAGGAACTCTGCGCGGCCAGGTTTTGAGCAGGGCCTGTGCGGCAAAAAGCTCTGTTCCGGCTGCGGTGCTCGTGGAAATGTGGCACTGGGCTTTACTACTGCGTCTTCCCTGACTTCGAAATACCTCTAGAAATCCACAGAAGGTTAGTCCTATGCCGATGCACGAACCCGAATTCTCGGAGTCTCTAGCTTGTAGCCCTAAAAGCTGCAAACCTTCGACTTCGATGGGCTCAGGTTTCACAACGGCAAGGACCGACTAGCGAAGTCTTGCCTGAAGCCATGGAGGTCGTCAGGATCCTGGCTGGGCAGTGTCTTTCGGGATGTTGAGTTTGTGGACTGGCCCTCAATCCAGAGATTTCCGGCTACAGGGCTTCAGAGCTGATGGAATGGCTCTTAAGGCCTCCTGTCATACTGAGTCATACTGTAGTCATGCCCATGTCCCCTCCACCTCTCACCCACACCAAGGCCGCTGGAAGCCTTGATGGGCAAGAGTTTCGTCTTTCCCGCTGGGCGGCATGGCCTCTCGGAAGCAGGTCGGCTTATGATTACCAGAATACTACATCTTAAACATGTCGGACTAGATAAGAAGTTTGGCAGCTGAGCTCGAGGAATGTTGCAAGGCTAAGAGCTCTGAGTTTCGCGTCGGATTGGAGCTGCAGTGTTCAAGACTTGCAGCTTGGGCTTGACTCACAAGTCGAAAACGGGCAATGGGGTTCTCAGGTCCGGGGTGCTACAGAGAGTTTTGCAACCATGACGCCCAGGCAGTCGAATGTCGGATGTTATGGCAGTGTCGGGCTCAGCCGACAGAGAAAGCTGTTGTGAGAGCGTTCGCGTTCGTGTATGCGCTGGCACCGGGGTCCGCCATGCTCCGCTTATCTTTGGGGCTTGGCCGCATCTTATCTTGGAGAGTAGAGGGCTTTCGGTTTCGCGGGTTTCGCTGCACCGTTGCTGGCCACGGAAGTTTAAAAATTTATAACGAAGCGGGTGCAGCTCCGCAGCATTCTGCAACCTGGCTCGACAGGTGGCAAAACACATGATGTCACAACTCATGGATCGAACCTAACCAGCAGGAAGTTGGTCCACCTGCATGGCTTCAGCATTAACTAAGCTGGTTGTCTGCGCATGCAAAAAAACTCAAACATGCCTCCGTGGGCGACCACAGTGCAAAGAGAGTGCAGGGTCGGAAGTTGCACGGGATCCTCCCAGACCATCAACCCTAACCCCAGTCTCGTCATCTGGAGCTTGTGTCGAAGCATGGGCTGCATATGCAGCAAGACTCCAGCACAGCTGGAAACGGTGCCCGGATATCGAGCCTGTGAACCCCACGCACGGGAGGTGGAAGAGCCGCGGAACCTACTCAGCCGAAGAGCTGGGACACAGGCACTTGAACTTCTTGGTTTTCAAGAGGAGAGAACTGCCGAGGACGGCGCGAAATCTTCCACCATTCTACGCTCAGATCGCGGTCGCAGCGCTTCCAGTGCACCAGGCCGACAAGGAAATGTGCTTGATGTAGAGGAATGTGCGGTGTCTCAGACAGATGGCTGTTGGCGATCCCCACTTTGCTGTTGGACACATGGGGGTAGCTGGGAAGAGGAGGTAGCGCAGACGAGCGACGAGTTGAAGCGCAAGCTCCGCGATCCACATTTCGTGGCTCAGCGTTGCGATCTGGATGGCTCTGGAGACCTGGACATGCACGAGCTCAAGCAGGCAACACGCACTTTTGGCTTGAGATTCCTGCCACGAAAGCTGGAAGAGCTCATGCTCCGGCCTCGGATCAGCAAGCATGAATTCGCCGACATCATATGTAAATACAGCGATTGCTTGTCGGAGTCGTGCAAAACAGTTCCGCACTCCTTGAGGGGCATGGCCCTGGGACAGGCTGGAGCATCTCGAAGCTTTGTTTGTACAGTCGGGTTGGCTGGCCACCCAGTGCGACACCTTCAACGAGGAGAACGCACAAGGCATCCAAGAAAACAGGATTTACCGGCAAGCCTGCAACCTGTATGCGTTGAACACTTTTGTGGTCACGCCGATGTCCAAGCCAGGGACCTGTGCAGCCCGTCAGCAGGATCCGAACCAGACTGTGCCTCAGGCCCATAGGGAGACTTCTTTTTCAGAGTTGGTGAACGCGAACGGCCTCTTCATCCATTGCTCTTGCAGCGTTGAAGCTGTGGGCAGAGCTGAACTTCCGGAATCTACATACTTCATCCCCGGAGTCTCTGGTGTTTTGGATCTGCCTTTTCGCTTTGAACCAACATGACACGGCCGAAGAGGTTGGAGAAAACCCCATGCAAGGGCCGTTCAATGCAGCACTGGCACATGCAGAAGGTGGTGCAGTCATGGTTCTCGACGAGGAGATCAACCCCTTCAAAAGTACCCCTGCACCCGTTAAGCATGTTTTGCTCGATTTCTGCACACTTGTTTTAGCTAGGGCGCTCACCGGTTGCATGGCAGTTGTTTGCTGTGAATTGGAGCCGCAAGCTCGGAGGAATATGGTGCCTTTTTGAGATCTCGCGGCTCAAAGAGCTGAAACGACCGTTCGAGCTGATTTGCGAGATGGGCTCTTTGTCTCGGCCGGAGACCCTGGGGCTGTGGAATAGAGCGGCAATGGGACAAACACTTCAAGCTGCGAGCGAGGCATTGGCTCAGATGTCGGCAAGCAAGGCAGAAGCTTCCTTGGCGCAGGATAAATTTCGTATCTGGCGGCAGATTGCTGACCCCGATTTCACCAAGGCCATCGACGGGCTTGGCTGCAGCCGGTTTTTTCAACGGCAAGAAGAAGCACACCATGAACAGGCCGCGAACAGCCACTATTTCCGACGGTTTGACCGATATGTTCGATCCCTGCTTTCAACTAGTCTGCTGCAGCTCCACTGGCAGCGCAGAAACTACGCAGCAGCTGCACAATGCCTCGCTCGGGGAGCGCACTTCACCGAGGAGCAGCTGCAGCAAATTTGGATGGCAAGCTCAGATGGCGAGAATGAGACCAGATGGTTGCAGAAGTCGCTTCGGATCTGCGTGGAAGATGGACGCACTGATGAAGTTCGGCTTCTGCTAGCAATTCGTGCCGATGTGAAAGCGGCATCCAGGGACAGGTGGACCGCACTTATGGCTGCCGCACAGGGTGGCCATGTGATTTCAGCAGAGCTCTTGTTGGCTGGTGTTGCCGATGTATCCGCCACAACCATCTATGGCTGCACTGCTTTACTGCTTGCTGGGCAAGGAGGCCATGAGGTCATGGTAAAGCTACTCTTGGCGCATGGTTCGCCAATGTCAGAGACAGCATGTACTTTCAAATATGGCACTGCTCTCATGATCGCTTCACAGTGGGGTCACGAAGCTGCAGCCAAGCTGATCTTGGAAAGCCAAGCTGACATTGAAGCCACAAGCAGCGGTGGATGCACGGCGTTGATGCTTGTTGCTCAAAATGGCCACGAGGCCGTAGCACAACTGTTGTTAGAGAGCGGTGCAGATGTGGCTGCCACCACTAGCGATGGGTGGACAGCACTGATGTTTGCTGCTCAGAGTGGCCATGAAGCTGTAGCCGAACTTCTGTTGGCTCATGGTGCAGACACAGCCGCTGTAACTGGCAATGGGCGCACTGCAGCAACACTTGCACATCAAGAAGGTCATTTCACCCTGGCCAGCCTGCTGGGACATTACGGCAGCAGCCCAGTTTCCGAATTGTCTTTTTTGGTTCCGTGGCGGGCGAGAACGACGGCGATTTCGACCATTGCACTCGGAGTCAAGTAGGGGCCCAGAGAATGTTCAGGAAAACGGTGTGTTGCGCTCTCGCGGAATTGCTTTGTCGCACGGTTGTCCTATGATGGGGACAAGGTTCTGGGCTGTGTGGTTCGTGCTCACTCCGCCAAGGCCAGCACCCACAAAGGTCAGCTTCTCAGCAGCTGTCCGGGCACGTGCGCCGGATTCGAAGCTGAATTCGAGTGCAATTGGAGTGGGCTGCGGCATGAGGGCACAGAGTTGCTAGGCACCCTGAAAACCCTGAGCCCCGCCGCACTCCTTCCTGCATCCTGCCCGAGGCAGCAAAGCGACCGATAAACCGACCGAGCTGCACTCTACAGCAGCAGAGCAGGCGTCTTGCCAGAGTCTCGTAGTACGAGCAGCTTCGTGCTGTTCCTTGAACACCTGAAATGCATCGGCCCTCATTGTAGAGATGACGGCCAAATGGTGACTGGAGAGTTAACGCTATCGAACTTTGCATGTCATGTCGGTTCTCCGCAGGGTCAGGACAGCACAGTATTCAAAGGTTTGGGTCCGAGCTTCCCCCTGTCGTGGAGTTGAATGGTCTGACCTTGACTTGTCCATGTCACTGTGGACGCCCATTCCCGAGCAACGCGCACAGGTGGATCATGAAGCGACGTCCCACTCGGCGTGGGAGGCCATCAAAAGGACTCACGGCTTCATGATGTCCGGGCCTGAACTGGGTTGAAAGGCTGCCGAGCATGCTGCACCTGTATGAAGTTTCGGCGGGTCAAGTGTTCCACCTATCGGCGTGCCAAGTGTGCGACCCCACCAAGATGTGGTGTCAAACCCGGCTGATTGCAAATTAACCTGTATGGTCCTTCATGCCCCTGCCCCGCATCGTACCTTTGGGCGAAATGCCTCACCAGAAATCTCCGTGGTTTGGTTTAGCTGTGTTGAATTCCCGATGCTGTCCGGAGTGTCTGCCACGCAACTTGTGTGACACGCGTGACCTGGTGCATCACCGCTTGGAGAGCGGTTTGTTGTGCTCTGAAAAAGTTTTGTAACGTTTGAAGAAGGGACAGATGGAGAAGTCGCCGGTGCGGTTGTACTATCGACAATGCTTGCCGACATTCCCCAGTTTGCCTTGCAATCTGTACTTGTGAGCCCTCCCTTGCTCAGGTTCGAATGTTTTTTGCCCTGTGTCGCTTTTCGCCCGAGGTTGTGCCAGCAGCGGCTGTAATCAGCACGATGGTTGGGAGTAAAAGACGTTGAATAGCTGACGATAAGGGCAACTTCCGTGTGTGAGTTGATCGAATAGATTTCATAGATTCAGTACATCTAAATTCCGTATAGAGCTCCCAGAATTCTTTCATCTCGTAGACTGAAAGAGCTAGACGATCGTGGTCTGGGTAGGATAGAAATGATCGGTAGAGTAGATAGGAAGGAGATAAGTAGGGCAGGGGTAGGTAGGGCAAAGATAGGGATAGGTAAGGCAAGACGCGGGCAGAGTGGCACGGGAAGTGATGGTAGAAAGATAGAGAGGTATCGATTAGATCTCGCAGACCCCGCATAGTAACCTCAGACCCAAAACCGCGCGTAGCGCAGACTCCGCAAGCTTCCCTACAGGCCCCGAAAGAGATGCAGACGATTTCTTCTCTGCCTCAATCGAACTTATAGACCCCATGGCACGTATCTTGGTATCTAACAAAACGCATTCGCTCAGCTAGCTTTCTATCACTTGGCCCTGCCCGTCAAACAAAGATTACGAATGTTGTTAACTATTACTTCTAGAGGCCTCTACGGTGTAATTCGTATTCAAGATTCCCCACTTGAAGATTATAAATATAAAGCCCACTACACGTTCCAGAGGGCTCTACGGGAGCCTGCGCGCGTTTGGGAGCCCTTCGCACTAGAAGATTATAAACAAACATGCTGGTATTGGAGGACTCCACGGGATACGCTGGGCGTTCCGGATCTTATTTCTATAAATTTTAAATATTACGAAATATTCACTCTAGAAAATTTTACGAATTATCAAGCGTATATTTAGGACTCTTCTTTTCGAAAAATTATAAATATCTATTTTCATTAATTCTAGAGATTTCTATAAAATATGATACGTATACAATATCTTTCTCTTAGAAAATTTTTTAAATCACTTAGATAAATATTCTATAATTCTATTGGCTGAAATATTCAAAAGTATTTTAAAAAAAATAGATTTACGAATATATTTATGACTTCTTTTCTGAAAATTCTCGACACGATTGAAAATTAATTTATAAAGAGATTCTTTATTAATTCTAAGATCGCGTAAATTCTAAGCTTAGAATTTATATAATATCTGCATAGATTTAAAATTTTGCCTCTAAAATTTCGAAGTATTATTAAATGATACCCTAAATATTTGAATAGAGTCATTTAGAATTCAATATAAGGTCGGATATGCGTATTTGTGCATTGTATTGAAATATAATTCAAAAATAAATAGGATTCTTTTTGAGGGTTATGTTAGATTATTAGGAACGGTATAAGGCGTTTTTATTATAAGGAAATATATTTGATGGAGTATAGATCTATATTTATATCTTTCTTTCTTAGTTCTTGCGGCCATACAAAATATCGATCTTATTGATGCGAAAATATTTTGAATATAAAATTTAATTAATATAAACGATAATTAATTTTTATATTTTATGTCAATATTAGAATTAAAAATAAGACTAATTCACAACACCATCCGCAATTTTAACACTAGCGATAGAGACTAGAACTAAGATAGAAAAAAATAAAAGAAAAGAGAGAGAGAGAGACAGAATAAGAGAAATATTTTGAAAATTTTTTAAATTTAATAAATTCCGCTCTAAAATGAAGTTAAATAATTACGGCATACTAAATATCAAAGATAATAAGATCGATAAATATCGAATCTTCTTTTTTTACAATTATTTTTTCTTTTATTTAGTTTTCAAGTATATCTTTTTCCGTATTCGCCCAACTAATTTTCGTTCCATATGTATATATTCGAATATTTAAATTAAGAAATATATGAAAAATATTCATGTTTATATCGAATCGGTGCGTGCCTCTAATATGAACTATATTTACAATCTTAAAAATAGATCTTCTATTCAATCTAAACTAGAAATATATATCCAATAAAACCCTCAATCTAAACTAGAAATATATCAATTATTTACATTTTCGAAAACTAGGAAAATATTAAAGATAAACTCATCACCGTCTAAAATTATCAATATCGAATAATATTATTACTCATGTCTATAAATGAATTATACAATGTCGGAAAAATCTATTCAATATCTTTTGATTAACATAACTTAATAACGCTTCTCCAGTTTAAAGATTAGTAGATACGAAATCTAAGAGCCCGCCTGCAGTGTGCGCAGGAACGGGGTCCTTCTTATGAAAAAATGTAACCTGATTCTCTCTAGTGGGTGATTTTTAGAATGAAGTGATTGCTGCAAAATGCACTTCTTATCAAAGTACGGTCCGATTCTCGGCTTTGGGTGATTTTGGGGTACGACATGTACGATCCGGTTACAATGTGCGCATGACTTTCCTATAGAAAGTACAATCCAATATTCGGTTTTGAGTGATTTTTTGATATGAATCACAAAGCCCGGCTGCAATTTGCGAATGAAGGGAGCCCTTCCTACTCAAAGTCCTATCCGATTCTTGGTTGTTGCGTTTTCACCATCTAAAGACTGCACGCTCTGAAAGCGCAGTCCGATTCTCTGCTTCGGGAGTCTTTGCCTACGAAGCGCACGTTCCGACTGTAACTTGGCATGAGAACCAACTGTGTTGTCTTTATCTTCTCTGCCTTCAGCATCAGAACTGATTTCGAAAGTCGCGCAGTAAGCTCTGCGGCGACTTGCCTACAAAGCCTACAAATGCGTCTGGCCAAGGTAGTCTTCCAGCGGCTTTGCAATGCCACGTTTGATGTCCTTGTACCTGACCGTGCCGCGAGTTGCCGATGTGAACACCCGGCATTCCAAAAAGTCCAAGGTCTTCATTGCTTCCCTACTCGACCGCAACCTTTATCGGAATGCAAACATCACGGTCCTTCGACTTTCATCTTATTTGGACATCCCATGGGAATACATTACATGGGGATCCTGAGGATCCTGCACCTGTTTGCGACTGAAAGCAGTTCTGACTGAAAACAGCTCTGACTCCGTCGTCACTCCACCCAGAATCAAGTGCAGCGAAGGGGCGTTGGCATCCTGCTGGGCTTGTTCCAATCTTGCGGTTTGACATACTTTTCCCTGATCTGCCGCATCTTCTCCTTGTGCCTGTCGGTGGGTTCGTCACACGCAGGATCGGGAGCAATTGCGCATGTACTTTTCGAGAAGTCCGCAGAGACCCAAATTGGGCGTGGCAGCATTGGCGGCTGCAGAACAGCGAGGCGGGAGTTTCGACTCAAAGATCAAACTAACCGAATGAAAGCCCGTCCACAAACTCGCCGGCAGCACTTCTGGCGCCGGATGCGTAAGCCCCCGGTCCAGGACTTCTTGCCGCGCTTAATTCTCATCTTCGACTCGTACCTCCAACACAGTCAAGACCTATCGCGAAACGAAAGGATGAAACTGAGACATGTAAAAACTTTATGTGTAAATATATATATATATGTATATACACGCATAACTGTATGTATGTATGTATGTATGTGTGCATGCTGCATACATATACATACATATACATATATATATGTGTGTGCACGTTACCATTGCTCAGCTCGGTCTGCCTCTGTCTGTGTGTGTGTGTGTGTGTCTGTCTGTCTCTGCCCGTCTGTCCGTCCGTCCGTCTCTCTGTCTCTCTGCCTCTCTCTCTCTCTCTCTCTGTCTGTCTGTCTGTCTGTCTGTCTGTCTGTCTCTCTCTGTCTGTCTCTGTCTGTCTGTCTGTCTGTCTGTCCGTCCGTCCATCTGTCTGTCTGTCTGTCTGTCTGTCCGTCTCTCTGGCTGTGTCGAAGCATGCTCGAGTAAGGCATCTGCAGTCATCGCACGCGGATAGAAATTCCGACAATCTGAACAAACCTACTCTCCCTGTTGTGCCCCTACCCTGAGGAGGGGACTCTTTCATGGCCGACTCCTGAATGGACGTTCGGGCGGCAGAACTCCACATCAAAATTTAAAGTCTGGGATGCAAAGTTTCTAGCGATGGCCGAGCGATAGGCTGCACATTCTGAGCCTCTTGCACAAGAACACACGACATTACAGTTTTCGCGGGTGAGGCGGGGCTACTTGCGGCCCAGCTGCAGATGCGAAAACTTTGCCGGCAGTCCGGCTCATGTGGAAATGCTCCTCAAGCCAGTCTGCCTGGCCATGTGTATAGCTACTGTCGAAGTTATCAGAAGATGTCAAGAGCATTGGCACTTGAGCAAGCTGGTACACTAACCCTCCCAGGTGACAGAAGTTCCAAATCCCTCTGCAACATGCCGCTTGAAGGCTTAGTGGATTCACGGACGGCGGCAAAGGCCGAACACGCTCATAGACATGTGCCTCTGGTAATGAATCAGGAGGGCCCGTCTCTACCCTCGACCCTCAACGGTAATCCTGTATTGCACTGCACATGGCATTACAGTATGCAGGTTGTCCGCTAAAGGACATCCGGCCCATTCTGTGCCATGCGGTCCAGATAAAGCTAACTTTGGAGAGGAGAAGTTGCCGGCTCCCCACCAGAGCCTGTGCGATAGCCGATCACTAAATCAATCCAAAGCTGTGGAGCTTGATCTCAACCCCGTTACGACCTTCGTACATTCCAGACCCATCGCCTGCCTTGACTCCAAAGTGCCCACCCACCTTTCGGATGGTGGACCAGCCACCTACTGCAAGTCGAACTTCGATGCTCGGCATCCCATTGGTTTAGGGTCATGAGATTGTTGCTCAAAAATACAGGGCTACCAAATGCAGTACGGGATGCTATGCTGCTATTGCCCACAAGGCTCTAAGCACACCGCCTGCCAAGCCGATGCTAAGCACTGTCAGCTTCAAGCAACGCATTGGCCGAAGCACCTCCTGCCTTGGATTCTCGAACAGCGCAAAACCCACCAAAATCGCACAACCGAACGAGGTCCGGGCCTTGTGAAACCAGGTAGTCGATGATGTTGGTTTTTATCTTGCAGCGGATGTGAAGGCATGAGGCATGTCAAGGACAGTTTGGGGAGACACCGGTCCAACACAGGTCACAAGACAGCCAGATCCATGTGTAGTACAGTTGACTGCAGCTAGAGTAGGACTGAAAGACACAGAGGTACAAAGGGCTAGAGCTGCAGCAAACCAGCAACATCACTTTGAGCAGCAGCAACATCCGAGCATCTGCAGTACCTTCAGCACCGCCAACATCATGGCCATCATCTTCATGATTTTATCATGATCCCAGTGACTGTCCGTATCCAGTGCCATTACAACCTCTACCATCGCAAACCTCAAAGGCAGCGGCATCGATACAACCACCGCCACCATCATCAGCTCTAGACGTCATCGTGGTATTCCTCGTCAACACCAATGTCACCATCACCTTGGTTAACATTATATTCAGCAACAGCTAGCATCGTCAACATCAGGGTCAAGGGCGATACCATCATCGTCGTGACTGCATGTCATCAATGTCACCGAAGTTCTTTTATGTTCAGAATTGCGTTTGCTAGTTACTCTGCGCATGAAGACGAACCGGTCTTTCTCGGCTGCGTTCTCCTCAAGCCCACAGCAAGTATCGTAATCGAAAGCTAGAAGAGAGAGGGACGCGGAGACGGAGGAGCTCCATGCCCAAAACCCACATCCCGCACCCCAAGTTTAGATTCGTAGGATTCCAAACTCCAGAAGCTGGGCTCCAGTCATCTCTCGACGTCAGCTGGGTGGCGACGGCTGCTGCGGCACCTTCCGATGGGCTAGAGATCATCGGAGCCCGGATTTGGTCTTGAGATGTCGGGTCGTCTCACACCCAAGCCCTGCTCCCCACACAGGCCGACGACTCCGCTGTTGACCACACACACTTGACCTGCAGTTCGGCTGTCGTCGTGAGGCTCACGGATTGCAGATATTCGACTCTGCAGCCCATTCGCTCTGCCTCTCTCTCTTTTCTAAACCTTTCCCTCAATCAAAAGATGATCCGATTCCCCACATGTTGTTCTCCCCGCACGAGGCCTTCCGGCCAGTACGATGGCGGCGCGCAGGTGACTACCTGAAGCAAAGCAGGCATAATATAGGGGCCTTAAGAATTAGAATAGGGTTTTGGGGCGCATTATATCATAATTACCATAAGGAACCCCCAAGATAGTGTAGGTAAGTCTTTAGGCAAACCTTTGCCACAGACTTCGCCAGCGCAGAGCAGCGGAGCTCGCTCGGGGGTCCCGCAAGGGTTTAGGGTTTAGAACCCTAAACCCTAAACCCTAAACCGGCAGCTTCTTGGCCGCATGCTTAGGCTTAGAAGTCTCTGCGAATCCAAGCTTGCCTGGGAATTTCAAGGCCAGTCTACACCTGATTCATGAATTCACCGGCAGAACTACGGTAAGCTGCTGCAATCAAAATTCTTAAAGCTCCTGCGATGCGGGGAGAATGCCAAGCCCACGATCTACCAACATAGCCCGGGGCCGATGTGCCGACCCCGGGTAGTCGGCAAGGGACAGGGTTTGGGAGCTTGGGGGTTGATGGAGGGCTTGGTAAAATTGCTCCGACACTTTCTAGAAAATGTCTTGCATGACACCCAAAAAAGTATCAACTATCAGCCGAAGAGTTTTTCGGAAGCTCCCTGTTTCGGGATCCAGGCTCTTCCCATGAACTCGATGCGCGCCAAGTGCAGGGCCACAGGCACCTGGAAAGGGTGTGCAGGATGTTCGAGCTTTCGGGGCTCAGGGTATTCGGGGCTTGGGTCCTTCGGATGTTGCATGCTTTGGGCCCTTTGGGCTTGGACCTGCAGCTTGAGATTCGTCGAGCCAAGCTGCTTACATTGCCGTCTCCAGGGAAGGACAGAAAGACAGGAGAGACGAGACGATATGGGATATGGAAGCCTTGTGCTTCGTATACACCCTACAGTAACTGCGAGTCAGCGACTGCCCCAAACTCTAAGCAACCGACATCCTCGACAGCTTAAACCCATCAGACCTAAGCGCAAGCTCAACAAGAAAAAGAGCATGCAAACAGGTGATTTCCCCAGATCCGTCTCAAAGACCCCAAAACTCAACAGCGTGCTTAGCCGAAAGCCAACAAGACTCTCAAGAACCTGAAGGCGACACTCGGTGACAACTCGTTTTGTCTGGAAGGAGCCGGCAGGTCTTGAATTGGGGGGGGGGGTCCGGGACTCAATCTGGGGCGGAAGAAATCCAACTAAAGCCTGACAGACATGCATGGCCTAGTTAGCTTCGACTTGGGGGGTCAACGACATGTTCCAGTCTTCCTTGGCGCCTTCTTGGCGGGCGTCTGCGGAATGCCCCTGGCAAGGCAAAAGCTAGCGCTGTGAGATGTGCCAAGTCATGGACCGATGCATGCACAAACACTTTCTATATCTATACTGACCGCAAACCCCTAAATCCTAGACCCCTAAACCCTTAACTCCTAAACCCTATGAAGGACTTCTGCTGCATCGGCCTGCTCGCGGCCTGCTTCGCGGCTCTGAGAAGCTGCAACTTGTGCCCGTACCTGGAGTTCCAGTGATAGCACGCCTTGCAAACGGCTTCAGCGGTGTGGACAGCAAGTCCCAGTCAGAAAATGCCAGACCGTCAGACCCAAAGCGATGACTCCAGCACAAAGCCCAAGCCCGAACCCTGCGCACGGGCCCCGGAGAACTTCGTCGTCCACCGCACCCCCAAGGGGCGCGGCAGAAACAATCGCCGAGGCAGTGGCACCTTAGAAATTGTGACATGACAATACAGCTGCGCATGGCATGGGCTGATAAACTCTGCATTTCGTGAGGTGTTGCTGGAGCTTAGGGCGGCGGCTATAGTCTTGCCCGGGGACGATCGGCAGCTGCATGCTGGCAGGGGTCCTGCGCCGCAGGCGTGAATTGATAAAAGTGAGAAAGCAATGGGACGGCATTGTGACACTGCAGTGTGCATCTCGGATGGCTGCGCGAAAGCAGTTCGATGCTCACGCACCCGCGCACCCGCGCTTCAGCAGCAACAAGTTTGAGCTGCATGTTTCATCTTAAATTATTAAAACAAACGACTCAACATGTGCTGTTGAGCTGTCGTCTGTTGCACCCTTGCATGCAAAGTGCATCATGCGCATGTCCAAAAGACATGGGTCACTAGTGACGCTAGTGCTTGGAAAGTTGGTGCTGAAAACACCGTCCCTGGATGCAGCAACCCGTAGCGCCATGACGAGTCTGCACCAGAGTTCAATCGAAAATTCGGGGAGTCGGGGGCCTCTGGTCAGCGGGCTCTGGCAGCAGCCCTGCCAAGCGAGCCACCTCCGCCCAAATCAGGAGCGAAACACGAAAAGCTGTTAAGCTCCAAGTCAGAACTCTTCGGCTCTCCGCGGGCGAGTCGCGGCTAAGAACTCTCGGATGCAGCGAATCTTCAAGCATGAAGGATCACGACCCCCAGATCCAATCATGTATGAAATTACAGTGAACCCGTCGCCCCGGCCTCTTCGTCCACTGATCGGATGTGCTGGGCGGCCTCCAGAAATGGTCGAAGACTTTTCTTTGGAGGTCCAAGTTGCAACTTCCCTCCGGCGATGGCTCTGGGAAATGAACATGAACCAACAGTTACCCAGATCTTTGCCAATCCATTCATGACCCAAATCTTGGCAATGGTCCTCCTCTAGGTACGAGAAGCCCACCCCTCTGCTGCCTTGTCGTTGAGGACTGGGGCTCCCAACCTCACACGGTGACACAGGCGAAGGCAAACGATATCCCACTTCACAACTTCCGACCATGTGGTTGGTAGTCGTCGTAGTAGCAGTAGCAGTAGCCATCTTGACCAACAACCACTTGCGTCACTTGCACAACTTGGCGGGGAGGGGGGCGGGGCAATCTTGGTCATCTTGCTGATCTTCCCTCCCCCCCACTGGTGCAAGTGGACCTAGATGGGCAAGATTAGCAAAATCTTGGTCGCAATCAGCGGCCCTCAAATCTCGGCACAATGTAGTAGTAGCCGTCGTCGTAGTAGTAGTGGTTGTCACCTATTGACCTAGGTGCTGCTGCTACTGCTCGGACTGCCACCTCAACAATCAATGCAACTAACGCTACTGAAACGCATTGTAGCAAGTACCTGATCATATTCCTGAGGCCCTGAGCCATAGAGGGTGCCCGAACCCCGTGCTCAGTTCGAGGCATGGCAAGCTGAGCACGTATTCGCTCTAGATATGGTCCAGTGGAGTTGGTCCTCCGAAGGAACTTGGAGTACGGAGCCAGTAGGAAGAGTCTGAAGGTATTGATCATTCACTAGTAGTAGCGGTAGCAGCTCGGCTTTAGGACCTGTAGAGGCTTCAGAACTACTTCTGTCAGCAGCGAACTGTAGGGCCTACGGGTAGTGGCATGTTTCTAGACTCTAGGTAACCCTGGGAATGAGAGGCGTGGGAGCTTGAATAGCCCAACTCGAAGTAACCCGAATTAGACAGAACAGAATAACCAGGTCCTGATGCGGACGGCTGCGTAGCCGCCCTCCAGTTTTGCACTCGCAACCACTTCCATTTTCACGATGTCCCAATCATCGTAGTCCTCCCGAAAACTGATCCGGTCTCAAGTCTAGACCGCCTTAGGAACACCCGAAGTCGACGGAAGACTTGAGCCCGCTGTGCCCTTGGCATCCGGCCATAAATTCAGATGAGCATTGCTTCAAGCGGACTTATTGGCCTCACGATTACTTGAAAAAAGCCTTACACTGCCAAACCCGAAGAAAAGCCTGGGGGATGGTCCAACTAGACGTGGTCTCCAGACTCCAGATCCGTGTTACCTCGGGCTTTGACTCTAGGCATGGAAGAGCACCACGACCTTGGACAAAGCTGTGGAATAGTGCTATCACTATTTACTCTTGCGACCATTAGCCTGATAACCCCCATTGGTATTGTTCTTAGCTCTTGCCGATCAGTATGGATATGGGAGATAGGGAAGCATTCCTCCATTTTCGTGGCTTTCGTACCCAAGCCGTTAACTGCTGTACTTAAGAGCGGTCCGATGATCGCCCGATGGCTTCGGGCGGGATCTCGTCCTTGGCTTGGCGGCTTGATGTTTTGTTGAGGAGCGCTCTGGTAGGCCGCTGCTCTTGACATCCCGTAGCACCAGGCCTACAATATTCAAGCCTACATGAGCCGCACATCTGACGAATCGTCCCCACCCGGCGTCCCTGTCAAATCCATCGCTCGGCAATACCGTTACTTCAAAGGACTTCAAACACCAATCGTGACTCGTGAGCTCGTATGCTCAGATGTCGAGGCCCGGTTCAGTTCTTGCTGCAGTCCTCCCCCAGGGCCATGCCAAGAACAACTCAAAAGATTGAGCATCCTGAACGGAAGCCCTGTGCCGAGGATCGTAGAGGGTTGGCTTTGGAAGCTCAGACTTTGCGTTCTTCTTCATGTAGAAGTGGCGGTAGTGGCCTAGCGTGAGAGAGAGGGCCGTAGGTGTTGATACTCAAAGCCTTCGTATCATTGCAGTATATATATATATATACACAGGCTTAAACAATTGACTGAAACCTGGTTCTGGGAGATAATATGTAGCAGTACCAGGTGAAGAAGACGATCACTTGGCGAGGCTTCTGGGGGCATTCCGAGTCTCCCGGTTCACAGCTTAGCATTCACAACCGAAGCTAGCAACGAATCTGACGAGCCTTTCTCCACATCATTGGTGCAGATCGCCACGAACTCAAACACAAACTTGCCTTCATTTAACCTCGGGCTCTGGGCTCGAGTGGAAGCCGAACGAAGCTGAGGAGGGGAGGTCTCCACACTGACCCGATAGCAGCCCTCCAGCACTCTAGCAACCGAACCGCGGCCGTGATTGCCTGCAGTGACATTGGTCTCGGCTTGAACGCTTGTGATTTGGGCACTAGGTCTTCCAGCTTCCCACCTTGACCCCCAACCTCCGAAGCACTTTCTGAAGCAATTTGAAGCCCTCCAATGTCAAGCCTTGTCCAGGATAGAACCACGGTACAGACACCCATATTCTGACTTCCCGGCTCACCCCATCTCGTGAGTGAAAGTGCAAGCGACAGCATTCACTCACTCTCCCTCTGAGATCCAGGCCATTCCTCACATACAATTCGAGCCTTCTCCTTTGATTTTCGGACGAAGAGCATTACGAACGTCAGCTTCATCTAAACTTCTCGAAGGGTCACGTGGAGTCTTCTCGTCTCGGGAAGATCATGACAGTGGCCTCTAGTCATCATCAATATCCCAACGCGCATGAATGCCATGCCTGGGCCGACAAAGACTGTGTAGTGACGTGCAACGGCTGAACCGAATTTGGGAATGCTGTCTGCTCTTGTGGCGTTCTGCCACGGACACTAAGAAGATTTGAAGCTACTGCTGTGCGGAGAACTGTCTCTCTTTTCCAGGACGTGTCGACGTGTCTGTTTTGCACCCTACAAGCTCTTGAGAGAGAGCCGCCTTCTTTCGGACCCGCCCCTCCCCTGGGCACCACCATGCAAGCCTCTCCTTGCAAGTCCTCCCGGAACTCAAGTCAACCTAATGTGGACATATCTGGACCAGGCGACATGGCGCGCCAGGATCACCAGCCCGGAAACCTGCCGCTGCCACACAAAGGCCCAAAAGGGGGTTCGGATGTTCCAGCACGAGTTCGGGCATCCGGCTCTGCCATCAACATTCACCCCGAGGCTCAACCCTGCCAAAGCTCGTCGAGACAGACTCCGGTGGACAATAGGTGGTAGTTAAAAGCACAAGCCGACTAGTTCTATCTTTCGCCGTGCGGTGAGTGCCTGTTGGCGGAGTCGAGCACTAAAAATCAATCTTTGCACAAGACTTCAGGCGCCGGGCTGATCGAGGTCAAAGGCATCTCATTTTTCAAGCTCTCAGGCGCATCTCAGGCTGCCAAGCTCCGTCTGCACAGCAGCCATAGCGACATCCTTTGGGAAAACATCTAGTTCAAGATGTTGGGTCTCGGTGGCTTGCAGTACTCCCAGCCCAAAATGAAAGCAGTTGTTGATGAGTTGTGGCTGATCGGCGTTTCGGAGCTTTGAGGAGTGCATGGTCTGAGAAGCCCTTGGCTGGCTCAGACCTGTTGATGCACATATAGGTATATTCCTATATATGTCGTATTCACACCTATATGCATGTGCACACATGTATGTGCGTATACATACATACATACATGTATGTGTAGATGTATTTGCATATACGCAAACATCTCTGTATCCAATTACATTTAATATACATACGCATACGTATAAGATATGTTCGAGTGTGTTGGTTTGTCCTCACATTAAACGTCACACACAATGAAATGCAAGTATCTTTAGTTCTAATGCTAGCCAACCGTACCTGCACGCACCCCTAGCGCCTCAAGGGGAACACTTCACATGCAAGGCCCTGCCTGCCCGCCTTGCTCGTCGCAGACCGACCTCCCCTTCCAAAGCTGGAGAGATCTGATGAGATTCCCACGAAATCGATGCCTGCCCTGGTCCAAACCTACAGTATTCTGCATCCCCAAGTATCGGCCCTTGGCCTCCCTAAAGCTCTGGATTTCAGACAATAAATGTGTCCAAGCTGCATGCTTGGGAAAAAGATCCGCAATGGCAATCTCCGAGAAAGACCATCCTGGCATTGCTACTGCTTTGGTGATGACGACCATTACTGCATATGGCTAGGGTAACCATACTCATGCGCATTAATTATCTTGACTCAGACCGAACGACCATAAGATTGCCATTCACACCGTTGTCACTACGGTTGCACTCGACAACAGCCGTAGTGCTTGTATGATTTCATATTTGCTTCGTCTGGACACCATCACGGTCATCCTCATCACTGCCATTACCAACACCAACATGAACCTGAAAATCAATCATCATTGTCTCCTGCTTCTTCACCATCACCATGATCAAAACTGCTACGTTAATGATGGTGTCGAGGTTGTGCTGTCTGACCAGGCTTAGGCTAAGTTTGATGACTCTGCAAAGCAAACCCTCTGGGGTTTCGTGTATGTGTTCGACATTCGACTGACCGAGCAAGCCGTGCAATCCAGAAGTGCCCTTCTGAGCTCTAAACTGCTAGCTTAAACCGGTGCAGTGTTGATCCTGACACACAATATCGGGTAAGCGATTTGCAAAAGCTGCACCAACAAAAACGCTGCCAGAAGTCACCCGTCAGTGCTTAGAGTTGACAGCCTTTCTCGTTTACTCTGTACTGTACACTGTACAAAGTTGGAGAGCGACCATATCGGCTGGGCTTTTGCCAGCTGCAGGTGGAGGGAGCTCAGCTTCAACGATCTTCAAAGAAGACAAACGGGACCTTTGGCATGAACTGGGCAGGGGCGACTGTGCAGTAGCAGTTGGTAACGGTAGCAGCAGAAACAGCAATTAATAACAGTAGCAGCAGCAAGCAAGCAAGAGCAGACGCAGTAGCAGCAGCGGCGATAGCGGCACGAGAGGTCAGCGTTGAGTGCTGAGACTAGGCGATCATGTCGGGCTCCTCTCGAGCAGTGGCCTAGACAGCGCCAGGAAGCTGTCCAGAGCCTTTCGTGCATCTGCAGCACAGTTACGGGCCTCGTCAGCATGTGCCTGTAGCTTCTTCTCCATCGTGATGCAATGACCCCACCATGTGACGGTGAAGAAATGAAGGAAGCGCAGTTCTGCCAACAGGTTGCAAAGGATCTCCCGCTCGGGATTTCCGTTTCCTGTCCCGAGCCAGGGTGCGCAGAGGTCGGGCTCCCTTGGGCCCCAGCTCACATTCTCCCAATCGATGATTCCGGTCAGCTTTCCCGTGCTTGGATCGCACATCACGTTGCCGGCGTGCAGATCGCCGTGGCAAACACCAAAGTCGGCACAAGAGTTCAACATCGCCGCCGGCGTGGCTTCATACTTGGCCTGGTAGTGCAAGATGAATGCCCTTGCCTCAGCAATATCTGGGAGCATGTCCTGCCTATCGACTTCCCAGCCAGATGCGCTGTCCTCCTGGATACGCGCCACCTGTCTCGTGCTTGTTACCCTGAAACTCTAAGCTTGCAATCCTAAACTGTGTAACCCTTCAAAGCCCCCAACAAAAGCGTCTCTCCTGAACCGAAAACCTTCAAACCCTTGTGACTTAGCCGGCTATCCCTCTTCCCAGTCCGAGACACTACATCGTCCAGGGCCCCTAGAGCGAACTCCGCGAAGCCGTCCCGCAGTGGCAAGGGCGGTCCATTCACGGCCCACTCCACGCCCGTGGCGGGACTCCCATCTCCTGGGCGCATGAGGGGGAGGAATCCTCCGAGCAGACTCTGCCAGGGGGACGGCCGACGACAACAGAACCCACTATCAAGTAGTGCTGTCTGGCTCTTGTACTCGATTCGGCGTCTGAGTGCGTGCGGTAAGTGTGGGTGTGTGTGGGGAGCCTTTATGAGGCCAGCAGAGTTTCAGGGAAATTCCGGGCATGGCAACATGTCAAGGAGGCGTGCAGCGACGCTACAGGGTCATAATTCGGACGAATGCTCTCTGCACACGGAAGCCAGACACCTGCTCCAATCGCCCACCAGGGCAGGAAAGAGCGCCGACGGCCTCGAGCCACTCAGCGATCTGCTTGACATAGGCCTGCCGCTCGTCTTCCGAAGCCGACTCCCAGATGCTCTGGAGCTCCACGCCAGGAACCCTTTCCATAAGGATGTACTCAGCACCAAGCTGAGAGGTTTCAGTGTCGGAAGACCAGCCGAGGACCTCCGGTATTAGGGACACGCCTTGCGCTCTCAGAAAGCGCATAGCGGCCACCTTGCTCTCGGTATTCCGGGACTTGCGCCATGCGTGTGGGTTGGACACTTGAAGGATAAGCGGCCTGGTGATCCCGTGCTGGTTCACAGACAGCGCCCAGTTGGGATTCACGTTGAAGGGCCGCGCCGTGCAGCCCTCGTGGTCTCCGAAGGTACAACCGGGATGGCCTTCCGGGAGAAAATCGAAAGCGAGCAGCTGAAGCCCCAAGCTGTCGCAAAGTGTTGCGACGTTGGGCTCTGTGACCGCCGAAAGAACCTGGGTCAGCTCCGCCAGTTGCTCCTCAACCGCGGGATGCGCAGGCCTTGACCAAGAAAGGTCATGGGACCTTCCTGCATCTGCCATACCCAGATATGGGATGGAAGCAAAAGAGCTGCGGCTAACTTTGGACGCTGCAAATGCAAGCACGCATTACTTCTCCAGTCTGAGCTCCTGAGCCCAGTCTTCTAGATGCCACGGCACTAGCCAACAACCGCAGTAACGGACCCACATAAGCACCTCATCACGAGACAACCCACAGGTAGGCTGCACAAGTCTAGGGTCCAGGATTGCCAATCTGGCATTGAAGCATACCCAGATTATCCCAAATGCCTACAGCACCACCCCGGAAACACGAGCTCTGGCCACCTTTCCATGCTTCATCAGCTGCCGCGCCAGGCGAGCTTCGGAGGTTCAAGGCTGCTGGGGAAGCCTGACAGGCTTCGCTGCATCGCGTTCTGAGAACCATCATTGATCTTCTGATCTGCCGGGTGTGTCCAGTAGGGGCCTTGATAAACTGAATAGGGTTTGGGGGTATATTTTTACTATAATTATAATCAGGAACCCCCAAGACCCTATGATCATTGTTAAGACCCCTACATTAGGCTCTAGGTCGCTTGCAGAACCCAGGCAAAGCTTCCCGGGCCTCGCGATCGCTGCGAACGGCGGCGGATAAGAACTGAATGGCCTCGGCAAAAGTTGAAAGTCCAGTTCTTTCTTCAACGCGACTAGTAGCAGCTATAGGCTATGAGCCTACAAAGATTAGCAGTGCTGAAGATTCATATATATATATAGGTGTGAGGGTAGGGTGGAGCGCTGGTTTCAGCCTTGACAATTTAATCCTAGCCTAGCCCACAAGCGACTCAAGGGATGTCTCCTTGCGGACGGGGTGTGCCCAAATTCCATGCGGAAGGCATTCAATAAACTGCGCCAGATTCCAGCTGAACACCAGCACGTGGGCCAGCAGCCGCCCATGCAACTGCCCATGGTACTTCTGGGAACCAGGAGCCAGCTGTTCTGGATCATGCACCCTGACATAAAGGCTCTGTGTCATCATCCAGAATCCGTGAAGGGCCAATCTTGGCAGGTTGGCCAAGCCATTGGGTCACTGGGCCTAAGCACAGTCTGGCACCGGCGACTGCACTTGCGATCTCTTCGCAACAGCCACAGCAATCCGTCGTAAGTTCCAGCAGGCTCTCGATCTTCGTTGCACTCTGCCCTAAACCCTAAAGCCTATCCTTTCCTTCAGGTTCCAGACAAGTGATCAACTTGGATCTCGGTCGCACCAAGCTTCTCATTCTCACGGCTCGTCACATGCGGACATTTGGCCCAAAAGCTTTCCCTTGATCCCGGCTGCAAACAGCCACATTCCCGAGGCCTGGCCCTGACAGAACTCGCTCCATGGCTCGAGTCAGGCAGACTCTTAGTCTGAAAGGCTGAAGTCTGAAGGTGCCGGGGACAAATCTGTGAAGCTTCGATGTCTTCGCCCGAGAAGATGTACAACACTGCATGCACGGAAGCAACCTACCCATGAGTGATATCAAAGGTCTCTCAACGGCTGGCAGCACCCGACTACCTACTGCCATGCCGGATATCTAGCGGCACTCAACATCAGAGCTCGATGCTTCCAGCCTCGTCATCAATGCAGGTCATGGGCGTCATGTTCCTTTGATACGAGCGAGGTAACAACTTCGGGGGATCCTCAGCCTAGCAGCTAGTAACATGTCCGCTGTTGGAGCACCAGCTCCAGACATAGCTAACAACAAAAGCATGGATTCTTCGGTTTCCTTATACGGTCAAGCCATTATAAGACCTCAAATTTCTGAACTTTCTGCACAATCCGTAATTGTAGAAAGCATCAGCTAGCAAAGCACAGGCACCTCAGGACAGCAAAAGCCCTGAGCGAGAGAGAGTTTCGGCCATCATCGGCTGATTCCCTGATTCGAAGCTGTTTGGCTGAGGCTGGTGCGCATTGTGCATAACTTTTCCGTTGTCGGAACTGCATGCTGAACCCGGCTACATTCCGCAAGACCTTTTCTGACGGTAAGAAAAACGCAATGCGGTTGCAGAGTCTTTGATTTTGGGTGTCAACCACCCGCATCGGTCTGTGCTGTTGTATCTTCTCCTCTATTCTCGCGAACTGTCCGAGTTGGGGCAGGAATGGCTCTGCAGTCCAAAGCAGAGGAACACATCGCAGACCCGAGGCTCAAAAAAGGAGGACACGCAAACCGATTGTCCATCGGTCCCGGTCAGGGAAGATGCTTGTAGCCCTGGATGCGTTCCGGGCGGTGCCCTGCAAAAACATTCCGTCAAAGCTCACAACGGGCAGGATTGAACTCGAACACCTTCCTTGCTTCAGCTTCCGGGAGCTGCGTGTCTCAGAATGCGAGAGCAGGTCTCACGTCGGAGCGAAGCAGTTCGACGGTCAAAGAGATGAAAATCAGGTCAAAGTTCAAAGAAGCAAAGCAGTGAACAAGCGGACTCTCCAATCCAGAAGTTTTTATGACAGTTAGTGTCGACAGTGCTAGAATTATGCACAGGATGCCAAGAAACTTGATTGTAAGGAGTCTCGACGCAAGTTAGCTATAGTCGGAAACCAAACTAACACGAGGGGCAGGAAAAACCTCGACCTCCCACAAAGTCTCCCCATAATCCGAGTCTCGTGTCGTCCATGCCCAACTCAACCTCCTGGACTGACCGCACCTGGCATTGACGACTTCTTCGTACCCCAGCCAGGCATTTCAGGAAAGCTTTAGGACTTTCAGGTGGTACAGCTCAAGTAAGAAACCAGAGGTCTGCCAGATCCCACGCTGTCTCGGATCCCGCTGGGATCCGGGGGATGGAAACCGCAAGGCTGGCTCAGTCCGGAATTTCCCCCAATATCAACAAAACCGCGGGTAAGTTCTTATGCACCACCGGCAGTTGCTTGAAAATGGCCCCTGCATGTGTAGTCTCACTCCCGGCATTCTGGCAGGCGTCTGACCCGTGGCTGCAACAACAGAGATCAAAGGGCCTGTCCGGCTCCATCATCAAATCTAGAAGCGGCAACCCCCGATCCTCAAGCCTCAAGCCTCGTGAGTCTACATAGACCCCAACCCCAGGCAAACCGCAAGCTCCGGGTTCCACGCGTTGAGTCCATCCGCCACGGCACGGCTCAAGGTCTCCTTTCCATTGGTAACCTGGCATCATGGATATGGGGAAAACTTGGGAAAGGTTAGAGCTGTAGTACAAGACGCCGAGTGCGGCTCTTTCAGGTTGGCAACGCCTCCAAACGCGGAGCTCAAGTCAAAAGTGGACGGCCTCGGGCTTGCCTTTTCAAGATACAGCCATGACCTCGTAAGTCAAAAGCCCACAACCGTGTTACTGCTGTTACTGCCACTGCTACTGCTAGCACTGCCCCTACTACCATTACGAGGACGACGACGACTCCTGCTACTACTACCAGCATCACCACCAACGACACTGCAGAAACCATTCTAGGAAGCAGCAGGTACTGGCTCCCTGGTCTGCAGAACTGAACCCAGGACCTACATACCCAAACCTGCTGGCAGGACATGCGCATGGCACGGGAGAAGCGGCGGCTTGTCCACGACTACGAAGTCCTGCCCCAGGAGCGACGGCAAACGGGTCGAAGGTTTGGGCACTTGGCGAGGCGGTGCAGATGTGCGTATGCGTGGGTGTGTGTAATATGTATGTGTCTTGTGTATTGTGTATAGTATACTGCGCATTTTGTAGTATGAAATATAGTATGTGATATGATTTATATGTCTGTATGTATGTACGTATGTATGTATGCATGGATGGATGGATGGATGGATAGATGGATGGATGGATGCATGTATGCAGGTATGCATGTATTCAGGTCTGTATATATGTATGTCTGTGTCATGTGTATGTATGTGTGTATGTATGCATGCATGTATGCATGCACGCACACATGACCCTGGATGCATGCATGATGTGAATATACTCATGTTGGTGTGCACACTTACATATGTCTACCTAGAGACGGGCCGCACATGCTATACGCACATATACATATATACACACATATATATATACACATAGAGATGTATGTATATATATATATATATATATCTACGTTTATGTGTGTATATATATATGTGTGTATATATGTGTATTTACGTATACAAACACACATACATATATACACACACAGACAGCACAATACATAGCATATGTGCTCAAACAAATAACCAAAGCGTGTGAGCGGGGGAGAGAGAGAGAGAGAGAGAGAGCGAGCGAGCGAGCGAGCGAGCGAGCGAGCGAGCGAGCGAGAGAGAGAGAGAGAGAGAGAGAGNAGAGAGGGGGGGGGAGGGAGAGAGAAAGCGAGAGAGAGAGAGAGAGAGCAAGCAAGCGATGTGTTGATTCAGCACTGTGCGATTACGCTTCCATCCATCTACTTGCTTCAGTATCCATCGGTCATTATTCGTGGCCTTGTTTGAGAAGGGTGGGCCAGTCACGGGCTACGTGTACCCGAAGCATACACAGTTCGACTGCATACGCAGAGGAAGAAAGAACGCAGAACATAAGAAGCGACACTCCAGCGATTTCCGCCACAATGTGCGTCAAACCGACACGGCAGGGGCTCCAAGTGCTTTGAGAATCCCAGCTTCAGTCCCGATCGACTTTCTTGATCCTTTCGTCCCAGTCATCCAGGTAGCACGTCTTGTAGCGCTCCGGATTCGGGAAAACTCGGAGCACCTGACATGGGAGAGCTAGGCCCTGAGCTGCAAGTAGACAGTCTGGAGTCTGGACTCTCTCTCTTCCACAGCCGAACAGGCAAAAGGGCACTCCTCACCCTCCTTTTGCCAACAGGTTACTTTCAGGATTGTGGGACTTAGTAACTAGGGTCGTAGACAAGATACCTAATACTATAACCAATTAAGCCTATGTCAATTTCATGGCTGGGTGGACTGGTTACAACCTTTGCCTGTGCCAGTGTGCCTGTCTGTCTCCGTCTCACAGTGTCTCTGTCAGCCGCTCCGTGTCAATGCCAGACATACTTCTCCTGCAGCCACAAGTCACAAGCATGCAGTAAGCAGCCGGTGGTGCCGTGTCGTAACGCACTTTCTGCGGCTTCATGATTCGAATCCAGTCCTGCCAGATTTCGTCAACATTGCTTGCGTCCAAAGGCTTCTGGGGATGCCGCTGGCTGCTTTGATCCGTCGTGATCCGCAGCTGAGTTTGGCTCGGGATTCTGCGGGTCAGATCTCCTGCGTGTCAAGAACCCAAGATATCCCTGCAGCTGAGTTCTGTCCCGTTCTTCGAACTCGTCATAGAACCATACTGCACCTGGAGACGCTCAGCTGTGTAGCTGTGAAGCTCGGATGACTCACAGTCTTACCTTGCATGGACCTCCCAGGACATAAGGAGGCGGCCGAGATTGACAAGTCTTGAAGCTGTTTCAGGGGGAATGTCCAGCTCCTCAGCCACCACGACATTCACCGCCTGGCAGGACACAAAATCACCAGCACGTGCTATCGAACAAGGCTCGGCAGCCTGCTGGGTCTGAAGCCCGAAACACCCTCTTGGGCACAGAGCAACTCCGCATGGAAACATGTCGACACCTGAAGCCTGGAGAACCTCGCAGCAAGGCATTCCTAGATGTCCCAGTCCACCTAAGTGCTCACACGTCGGGTGCCTCCTGCTCAGGGCCATCCCACCTGCAAACCAAACAGGGCTCCATGTTTGAAGCTGGTAAGACGTGAGACACATGGCCAAATCGTACATATTCCGAGCTCATACTCCGCAAAACATGGCATTCCAAGTCCACGATTCCTTTTTCAGACATTGCAGCGGACTGACGGTTGAGCCGGGGTAATACGCGAAACATCATCTGCCAGCTACGCATACAGCTTTACCCGGTTGATGACGACGAACAGCGGGCCGCCACAACAGCTTCAAGCAAAACCAGCAGCGCACGAAGGAGACCACTGCGAACCCACAAATGCTGGGGCCTGTTTCTATTCTGGTGGCCGAGGCCGGGTGTTGAAACCAAGACACACACAACATCGCACAGGTCCCTATCTCTGATCGAGCAGGAAGCAGTAGTGCCACGCCATAAAGAAAAAGACATGCAGAAGGCAAACAGATGACTCCACCACGAGCCTAAGCTGAAGTCATCGGGAAATTTGGGAAGGCGAGCACCAAGCCCTTCTCCCTAACCTGACCCAAATGCCACGCACCTGCCTCTCTCTGATTTCGACGTAGGCATTGGGGCTGCTGGGGCCAGTCCCTACATCGTCGCCGATGCGATGCCGGTGCCGATCCTCATGAATCGGACTACTGAACTTGGGGGTTTCAGCCTCAATCAGCCACCGCTGTTCATGGCGATTGGATCCTACCTTGCCAGGTTTGTTCCTGAAGTGAGGGCTCATGGCGTACGATCTCCGTGCGACGATGCCAGAAGACGACTTGCAAAAAACACCTTTCAGCTGCGGTCTTCATTTTTCTAAGCGTGCCTAACCACTGATTGGTTGCCACAGCCGAAACTCTAAGAACTCTGCACCCTACCGCCACAATCTCTGACCCGAGAATTCGGACGTGCCTGCTGCGCGCGTTCTCTGGCCGCCCGCCGAGCATCATCTACCCACGACTTTGCCACCATCTCCTGCAGCCGCCAATGTTGTGCACTTAAACGTTCTGCTCGTATGCATCATGCAACATGCATCGTATATGTGGAGCTGACATACGTACGAAAACACACATGGTCGCAATTATCTGGATATGCTTATACGTTTGCACCTGCTGCGGCATCCTCGGCTTCGGTCTCATGGTGCCAGCAGAACAACCCCCTTCAATCCGTCATGGTTAAAGACTGTCTCTTCCACCGCAAGGCCTTCTCTCTGGCCGGAGCCAAAGCGAAGGAACCTCAGACACCGGAGGCCAATCAGTCTATAACTCGGTCAGTTCTCGGTGCAGCCAGTCGACTCTCTTCCTTATGTTGGATGCTTCACTTATGGTACCCTGCAACCGTCAGATGTGCTGGCACGAAATGATGGTCCACGTCTCTGCATACCACAGACTACCTTTTACCAAGCCCGCTCCAGGGAAACCGAAGATGCTCTGAGGCAAGCGGCTCCAGGGATTTTTGCCGTGATCGCGTTCCCAATCCTCTTCATCCTCAAAAGCGAGAAACTCGGAAAACTTAGGCTCAAGAACAGCTTGACGGGTCCAGTTGCCAGGGTGGGATGGGCCGAAGCACAAAGTGTTTCAAGGGAGTTTATCTCACAACACCAACCTGTTCTGGGTTGTCGTTCTGGATTGAAGATCAGATGGGTAACTGTGCAACCGAAGCGGATCCTACATCCTCAGACTCAACTCCGAAAGATACCTGCATCCTCGGAAGTTCAGCTCCTGGCTAGTTATAGTGTGCAGAGGGAGGTAAGTCTTACTGGCTATTACCTGCATGCACACTGCACAGCATTTCCAGGCCTCGTGCTGCAAATAAACACGATGAGCACACACGTGCACATGTACACACATACACACATACACACATACACACACACATACATACATACATACATACATACATACATGAGTACTTACTTACATACATATTAACATAGCAAAGCTTAACTTAACTTAGCAATACATCACCTCACATACATACATACATACATACATGCATCCATGCATGCATGCATGCATGCATGCATGCATGCGCACGTACATACAAGGCATACACACATACAGGCCGACACTCATACATATTTACATACATACCTAATTACCTACCTACGCACATATGCCCGTATGCACCTGCTGTGTACATATATGTGCATTTTGCATAGAACTAGAAATATAAGTACCAATATAAATACACAAATGAATACACATATAGAGAGAGAATATGTATATATATATATATACACGTGATGTGCAAATATGCGATCGCCAGCACACCGTAGCTTTCAGCAACCAGCTAGCTGTTTGACAGCGATCCGTTGGCATGGTGTTGCCAAGCATACTTTAGGGGCATTGTTTGCGGTTTCGGCACGCCTGCTCCTGCCGGCTATACTTTCCCAGGGCGATCATTGGACGCCAACAGCATCATACGTGCCACAAACTTCTTCTGCGCTTAAACTAGCATTGGGGCACAGAGCCCCCAAAACCCAAGCAGAGACCTCTTCACACTCCACAGGACAGGAACCTGAACACCCTTAAGCCCCACCCGCAAACACCAGCAATTCGAGATCGGTGCCCACTTCACTCTTTTGAGGCTTTTCGGACGGATGCTTCGCTTGCCCTGCCGAGTGCACAAGTCCAGAGTTCAGGATTTCTGCATCCCATTGTAATGTTAGTGTCACACTTTTGAAGATTGTGCAGCAAAGGTTGCTAGCGTGATTACAGCAGCACCACATGGATGGTCTGAGTAGTGACACAGTGTGCGCAACTGGTAAGACTCACAACACCATGGCCAGAGGACGCGAACAGCTGTAACAACAGTCCACACGGCCGTTGTAGCCCAGTCATCAACATCACCACGGTGGTGGTTGCGATGACACAAACGACGAGAAAGGGCTGTGTACAGTGATGCCACAGTCTAAGACAAAGGCGTGTGCACGAACAAGCGCAGTGAAAACTTACATCGCAAGAACACATCAGCGGCAGCAAAGCCTTCGGGCGCTTCACAGGCATGACCTCAGCAAGCGACAGATCGGGCGGCCTCTTCCGCATCACCAAAAACAGTCCCGTGAACCAGAGTATCGCAGCCGGACAACCCCGTCTCGAATGATCATGTTGACCATTATCAACCATAACGCCATAAGGATCAATTCTGCAATGTGTCGCAATCGGGACGTTGAGAGTGCAGGCTGCGCAAGGACTGCAGCCCCATGTTTGAACAGTCCATCTCGGCTCCCCGCCCATTCTTCTCGGAGCTTGTCTTCGGGAAGGACCCTCTCAATCTCCATCTTCTGTCGAACCTAAGGCTCTCATGGGCAATTGCTCCTGTTTTCCAGCCAGACGGGAGGCTCGGAAGATCAAACCCCGCAGAAACAGAAATGAGGCGAGCCTGAATCGAGGGATCGTCTTCATCTTCCTGTCCACATGCCAGAGCTTCACGATTCAACTTCGCTTCAGCCGAAAATGAATAAAGAGTGCACAGGAAGCTTTGATACTTTGTCTTGACGCGGTGGTGCTAGCAATGGTGCCGGACATGCCAGTAAGGAAGGGCAGTGGCAGTGGCTGGCATTGTACCTACTTATATACTTCCAAGTCGCGAACATGAAGTACGTACCACCTTTGTGCTTGTGACTTTACGCTGCCCACGCCCCGAAACGACCCACCATGCAGCAAGAATCGGTGCCTCATCCGTGGCACTCTCGTCCACATCCGGATCCTACCGTGGAATCACTTTGGGAACAATCCTCAAATATCCTCAACCAGTTCCCAAAACCTGCGTGGCCTAAGCTTCACTCTGACGATTCCTATCACGCGGACTATCACCATAAGCATCACCGTCATCAGCACAAACACCTTCGCCATCTGGAATGCAGTCACCATCAACGGAACCATCACCGCAGTCAGACATTGCCGTCATCGTCTTCCTCCAACTCAGCATGATCGTTGTCACTATGTTCGCTCGTCGCCATCATCATCATCATCATCTTCTTCTTCTTCTTCATCAACATCATCATCATCGCCATCATTGCTATGGCAAGCATGCATCCTGCTGAATTCTAGGCAAACCGAAGCCGAGTTCTTGCTACGGCTGCGATCAGTTTTTGCTGCTGCATTGAGATTAGAAGGCCAGTCCATGACAAGTCCTAGGCTTTGGGGTTTAGGGTTTTTTCTAGGGACCTCGAGAGTCGTCGCTGATGCCTGGAGAGCGGACCGCCCTCGAGCACCTCGAGCGAAACACTTTATCAGAAATCTGCAGCTTTGGGATTCCAGGTTTAGAGCATTGGGCATTGGGGGTCATGAAGGCCGCTCCGAGTAAAGGAAAGCCTTATAAAGAGAGTCTGCCTGATAGCCATTTTGGGCAAGCCATGGAGGATTTTCTCAAGTGCCAGAAACCACCACGTTGACTGTCGCCGGGGCCCGTCTACCGTCCGAGGAAGTACTGATTCGAAATGGTGCGGAAGTAGCCATGCTTACCCTCATCTGAGGTCTGCGCCGGAGGCATCACCGATGCCTCTCCTGTGCGCACAGTAACCATCTATCTGATTAAGGTATACTTTCGAACCTTCCTGTGCTGGAAGGCAAGGTGCTGTTTGAACCGAAAACTCTATGGTAGAGTGCGGCGAGCTCCAGACACAACCTGTAGAACAAGGCTTGGATGACTTCCGCGAGAGACACCAGGTGGCCAAGACTGGGTAAGACTTGTACTGACCCATACTGCTGCCTGACAGAGTAACGAACTAACTGCAGAATCAAGCCTTGCCAAGATCCGGTGGAAAAGATCCCAGGAAGGCTAAACAATGCGATACAGCTGCTACTAGACGACGGCTGCTACCTAGACTTAGACCTACGACTCCAGATACGACGACGCCTGCTGCTGCTACTACTGCTGCTGCTACAGATAGTGCTACTGCTTCTGCCAATAGCTGCTACCTGCTCCTGCCACCACAATGCGCCACACCTAAACACCCGAAGCTAAAGCCACCTCCGTGCCGAGCGATGCGGCCGTCGCGCACGGCCAACGACAGTGGCGGCCTCGGCTATGCCAGAGTTCCCAAGCGGGCACTAGCCCCATCAAGACACAATGCTGCTGCGATGGCTCCAAGATTGGGCTGGCGAGACAGCAACATGGCTGAGGCTGCAACTCCCAATCCGACCACCAGCAGTTTGGCTGAGGCTGAGAATTGCGAGCCTGCGGCGTTGTACTTGCGGCTGTGCTGTTGTGTGGCCTGAACCCCCAAGACCGAGATTCCCAAGAGCCGACATCATGGGTGACTCACGTTGCACCCCGACACCCAATGAAAAGAGGAACGACCGTGAAGCATCATCTTCAGATATCGTGAGAAGCAGAGACGGCCATGAGCGGCTCGTCTGGCTGTTGGGCAGATTACCAAAAGGCTTGTAGCTTCACATGGAAGTGGTGAGGCCTCGGTGGGGTTACCGAACGTTGTGATCGTGACAACCCTGGTGATTTTGGTGATGAAGACGCTGCTGATGCTGCTGCTGCTGATGCTGATGATGATGGTCATGATGACCATGAAGACGATGATGCTGATGATGCTGATGCGACGACGATGATGATGACGACAGTAATGATGATAGATGGAGGGATGGAACACGATGACAGCGATGATGGCATGCTGGTGATGAGAAGGACCATGATCATGACGATATCCAGTGATCGTGAAGGCAACGACGATGATGCAGACAATCGCGGCTGCTACGATGACGACGACCATGATGACCCTGGCTAACAATCATGATGCATGTAATGGTGATCGCTATGACGACGATGATTTGGTGATGACTGCGATGACGATGATGATCTGGGTCATGGCAACTTCGATGGGCACGATGAGACATGGTGATGGAGATTGCAATTACTTTGACTGATGATTACTCGGCTGGTGATGCCGCATATGAACAAGCTGATGACTTGGGCTGCATGCGGCTATGATGACGTTGGTACTTCACAACACCCCCTCCCCACCCCTCAGAAAAGGAAAAAACATGAATTCACTGCTGCGGCCTGCGGCGCATGCAAGACTTCGGTATGGCCTTTCTGGGTCAGAGTCGGGCCAGTCGGGTCACGGGGGTCATCGTCGAGCTGTGACAGGATTGAACTCCATGAAGATAACAGTCAACAGTGCCCACGATGATGACAGTAAGTACCTCCATGATATCTGATAGCGCGAGGTGTTGCTGTATTCTTGCTACGATCCGCCTTGTTATTTATGCTGTTGCGGGCTGCCACGATGACGAAGACAAGGACGACGACGAGAAAGGAACCTTTTCTCACCAATTGAGGGCCACACTGGCATTACATGAAGAGTTGTAGTTTGATCACGGGCGAGGGTATGACATGACGGATGGCGAGCGCCACACGTCCACACTCCACAATTTCTTGACTCATCCGTGAAGGTCGCCATAAGCACCCAGAGGGTGTGGACAGTGGAGGAGTACAAGAGTAGACATGTCCAATTGGGCAGTGAACCCAAACACTGAAATCCGAAGGCGGTGAAGACGGCGAAAGGCCGACCTGCGAAGTACGGCAGCCGTGTGGCTCGGCGGGCGCGGAGCCTGAAGAATGGCGTCCGGTACCGGTGCCGTTTGTGGTCACAGCAATAGCAGGACAGTGGGAATGTTGCTTACGGAGCACAGCCAAGAGCAGTAACAACGACAACCACGGTAGGAGTGAAAATCAGGATGACAAAAACGGGTGTGACGCGAGGTTTAACAGGTAATCAGGACATGAACCGAATGAGACCTAGCACAGCAACCCTGACGGTGGTGTGCATGGAAGCGATATCTTATACTATTTACTATTTCCGTAGGAGCACGACGCCGCATTTAAACATAGTGCCTGGTACTGCCGATCAACGCGGGGCAGGACTTACTCCAACGGCAGTAAGCCATGACAAAAGCGACCGTCGCAGCGGCCAACTGCAGTGTCGGGTGAGATGTTCTTGCATCCTAAGAAGTATCGGCATTGGTAACCCTGGTAAGATGTCATTAGCAGCTTTGGTCATCGCAGCATCAATGCCAGGAGCAACGGTATGAAAAGCTGGAATAAATTTCATGCTTGATCTAAGAAGATTAATAAGAAAACAAGCAACCGACAACAATGCATTCGGACTGGGCTTTCAGTATCGGCTGCGGGATCTTGGTGACAAGATGTGAACTGCAGAACAAACACACGAGCACGACTGGTCACAATGGTAAGAGCATGTGCGACAATATAAGAGTAAAGAAGAACTGGGCGAACAAGGGCCTGCCGTACTGCTTGGATTTCCATGATGCACACCCGTCAGTTGTCAAATGATCCTGCGACTGACCTGTAGTGCATCCACTTTGTTTGTATGTCTGCTTCGTTGAATTTGTTTGGCTTGCGAAAGCACTACCGGATTAACCTGTCAACGGAGACTAATAAGTTAAGTCGTTGGGTAAGTCTCATGTGTTCGCACTGCAGCCTTGTCGTGACACGTATCACTGCTGAAGCCTTGATGCTGCAGGAGTTGCTTCAACGAGCAGCCCCGCTAGTCGCGCACAGAGCCCGAATAAATCCACCACGTCATTTCTGTATAGTCGCTGGCGCCGGACACAAATTTTCGATTCAACAGTGGTCCACTGCCCTGTACACATTCTAGCTTGCCAAGGCTGTACTTCAGCGGCGTTGCATGGAGGCTGCCTTCGAAATCACGAATACGAATGCAGCATTCAGCCGATGCTACGGATGAGCACCACCACTGTGACTAATCTTGCTCCAGGACAAACAGCAGAGAACCAGCGGCTCTACTGCAAACACACCAGCGGCAGTAACATGCCGCTGTAGCAACCGGGTCTCCTGGCGAATTGTTAAAGGCTTCGAGAAAAGGGAAACCTGCCCGAAGCGCCGCAGCTGCCGCAAGTCCTGCGCTCTGCAAAGGATGAAAGATGCCAGACAAAGTCCCCTAGCTGGACTCCTAGAGCCGGAATATGCGCTTTGCGCGCAGTGAAGCTATGCCGCTATGGCATCTATTTTTGGAAGAAAACCAGGAAATCCCGCCCAAGACTCCGTTGCCCAAAACTCTCACCAACGCTGCCCGCATCCTAGCCGTCCAGCTCTGCAACAACAGAATACTTCAACCCTTAATCTCGAATCTACAACCCTGAAGGATCCCATTCTTGAGGGCCGCAGATGTAAGCCTGTTTCCTCATGCGGGGTTGACACTTCGGGATCTGAGCCACTGATCTAACAACCAAACCTCTTTTTCACGGTCGTGTTGCCGGATGTGCCGCTACCATAACTCTAAAACTCAACACGAAAGCTCATAGCACGGAGAAATGAGCTACCGAATCCGGCTTCAGTTCATGGGTTGAGGATTTGATGCATCTCCAAGGTATGCCTTGTTTGGCAGTCTAAGCTCCTGGTGAACTAGCCTTTAAAGCTTGCACTCTCTTGACAGCACCTGTGCTATGTACAAAACTTTACAGGCGTGGGTGAAACTAGGCTGCTATGTCGGCTTCGAATCTGAAGAGTGACCATCTCGTTGCCGGGGAATGAGAAGATGAGGGCAAAGGTACCGGAGACCTGCCGTTGGTTTGCGTTGAGGGAGCGCTCAAAGTCCGGCGCTAGGCGGAGCTACAAACCCGGTTCTTTTGGATCTTCAAGGGCTGTCTGAGAAACTCCCATTCCTCCCTGACCCCACCTGGAAGACAAAGTGCGGCGTAGAGGTCTCAGCTAGCCGCCTAATGAAAGGATCCAGTGATCCTGTCTCCAGTATCAAGTTGTTAAGCATGAAGCTGTTGATGCAATTTGGATGACTTCGAACGAAATCTCGCTGATACTGCAGCAGCTCTGGAACGCCATGCCAGATGGAGCTGTAGACGCGATCCTCGACAAAGTGCATCTGCATAGGCGTCCGCTCCCCGACACCATCGTCGGGCAACGTGACCCATTGAGCGGCGATGCAGTCCTCAGTGCTCCGAGTATGACCTGAACATTGGAGCACCAACCGTTGTAGCTTCTCAAGGCCTGCTGTTGTCAGCACGGCTCAGATGGATGCTTACTTGGATCTTTATGCCTTGGAACCACAACACAAACCAGTTGCCGTTCTATCCTGCCGCCGACTTCGTACAAGATTCCGGTTGCGGAGGCCAAGGATATGGCTCACCTGGCATGCTTCGGTTGGACAAAGAGACAGAAGAGAGCGAGAGAGAGAGAGAGAGAGAGAAAGAGGGACAGAGATAGAGAGAGAGAGAGACAGAGAGAGAGAGGAGGGAAAGAGGGAGGGAGGGAGATAGATAACACAAGAGGGAGGGAGGGAGGGAGGGAGAGAGAGAGAGAGAGAGACAGAAAAACAATGAACACAAATCAAGTCTCGTGGAACGTATGTACGTACTTCGTGACTTTCTTGCGGTCTGCAGCGTCAATGTCAATGCCGGGCCCACTTTCAGGAACTGCCGCGCATTTGCTCGCATGCCGTACATCCCACGTTTGTGAATTCCGTTTTTCCGGCAAGCAGAGTCCGTGGGCTCCCGGGAGAGGAAGAAAGCCGGAGCTCACTTGGGGCGCTGGGAGGGTTGTCGGGCGAACATGTCAAAATCTTTACATTTGTTCCGGCCGTCTCCGAGACATGGATTCGGATTGAGAGTGAAGGATGGGATTCCATCAGAATCTGACTGCTTGCTTGAGGCATGTAACAAAGTCGGCTTCGGATTCACAGCTCCATGATGTCTAACAAAGCTCTGGCTACCGTTCGTCGACCGCAAACGGATGTCAAGTAGTAGTTCAGTTCCTTTGGTGATCACCCAACGGAAAAACAGAGAACCACTGAAGCCGGCTGCCTCTGGGAACGGCAGCAAGGACTTTGATGGCAAAGTCTCGTGCTGCTGAGGCGTTGGCCACGGCAAAGGTGCTCCTCCCAGCCACTTGCACCCGTGATCTACGCAACCCTCTGGATTGAAATTTTGGTTGGCAACACAAAGAGACTGCAAAACTTCCGTCTTCCGAATTGCAGCCCCGAGTCTTCCACCAAGTTTCTCTCCTCGAGTGGGTGCGAAACTGCTGTTAAACGAATCTAGAAACTTCGCAAGTGGTTTGCAGTTCTACCAAAAGTTTAGGGGGAAGGAGAAGCCGCGAGATTCTGCTAAGTTGTGGGTGCCGAACTGCCTGACGCACCCCTGATCATTTTCGTAAATCCTAAACCCTCGATCCTGCCCCCCCNCCCGCACCCCCGCTCTTTTTCCTAAATCCTAACCCCCCGGTCCGCCCCCCCCCCCCCCCCCATGGTCAAGCTTCATCTCTGGGCCCTCGGAACCTCGACAATGGTCTGGATCTTCGGTTCTCCTGGACTCCAACAGCTCCTCGGCTGCGAGCTTTGAGGCTTGTCCTTTGCTCTCGGCGCCGAGCGCCTCCGGACTTCAGTGTCTACGTGAAGCATGCAGATAGGAGATGCAATCTGTGTACAGTATAATGGCGTAGATCCCAAACAAAAGACATCCGGAGACCCCGTAAGGTTCAAACTGAGTGCCACACTGCGGCAGCTACGAGCGATATGAAGGTCAAGGCCAAAACAGAATGACCATGCCCACGCATGGCACTGTGCAGGGCGATTTGACAAGGTCGGACTGGCCCGAGCAGGCCTGCTGAAAGAACGCAGTCTTAGTCAAGATGTGTACCGTGCCATAGCATGGAGCCGCGGACGCCCCCAATGCACACCCCCCGAGAGCATCTCGAGAGAACAGCGATTTAGTCTCAACGTAGCTGCCATACACACAAATCTTCACGGAACATGATACAATATTCATCTGTGACGTCGCGCATCTCACATATCTGAAAGCACAAATGGCGTACATGTTTTCGTGTGTATAGTACGTAGTGTTGAGGAGTGGTATGACCTGACACGATGTGTGCTACCTCGCCATGATGTGCTGTCAGATGATGTTGTATGCTACTATGCTGTTTCGAAGACGGAGCGAGTACTAATGGATAGAGAGAGAGAGAGACAGAGACAAAAAAGAAGGCTCGTCACTCACACAAGGAATCCACCTCCGACCGCGAATCGAGCAGAGCAGTAGGCAGACTAGGCGCTTGTGTCAGAAGTCTTGGAGACAAGAGGTCTGCATGCCATTCAACCGTCCAGGTAGTATTCGGGATGTACGCCCGGATAACTTTGCAGTTCCAGCTTTCACTAGCCAGCTTCGGAATGTAGTACTGGAAGGACTGGTTGTCCTCCTGAGACAATTCGGGTTAATGGCTTTCGTGAAACCCTGAAATCTTCGAGCTTCGGGGCTGCTCACAAGCAACTTCCTTCGTGCTCCGACACATTGCACTCCACATTCACGCCAGGGTGCAAACATGCGAAATTCATTGCAATTTCCGCTGAAACCATCTGGCGGCGAAACTGCAGCACAACCTCAACCCCGCTCTCCGCTCTCCCCGTGCCGTGTCCTGAAAATGATCAGCTCTCATCGTGTCGACCTTCAGGCCGACGTGGAAGTCCGTCCACGGGCTGTAGAGCTGCTGCCGATGCATTACCTTCGGGGAGTATACATCAGAGCCTGAACTTACAGCACTGGGAAGAACAGCTTGGGAACTCTCGGTCTTGCAGCTCATCGCTCACTCGGAGTGGGAATCCCCAGATGACTCAAGATCCAGAAACCCGGGGCGACCAGGACTCTGAAGCCAAGCCCGAGGCCCCAAACGCAAGCAAGAGGGCTGAATCCCATGACAGCTCTGCCGCTTTCACAAAGTCCTGCATGGCCAGGCGTTCAGTGCTCCTGTCTCCGGCCACCCGGCAAGGGCGTTGGACGGGACTAACCAGCGATTGAACATTCATTTGCAAATGGTATGTAGGCGGTTCTATGGATGCTATAACGCTACGATGTGGATCCCAAGCAAGTAGACGCTCACATCCCATCTCGACTCGTAGAGCGGCCACTGCTCACATCCCATGTCCCTCAAAACAGACACATTCGGATGCAAGGGAGCAATCTTTTCGCTCGGTAGAGCTGAGTTTAGGGGGTGCAGATGCGAGGAGGACAGCACACCGGCGCACACTGCAGCTGGAGTTTGGAGCCAATTTCGCTGGTTGAGGGCTCTCTACTCAATCCGAGACGAAACATGTCCTGTCCCTTGGTACCTGTATCCCAACTCGGAGCATTACTAGCATGCGAAAACGAACCCATCCCATCAGAAGGAAGGTTCCGACTTCGCTTAATCGGAGCCCAGAAAATCTTCAGCGCTTCGTGGAGCTTTGAGGAGCCCGTTTCCGGCCTCGAACTTGGCGTCTTGAAGAAGTGCAGCTGCTTTATCGGGCCCTCCTTAATCACATGGTTCCCGCACAAAAAAATCGGAAAGCTTGCGTCCCGTTTGGGGTAGCTTCCGAGCGGAGGGTGACTAGTCCCTTGCTTGCGGGTGGGCGGGTGTATTGATAAGCAGGGACAACAGCGACAACTCCTGGATGGTGATTTTGGGCTCTGCTTGGGCGGGGCATTCTTCGGTCAAGCGTCAGAATCCTGGACCTGAACTGCAGAAGCCTCCTCCGATTCTGCCAGGCCGATGAGGTTCAGGCGGCTCCCAGAGGACTCTGCAGGCAGAGCTTGGGAGGTGCTGTATCTCCTCAGTTTCGGAAAGTTGGAGGATGGGATGTGGGCTGCTTCAATTCATGGACTCCCCAAACAAAGACCAGCCGCAGCCACCAGGCGGCCGAGCGTGCAGGGTCAGTTGAGTAGAAGCTATGGCCCAGGGGTTTCAGAGAGGGAGTAGAAGCTGCAAGTTTCACCTGCGTCTGGAGAAGCACCACCTGAAGCTGCGGCGCTGTTGCAGGTGTCGTTTGCTTGATGAGAGGCTGGGTTTGGACAGGAGCCAGCCTTTACTTCGTCCTCTTCGCACGCATCGCCACGTGCCCAGAAGGTGAGGGAGCCGAACACCAGTGCGACCAGGAAGGCCGGCATGGACCACCATCAGTTCAGCTGGCAGGTGCTAATTATGTGCACAAAAGAGCAGTCTTCGGACTTTTCAGATGAGGGTGGCAGCTCGCAGTAAACCTCACATTATAGTGATACTGTAGACATCTTGAGCTTCAAGTCTTTGCACCATCTGAACACATCAACCCCTTTACAGCTTACCGTGTTGCATCTTCCTTTGTCTAAACAGCTTGGGGTTGGCCTCAGGCTTGTAAATTACATGCTGCGGCTTGGCTCTGCACCATTCGATGCGTTTCTTCCAGGGTTTCTCTGCCCATCCCACCCAAGCCTGCAATTGGTGGCGCTCGTCAGAAACCTCAGACTTCCCCCGAAGCATACACTCGTATGTCACAGCTTGTGATGACTATTTCTATACTCATTCTACTCTCTATGTATCATAACTGCTCCTGTTTGCTCCGCTACAAAATGTACCTTCGAGTGGAATTTCCTCTTCTGCGGACTTGCGTAGTCGGAACCCCAATGCGCCCCTGGGCCCAACCCTAATCGCCATGGCTGCGGAGACTCTGGAGGGTCCAGGCCCTTTTGCATCTTGCTTGCGAACAGTGCAGCGTGTCTGACACAGCGCTCTTTACACAGCCTTGTGCTCATCGCAAGGTCGGCTTTGGTCCTCCTTCTGGACTTCAAAAGCTGTCAAAAGGCCTGTACATTAGGATTCAATCCTCTCACGCAATCCAGAATCCTCAACCGCTGCTGAAGGCGCACATATGATCACAGCCGAAATTTTCAGGTTCAGACTTCATGGCAACGGTCAGGAAGGCCGCGTCAAGGCCGCAGATGAATCTAGAGCGAATGCATCACATTCTGCGACGTAGTCTTCGTATCGACTCAGTGCCACCAGCAATCAGTCTATCACACTAAATTAAATCTCTTGGCTGGATGTACTTAGTTCAGACTAGGAGGAGAAAAATCATAGACTGCAGCCCGTCCTAGTCCCATCAGCAGCAATGAAAGTAGCAAACAGAATAACTGCGCAGTCCTCCACGAAAATACGATGGCCCATGCCGAAGAGGCAGCCACTCGGGCATGCTTCCAGAAAGATTGTACGTTTTCCGAACGGTTGCAGTCTAATCAGTCTGTCAGACTTGAAGCGACACGAACTTTTGAAGTATGCGGGCTTTTTATGCAAGTAACTTACTCAACTATCCGATGCAGTGGTTAGACATGGGTTACGTCCACACCACGGTCACGCTAAGTACAAAACCTCACCGGTTTTGGTGAAACAACGCTGACATGTTGGCTGTGTATCTGGAGGGTCACCATCTCATTGCCCGGAAAAGAGAAGACTAGGGCATAGACATCGGAGACCTGCAAAGTCATGTTGGTTCCTACGAACATTCCGAAGCTGATCCAAGGCAACTTTGTTTCGGATATCGAGGAGCTCTTGCCTTGAAGACAAAGTGCGGCGTAGAGGTCGCAGCTAGGCGTCTAATAAAGGGATCCAGTGATCGTGTCTCCAAGACCAGACTGTTGAGCATGAAGCTGTTGATGCAGTCTGGATGGCTGCGAACAAACTCTCGCTGATGTCGAAGGAGCTCAGGAAGGTCGTGCAAGGTGCAGCTGTAGACAGGATTCTCGACAAAGTGCATCTGCAATGCCCTCCACTCCTCGCCATCGTAAGGCAGAGTGACCCACTGGGCGGCTAGGCAGTCCTCACTTGTGCCGTGCTGCAGTAGAAAGCCGGGTATAAGAGTCGAGAGCTAAACATATCACATAGTACAGTATAGACTCTTCATGTTACATGTCTGTCGTGGACCAAGGCAGCAAATACAGCTGATTCGTTCCTTGTGTTTATCAATTTCTTCTTGCAGCAGCCCAATGTCTGCACTCACCATTATGCCGCAGGCCCGTGTCCGCAAAAGAGCACAGAAACTACATGCTGCTGAATGCGAAATGCAGCATTGGAAACTTAATAGGGTCTATAAACAGGAAGTGCCTTAAGATATCGCGTGACCGTATGTCTCGGCAGTGCATTCAGAACAAGTTTCCGGACGCGGTGGCCACGGAAACGGCTGGCCTGACGTGAAGGAGGGCTCTTTCAAAGGTATTCCTTGTCTACAGGCCTCGAGGTCGTCATGCGCAAGGCAAACGAACAAACAAAATCTCGCACGTTGCAGCCACAAACTTTCAAATTGTCCCCTTATGTAGACATCCCACTCCCAGAGCCCTTTTTCCGCATGTGGTCCGAACCCACCCAGGGTCTGCGGTCGAAGCAGACGTTTGCAACAGTACAAGGACTCGTCCACAGGCTATGAAAAGCAGGCGTCTACCACTCCTTGGGATTACAATACCTTTTCTGGACCCTGGAAGTGCATCGCACAGAGTGTCGCCTGCAGGCGCGGCTCCGAGGACCTGGATGGCAAAGTCCCGAGCAAGGGAGGCATTGGCCACACCAAAAGTGCTCCTCACTGTCAATGATCGTGATGGACCCTTGACCCTCACAGGTTTTGGTTGCAAGCCTGTGAGCCCATACCATACTGATTGATTCCTAACGTCACTGAAGGGTCGAAAGCAATCTGCTGTCTTGCCAATGCTACTATGATCTCGGTGAGCCGTATATTATATGCAACAACGAGAAAGTCTTCCGACGATATCCGACCAGATGTCTTCCACCATGTATCTCTCCTTGGCTGTCGTGCTGCGGTAGGAATCGAGATGACACGCTGCCATTCCCCACACCGCATGAGCTATGAACCTTACAAAAGCCTCTACTATATAACATGGTATAAGTATGATACAGATATATTGACAATATTACTGTTATTACTGCTGTTATGATTATGACGATGATTATGATTGTCACTGTGATTATGACTATGATTATTACTATGGTTGTACATATATATATATATGTATGTCTCTGTATGTGTATTATATATATGTGCGTCCTCAACTCCAAAGAATCCTGGTCGCCAGGCCGCTTATCTCTATCGTCCTGGCCCCGGCAGTGGTCCGGATCTTTTGTTTGCCAGGCCTCGTTGAGCTCCTGCGCCGCTTTGAGGCTGCCAGCATGCTCACATTGAATGAGGAGTATGAGAACTATCGATAAACCCCTAAACCCTAAAGCCTCACATTTTCAGAAGTATTATAACTATCGCTATCACAATCACCATCATCATCACCTATCATAATCATTATCATTGACACTGCCGGTGCCAATTGCCAATAGTCATTGCCAATGCCAGGTCCCCTATCACCCACTACCGTTACCATTGCCAATACCATAGCCATTCTCAATCTCAATCTCATTCTCAATCTCACCCCCCTTCTCAATTTATATATATATAAATACATATACATATACATATGCTTATATATGGTAGCCCCCCCCCACGAGTTATCTACCAGTTTTGGTGTAAATACTAATACTGTGTATTCCCCTGACCCGCAGTTGAAAAGACCACTCTGTGTGTGCGTATGTGTGTACCTCGAACCCTAGTATGTGGGGGTGTGTGTGTTTAGGGCAATGAGAGCAGTCCCGATGCATCCTGATTTTTGAAATACAATCCACCGGTGAGGCCTATTGATTTCAATAGGCCTAATTATTGAATTCAATAGAGCTGTCGGATTCAAGATCCAAGATTCAAGATGTCACAGAGAACTTTCCCAGGGCATCTTGAATCTTGGATCTTGAATCCGCCAGCCAATAGGCCTATTGAATTCAATAGACCTCACCGGTGGATTGAACTTCAAAAAACTCGGGATGCATCGGGACTGCCCTCATTGCCCGAAACACGTGCGTAAGCATGTGCTCTGGTCTCCGTTGCATTGTTGTAGTTCTGCAGTAAGGTTCCTCCAATATAGGATGTCCGCGTAGGGCTGTAAGGTATTAGAAATCAACACCACTGGATTGTGCCAGTTTTTTTTTGGCAGTGCACAATGCACGGCCCCCTACGAGAGAAGCCGACAAGCCCTGGTGCAACGTGTTTGATCACGGGAATATCTTTCTGGCTAGAGGAAATACAGGGTTTCTGCGCCTAACACACATATATATAGTTAATTATTTCTCAACCATGTAGTAACGGCCGCAGCAAAAACCAATAAACTGCAGCAATATTGCATAGTTGAGTACATATACACAAGCATGGCCGCTTGACTTTGCATCAGATCAAGTATACAGTGTCATAAGGTGTCGCCCCTTACACAGACCAATTATGACCCGATGCTCAGATGAAAAATACGCGCATACAGGCACATTCCAGATAGCATTGCATGTACCCACGGAGTCTTAACCCCTTATAAAGAAGAAAATATCTAAAACCAAATGCTTTTACAAATCTACCTACGTTTGTAGTGCTAGTATTGATGTTTTGCCTAGTTCGTTTGCATAAAATTCATATCTACATATCTACATGGGGGTTTTTGTGTTTGTGTCGCATGTGAGACCTGGTGATATACTGATATACAAAATCATGATGCAACAAGAAGAAGTTCGCATTTGGGAGCTTAGGGCGGCTAAGATAAGACAAAACATAGAAAGACAAGGAGCTGCATATATGCACATGTACCATGGCATCTCGTGCGTTGCCGCCTCAATGTGCTTCGGGATTCCTTGTGTTTTGACTCGGGGTGCAAAGTCTTTGCTGCATACTCTGGTGCCTATTACGGGTTGCTGCAATACTATATATGCATGCACGCCACGCATACACAAGTAGTAGCAACCGCAACACTGGCCGTCGAATTGAACTCTTGTATAGTTGATTACAGAGGCCGCTGGCATTTTCGTAAGATATAGCATATAGGATAGCTTTAAGGTGTTGAAGTTAAGGGCTGTGGGCCCAAGATTTTTGTTCTAGCAGGGAGTGTAGTCCAGAGTTTTGACAGATCCAAAGCAGAGAAGCCAATACGCCTTTGCAGGGGTCCATGCACCTACAAAAAGGCTTCTGTGGGGATGTTATTGAAGACAACGACGACAAGCCAAAAATGCTGAGAGGCATGTGCTTCAGAAGCCGGAATTTTAAACACTAAACAGGTGAAGGCTCCTCTTTCTCCAAATCGTAGAATTCCGCCAGCCACTCCACCGTCCAGGTGGTATTCGGGACATAGGCCCGTATGATTCTCCATCCTGGTTCCACGGTTCGTTTGCAATGCCCAGAAAGCGAGTGGGCCTGAGAGTGTGGTAGAGAAGTTACTCTGCAGGCTTTAGGCAAGTGGCCCCGGCTGAGATCTGGATCCGGTATGTAGTACTGGTAGGGGACATCGTCCTCCTGGCGGAGGTGCTGAAAGTTCGACCCGCCACTGCCAAAATGCCTTTCTTCGCAAGTCCACCTTGAATGTTTCGCAAAGTCGCGATTTTGGATCCAATGAGCAGCTGCTACTGTAGTTACTGGTTCGGCGAAAAGCTCTGCTGCAGTTGAAGCCCCCGACTGCCGAAACGGCAACCGCATCCCCAAACGAGATTCCCCTGTTACAGTTTCCTCAAACCTGACAGCGCACACCCCGGTCCTGAAACTGACGAGGTTTCATCGTCTTCATCTTATGCCCGACGTGGAAGTCCGTCCACGGGCTATAAAGCTGGCGTCGAGTCATCACCTTGACTGCTTTACCGTCCTCAAAGTCCCTTGATAGAGTTAGCATTCAATTCTGGAGGGTTTCGGATCTTCGGATTCCGCGATTACTGCATCGGTACAGCCCCAAACTCCTCAATTGCCCGGTTTAAAGCCCTGGACTCTGACATCCCGAAAAGTTTGCGCGAGTCGATTTTCCAAAAACATCCTTCTGAAGGTGAGCTGAAGCAAAGAAGCTCCAAGCTTCGAACCTTCTTCGCTAAATAGATTTAGATATCCTCGCCTTTCGTAACATATCAATGGAAGTCTATGCCCAGTCATTAATTACATCACTAGGTGTTCAGTCATGCTTCTTGGTTAGCAGTAGCAGTAGCTGAAACGTTTGGCCCTGTTACTTGCGCCGCCACAAAAAATCTGCTACCGCATGCTATTCAGTCGCTTTTGCTGATCATGGAGCACTTCGTTGTTTGTCCGTTGCACTGTCAACTTGACGCATATGTTCCGATGTATGCAAGCATTTTCAACCGAATCTCCACAGTTGAAGTAACAGCCGCTTCCTCTTTTCATGAACCGAGAAAATCTGGGTGCTTGTGCTTGGATGTAGCGCCTTGGGCCATCTTGGGAGCAGGAGACTTGCACTTTCTGCTGCTGCACCAGCACCCGGCTTTCGCATTAATTCTCTGCGGTGCGCTCTAAGTCGAGCGACAGATTCAGCGTCTCCTTGCAATTCTGGCCTCACTAGTGTCACTAGTGTTATCCCGTTGGCTCGGGGGGTTACGACGGTTCTGCTGTAGCTGCAGCCAAAACACGGTCGCCCATGACATCTCGGCTGCTTTCACGAAGTCCGCCATGGTCAAATTCTGCGGGCTCCTTCAATGAACGGACGTCCCTCCACAAAAGCTCTCAGAGCTTATGCAAGGAGGGACGGCAGAGATTGCGAGGACACCCTCCTCTTGGTAGTACCCACGATAGCACTCTGATGGTCCGCCGGTATCTTGTCATTGCTTTGCTGTTGCAATCTCGATAGTCAAGAAGGGTACGGTACTGTGGATTGTATGCTTGAGGTTCGATCTGCTTACCACCCCGCATCCCTGCACCTACAATGAGCTGTGAAGCTTCACGATACTTCCGTAAGCAAGACTCTTTCGAGAGTTGGGGTTCAAAACTGCCCAGATCAGGGAGCTGCCCGACCTCCAACTTGGCACCTTGAGGAAGTAGAGTTGCCCTGCTGGGCCCTCCTGGGCAGGGAGAACATAAGCCGAGACTTCGGACTGCAGTCGCGGGATGTTTTGGTCGAAGTTTGTTTGTGGGATCCTCTTTTTGGGGTCGTTGAACCTCTTGCGAACAAGCGTCCGAATCCCGGACCTGAACCGCAGAAGCCTCCTCTGCTTCTGCTAAGCCGACTACATCCAGAAGGCTCTGAGATGCTGCAGGTACGGCCTGAGATGAGCTGTATCTCCTTGGCTCATGGCGCAGGTTCCAGTAGATAGGTTTGTATGCAATCATATGAAACATGCATTTTGCGTGTCTTGATAAGTCTCGTCAGCAGCACTACTCGTCACGCATGCATGCCTCCACATGTTCATATTTCGGCTGTACGCAGACACACGCAAAGATACTGACACAGAGCAGACACGCACAGACAGAGAGACCGACATGGACACAAGAAGGCAAATAAACTGCTCGACATGCACACGCATTCACCTGCCCGCACCCACAACCACCTGCAGGCCCAGTCTCAGCCACCAGGCGGCCGAACGCGCCGGGTCAGTTGAGTAGAAGCTGTGGCCCAGGGGTTTCAGTGAGGGAGTGGACGGTTCGATTCTGACCTGCGTCTGGAGAAGCAGCACCTGAAGCTCCAGCGCTACGGTGGGGGTCGTTTGCTTCCTGACATCTCGAACACACCACGGGTAGTTCGGGAACTTAGATGAAGAACCCGCAGAGAAGAGCCTGCGTTTGGAAACGAACCCGCCTTTACTTCATCCTCTTCGCATACGTCACAATGTGTCCACAGTGGAAGATAGCCGAACACCAATACGAGCAGGAAGGCCGGCATGTGCTTCGCGCAAAGGCTACAGGCTTAGCAGCTTAGCAGCATGTAGGCGCTCTGAGAAGGTTGACTACTGTGCCCACACTGCTCTACATGGCATAGAAGCTTGGAGGGCTGTAAGGTGCATCTTCGGGGCCCTATTCACAACCAGAGTCGTGGGTCTCACAACAACTCAGCGACAAAGATGTTTGGTGCTTCCACTAAGTTCGATTGTCGGTTGTGACGATGCCGTCCAAAGAAGCTGTGAGGAGATAGAAAAATGCGGCTGCAGCGAGCTTGTGGAGCAAGTGGGCCAGCCAGATTTGTAATTTAGGGCCGATTGCATCAACGCACAGAGAGGCTGCACGCAAAAGCAATTTCAAGTAGGAGGCTCCTAGCCAACAGTGCCACACTACAGAAGACTTTCAGAGCCAGGATGTTGACGGCCTGGATGACTACCTGTACTTCAATTTTTTCAGGTGCCGAGAGGGACAATCAGCACATTGCTCACTGAAGTTTCTAATCTAGTGATCTAGTGAGGCAGCCCTAGGAAGTCCTTCAGGGCAGAGCCGGAAGGACACAGGGCCTTCCATAGCGGGGCTCTAATCGCTCTCTTGGCCACTTGAGAACGGAACTTTAGGAAAGGACCTGTGAACCGTGTTAGGTGTTCTAAAGCATCTACCGTCACCGGGACAGCGACCCCCTTGTCGCGAACTTCGTGGAATTCGCCATCGCGTCTAAGCCTCTAAGCATGTGGTGACGCATCATACGGTTCAGCCTTGAGACAGGACGTGCTGCGTAGCGATTCAACATGCACTCCTGGTCCCTCTGCAAGACTGAAGCACCAAGCTGCTTTCAGTTCTATTGTCTACAAGCCTGGCTTCTTGCACCTGTCTCTGCAGCGCGGGCGAGACTCACAGCAAAGGCTTTGAGCTACCTGCTCGGTCTATGTACACAAGAGTTCACTAGGCTTAGGCTCACAGCATGTTACCGTGAAGGCCATGCAGGAACTCTCAACAACGAAACTGCGACTGCGCAGTCAACATTCGCAACCTCAATAGCCTGGTTCCAAACTGGATGAACAGCGAAAGTCGCAGAGGCCCAAGAGTTGGATCTTCCACTCTCGCGCCCCAACAGAGATTCACCGCCGCGCACTCCAAGGAGGCCGTGTGGGTGCCTTCTGCTGAGCCTGATGCCATTCCTGTCGGAGATGCACCAGATCCACACCCTGGCCCTCGCGTGGCGCCGTATGCGGCCGCCGAAGCACCCCCTCCAAAGTCGAGGCGTGGCCCTTCCGGTAGGCACCTGTGAATTGAAGCCCATGGTATTTTCAACTGCAGAGAGGCCTGTAAAGGAGGCTTCAGTGCACAAGTCACTCTTAGGTCCACGCTGAGGCTTGCAGATGTCGTGTCGGTGCGGTTTCGGGAGCGAAGGCAACCACCTGAGCATCGGCAGAAAGCATGCGAATAGATGAATCACATGCGATCTCCAGATAGCCGCCCAGGGCCAAAACAGTTTGTTATGACAAAATGTTGGGATGTCGGCGGTGCGCATGGTGTCCAATGCATCTTCGTGACTCCCACACGCACGGTCGGACTAACTCGTTTCACGTCTGTTTTCAAATTTCTGGCAGAACTGTACAGCCTGCCACGCACCTGTGCATACGAGTGTAGCTGGCGACTGCAACCGCAATCGATCTATGACAATCCTATGGAGCTTGTGCAACACATATGTAGAGCAATCTGAGGTGTATCCCTTACGAGACGCTTAAGGCCATGTATCATGTACCTATGTATGGTCTCAGAAGGTATAGCTATCTGGGTCGCGACATGTTGCGTCCCATGATTCGTGCCGACCAGTCCGACAGCGAACATCACACTGCAACTGCAACCTTACGCGCCTTTCTGAGCACGGAGAAAGCAACCCTGAAGGTCAACACCGGCGGTTTCACATACGGATTCTGAGGAAAAGACTCGCACTTCGCGGTCGGAACGGCTTGCAAGCCTGGTCCGGCATTGCAACGTCTTGGGAGCGGGACACAGTTCAGAAGCAAATGCTGGGGAGGAACTTCGAGCTCCAAGCTATGGCGCGGTTCTCTGGCACAAAATCAACATATTGCACATCCCATGGATCGAGGGCACAGAGAGAGAGAGAGAGAGGCAGACGGACGACAGGGGAGAGGGAGCGAGAGGTTCAGACGGACAGACAGAGATAGAAGACAAACTCAGAGGTGGAGAAAGGAGAAGAGTAGCACACGAGAAGGAGAAAGGGCAAAGAAGAGAGCCCCAAATTGTTTCCTGGCACTGCCACTTGCTCGGAATGTAGCCCAGCCACAAGACGCGGAATATGAATCCGTCTTGGAGCCCTGAATCTAAGGGCTAAAAAGCCCTGATTCCAAATCTTTCGGGCACAGAAGTCCTCCTTTCAAGCTTCGACCCCCAAACGCTTGTAGCAGCTCTGGGGCTAGCACTCTGGCGTTTAGCTCAATCCTGAGGCAAGTTGAAGGCTTCCGAATCGCTCTCCAACTACTTCTTCACTGTTTTGCAGCCGCTCACGATGAGAGTGAAGATGAGCACAACAAGGCTTTATGAGAACGACGTTATTTGTTGTGATTGTTCTTGCTTGTTTGTCAGTTGGTTGAAGCTGTGAGCACTGCTGAGGTTGTTGCTCTTGTCGCTACTGCTGTTCTGGCTCACTGCTCATAATGGCAAGGAGCGATGACACGGGTATCGCCACGGCCAGCGTAAGTTGCTGTAACTGCGCTTGCACATGCAACGGTCGCTTTCTGTGTCACTGAAAACACTGTCACAACTACGGTGTTCCCGCTGCAGACGGACTTGCGATTCCTGCCGTAACTAGTCCTGTACACATAATAATTGCTGCAATCATTCCACTGACACGGCTGCATTCCCACTAGCAGTACGACAAAGCGAGCTGCTAGCGCAGTGGTTGGCAAGTACTATGAATCTGACTGCATAGCCGTGGCGGCAGCAGTAGATGAAGAGGTAGGAGTGGCAGTGCTCTAAGCGTCTAAGTGGAAGTCGTCGTCCTCGCCATAGTCGTCATAGCAGTCGAAGTGCCTTCGTGTTTGTAGCAGCCGAAGTGGTCTTAATACTCGCAGTGGTATATAGGGTCGTCGTCGTCGCCCTCGACGTCATAGTAGTAACTTTTAGTTGTAGCAGCAGCAGGAGGAGTAGTAGTAGCACTGCTAGAAGTAGAGTAGTAATAGTAGTAGTAGTAGTAGTAGTAGGAGGAGGAGGAGGAGGGCTCCCCCTGAATCTGTGCCGAGCAGCGGCTGCAAGGGCAACGGTATCCGCATGGTAGTGGCAGCACACCTTGACCCGACCATGAGGAGATTTGGGCACTCCAGGGCACGTCAGCATGTTCCAAGGACATGCTTCATACAGATAAAGGGGTCATCGAGCGATCACTGATCTAGAACGGACAACATCGGAAAAGGCGTTCCTGGAATACGCAAATAAGACCATCTGCTCAAGATCCGAAGAGCCGCAAGTTGCGTGATGTGCTGTGCGCGGACCCGCAAGAAGCTAAATCTGAAGCCATGGCCTCGAACCCAACATAGTCTTGAAGGACAGTGGTGACTATGACTATACCTAAACCCTTAAACCCTGAACCCTAAACCCTATCTACGATGATTTGCCCACTAATCCGATGCTCCGAGTTCCCAGGCGGCACACGGCAGACCGACTTGGAAGCTTCCAAGGCAGGGCCCTGGCTTGAGAAATAGGACGGGGTGTTGCATGTTCATCCAACGCATATAGCACTTGGTGCTCATGCTACACTACTAAGACTGCTGCTCACTCAGCACGCGCCTACGACTGCTTACTAAGACGATGCCTGCTTCGACCTCGACGACGACTAGTACTCTGAGCATGACTTCACTACGACGACGATGACGACGACGGCGACTGCTCAACTGCTGCGACTGCAATGTCGGCTACAGCTGCAGCTGCTACGACGACGAGGACCACCACCACAAACACTGCCAGCGCTTCCCCCTTCACTGCTGCTGCTGCAACTGCGACTGCTATATGACACTCTACGCCTCGTTTGCCCCACTTGTCCCGGAAAGTCACCGTCTTGATTTCTCATGTTCTCGTCTATGTCCGAGAAATGACCACAGAGCATTCGGCCCTGAAGAAAATCTAAACTGAACAATCTTCTGTTTGCTCATTGGGCCGGAGCACCCATCAGCACTCCACAAGACCAGGACTTCATGCTTGAACTTCATGCTTGATTTCCACTCGATCCCTACTCACAGAAGGTTGAAAGGTCTTCGCACGTGGGTCTGGCCTATGAAATTCTATGGTCTCCATATCCTGGCACGGCTGCTTAGACCAATGCTTCCGACGAGTCTCGGTCAGAAATTCTACTCATGACAACTTGAGGCCACAGGGATGCATCTTCCCACGTTGAGCAGCCTGTGACATCACGTCCTCCTCGCTGTCCTCTGCAATGTCTGTGCCACCTTGCGAAAGGCCAGACGCCAGGCAAAACTGTCAACTAAACGAAGGTCCTGGTTTTTTACTGGGCGCATCACAACAAGCACCACTCAAGCGGCCATTCGAAATCGGTCAGCTGCGCGATCTTCGTGTCATGATTCAAGCGAACCCTGTGAAAACTGTGATGTTCGATCCCATCAGCAGAGACAACAGCTGAAGCGCTCGCACTTGGCCAAAACCGCCGCAAAACCCAACAGCGGTCAACCCCTATGGCCCTATACATAGCCCAACCCGAAGGCACGCTGTCACGCAAAACGTAACTCCGTCAAGCGACTGTCAGATTCAGATGTAATTGGCTGCGAACTCCTCACAGATGCCTGCGCATGTGTGGTTCAAGATGCAGGATTCAAACTACATGACTTCTGGTTTTGAAGTTCCACTTCTACTCAATGTACTCTAAAAAGCTTCGCGGCGCTATCATATACCATGATGCCACCAGCACCATGCTACATGACGCCATCACGATCATCATCACCACCATCACCGTGGCATGTATTGTCAAGACTGATGATGGCCGCTGTCCGTGCTTTAACGTGTACAGTATCACAGCAACAAGCAAATCCGCCGAGGCCACAGGCCCAGGCATCTTAGGGGTCAGCTCAGGTACCCTCCACCTAATCATTTTCTGCAGTGCGAAAGTTTGGAAGCACCCTCCTTGGGCTCATCACCATCATCAACCCATTCGAGATAGCGGAGAGCGTAAGCTCGAGAACACAGNACTGCAGCCTACACTCTACACCTAAACCCTGAACTCCAAGCCCAAACCTATCCGAGGGTTGTTCTGGGTGCTGTCAGTGGTTTATTCAGTCATGATGCCCCCTCGCCCCCTGGCCCCCCACTTCTGCATCCGCTCTGCTCTTTCACATTACAGAAGCAAGGATGAGTTCTGTCACAGTGCTGGTCTCCGGCAAGCCGAGGCGGGCGGCGTAGCGTTAAAATTATGTGTGGCCCGTTCTTGCTAAAACACCGGCGGGTAGCAATGACAGGACCTCGCGATGTTTGTGGCCCAGTTCTTGAAGGCTGCAGCTTACATGTTGCGGTTGAAGGCAACATCCAAGAGCGAGAAATCGAAGAAGTATTGGGTGGTCGTTTAGGGTCTTAGGTTTGAGGCTGCCGCCAAAGGCTTTAGGTATCCAAAAGCAGCCCAAAAGGCCCTGGTTTCGTGCCGGTCGCGAGGGTTTGCAATTTTGTCTCACAGTCTGCACTTAGGTGGCTTGCAGGCAACCGCCTCGGCAGTATTGGTCCGCATCCGGGGATAAGCCGGGGCCGAGGAACTTCTCCTCAACTCGGACACCTGCTCCAGGCGGAGGAGGAGGGAAAGAGAGACAGAGAGATGGGGAGAGATAGAGCCAAGCAAGTCTCTCCTTCTTCTTCTCTTCATCATCTTCATCACCCTCATCACCATCATCGCCAAAGGATTGCTTCATTGATCGTTTTTGGTACCAGTATCAGAATTAAGTAAATGGTACGTAGGCGGGGCAATATCAAGAACTATGTGGCCTCAGACAAAACATGTCCGGGCCAGAAACAGCGGATCTTTATCCAGAGCTTCTGCTATGACGGTTTGCTTGCATTCACTTGCAAAGTCCTGACGCCACAACTCATGCACGTCACCACAAGTGGAGAGGGATTCTCTGGTGAACTCGGGGCGTCGGTCTATCCTGCAGTCCCTCGGGGGACCCTTAAGAGGCATCGGTGTTAACTCAGTTTTCAGGCTCTGTTCCCTTACCGGACTATGCTGAGACTATGTGAACTCAAATGGATCCGAGCGAGAGTTGTCAGAGACAGCGTCGTGTTTCAGAAGCCGAACAAGTGAACCTTTCGAAACGGTTCCCGGCGGTCACCTGTGCAAAGCGCTCTCGATAGCGGGTAGCCAACCTGGGAGCTGAGATCCCCAATAGTAGCGCTGGACTCACTCGACAGTCTGTGCAGCGCCCAGATGTTGCAAAAGCTAACCTCCTTCGCCTCATTCTAGTCTGGCCTGGATGCTATGCCCTGCTCTTGGCCGAGATGTAGGCCCCGGTGCATTGACGAAATAATGGAGGGTCAGAGACACCATCGACACTGGAATGCAGCAAAGCTGATACTAGTAGAGGATCAAAGGTACTGAAAAATAAAGCCGATTCTAGTACCAGATCATGGCATTACGAACACGAAAGCCCACGCCATCTTCCAGCTGGCCACAAAGTCCGGCACAAGATTCAGGCATGCCAAGCTGCGAATTGACATACTGCTTGGGTGCGATGAAGGCTTGCCTCATTCAACGACTCACCGTCTAGATTTGAATTTGCGCACAGCAACATAAGTTTCTGTGCCGAAACACTACTGATCAACCCGTCCGCCATAGCCGGCAACTCTACAGCAGGACATAGCAGAACGAGTGCTCTGAGTCTGCTGAGCTTCGCACAGGGCCATGTTTGTTGAAGCTACAGTAGGCTCCAAAGATGGAAACAGAAACTCCCATACCAAGGCTCTTCAATGTATCGACAGGAATCCTTCCTGCAGCGTCCCTCTCCACGACATGGACCTAAACTTGAAAACAGACCGAGACCGGGTAGCGGGACTGAAGGTCACAGAGTAGCATATTATCTTATGCTAAAACAGATTATAGTGTGAATATAATGCATATCATAGTATGTAAAAGCATACATACAAGTAGAATTTTCGGATGCGCGCCTTCTAGGCCCGGGGCACATACAGGGACATCAGGACTCCCTGAACCAGTGGAAATCTGCAAGAAAGCTGCATGCTTGAGAGATCGAAGTAGGCATGGTTTGGGACCACAGCCTTCAGAGCTGGAACTCGAGGAGTGTTGGGAAGGGTTTCGGGATGACTAACCCTAAACTGGCGCCAAGAAGCCAACTCCTCGAAGTGATCGCTAGGCGCAGCTATTCGCAGGCGCGTCAAGGCATCGACGACTTGCCCTGGTCAAGGCTGATTCAACCATCTCTCTGAAAAACAATGAACTCATTTTGGTTGCGAATGAACTGAGCTCTGTCTCTTCTTCCACACAATCAAAGGGAGCTGTGTCACTACCCCCCCCTCCCTCCCCGCGACTGGTTAGGGGACTACTCTCTCTCTCTCTCTCTCTTTCTCTCTCTCTCTCTCCTTCCCTCTTGCAAGTGAACGATTGGTTGGATCCCGAAACCCAGATCCTGCCTGCTCTGGGGGTGGTGAGGGTCACATGTGAACCTGTATTCTGTGTTGACGAAAACTTAGCGAAAACGCTGGATACTGAGCCAACAGCATGCCATCTGTGGCCGATGAGGTGTCCAACAGGGAAGCTCGATGAGGGAGCAACGAGTCCAACGATTGGGCGGTTAGGGACAGGAAATTCGAGCAATGAGGCCCCAGGGAGGCCTCAAACCCAAAAAACAAATGAGCTCCCAATGAGCCCTCAGTTCCACTCGTCACTACTCCTCTACGGATTGAGACGAAGCACAAGCATCCACGGCGCCACATCCGCTGCCGTCCATCGCCTTTGCCAAGCTCTCCGCATCAGAAACTTTCTGGCCGTACAGCTGCCGAACGCCGGAGCTCATCGCGTTCTGCGCCTGCGGAGATGACTTCAGGGACATCCAAGACAGAGTTACAGCAACTACACTTCAATGAGAGCAGCGAGATTCAATGAGTCGCCCGACCAATGCCCAGCCTGCTTGAGTACAGTGCCGATTCGTGACATTCGATTGCGCAGGCCCTTCTCGAAGCTTTCCGCGTTCACCTCTTCTCCGCAAAGTTCCTGTATTGCGTCAAAGTCAGCAACTTGTTCGTCGGTCGGCACAACAATCTCCCAATCTTCCAACCTGGGATGGGGCGTACAAACAGAACCTGCAAAGCTGCATTGCAAAGGCTGCGCCAAGCAACTTCCCAGGCTGCCACACCGGCATATTTCTGCAGAAATGGAAGGCTTTGCTGCATCGCCAGTCGTTGGGATCAGCAGCAGACTTGGGTATGAAAACCGCACCTGCAGGCGGCTCTCATCCATATTCAGCTCATTCTAAACTCTCCTCCAAACCATAGGCCGAAGAGCTCGAAAAACGGGCCCCAGACCTCAACCCCACACGGCCCTATACCTGTACCCCGACGAAACCATGAGCCTAAGAGCTCTTAAAGGGGAGCCCGGGCAGCCAAGAATCCCTTCCGGCCGAACCAGGGCTGCTCCTCTCTTTTACGCCGTGGTCGACCTCGAGGAGCGGTGAGCAGGAAGAATGGAAGTAGCAGAAATCAGACGATGTGCTATTAAAACAGCTAGATTTAGAAAAAGAGTAGGGGGCTGGTGATGGGGTATAGAACACTACAGGTATACGGGGTCTAAAAGAGGACATTATCGCCATGATACTTTTGGTATGGTCGTGTCTTGTGTAATGTAATGAAGTCGTGACTGCCTCACAACTTGATGCCATCTGGGGCACGGCAAGTCGGGTCTGTGGCCTTTGGGCTGGTAAGATTACGATATGACCATGCATCATGTGCTGCCATGTTGGTGAATGTTGGTGCTGAAAGTCGTCTTGTGGCGCACCAGCATCTGATTGTGGCCATAATGGCTGTCCGGGTATTGGGATTCAGACTTAGTTTCACCATGTGACGAGGTTGCAACGTCGAGCCATCCGAAACGTCCCTCTGCAAATCTTCGTCGCATGGAAGCCCTTGCCCAAAAGCCAAACCTGCCTCACACCCGAAGTTTATATTAGTAACCCCCAAGCACCGCTGTGACATCTAACCGAGCATCCGGCCTTTTCTGTAGAGCCTTTCCGCCTCCTCACTGAGCTCAATGAGCCTTCGGCACTCTGGGACTGGAGAAAGTGGTGCAAAAACGCATGAAACGTGAATCATAGCGTTGACGATGATACAAGCATCGGCAGTTACGTATGATGACTCAGTCTGCATGTCTTTTGGCTGAAGGGTGGTAGGACATGGACATAGTACTTGGGTTTACAAGCTTTTCGGGATCAGCATAGACGTTTGACAGCACCTTTTGATTCTAGGTGTTGTTTGTCGGCATCATTATGCAGCTGTGGGGAGTTGCTAGCTGGGCTGGTGGCTTCCGATCCCAGTTTCGGGCGACTTTGGCCACCTGAACCTTTCGCGTCCAGCACTCTCCCTTCAAATCAACCGAATCCCCGAGCCCCACAGAAGATTGAAACCCTCTAACTTCCGCCGCCCTCACACTCCATTTCCCGAAACAAAAGCATCGCGACACCAGGCCAACCAGAACCCCAAGCCCTTGAGCCCAAAGGCGATGGGAGGCTGTACTTGAAGGAGCCCTCGCGAAGTGCAGCGGCTGACAGAGATGCTTCCGCCCGAAGGGGCACGGTCTCCTTCCATGCTGCAGTGGGGTGGTGACGGAACCGGACCGCCAGTGAATTAGGAACCACGTAAGTCTGTGTAATAATGTGTATATATACATACATACATACATGCATGCATGCATGCATGCATACATACACATATATATATATGAGTATATACATGTGTATGCATGTGTATATATAATCATATATGTATACATATATTTGTATACCTATTTATTTTTGTTTATCTATGTATTACATATTATTTTTGTACACTATATATATATGTGTACAAACACATATCCATACATACATACACATACATACATACATACATACATACATACATGCACATGCATGCATACATGCATACATGCATACATACATGCATACATATGCATGCATGCAAGCATGCATGCATTCATACGTATATACATAGTATATATATATACATACATATATATATAGATATAGATATAGATATAGATATGCATAAGTATTTATGTATCTATGTATGTATGTATGTATGTATATTATATGTACATATGTATATATGTGTAATATTTATATATGTATATATGTATATATGTGTGATATTCATATATGCATGTACATACATGTATCAACACATGGTTACATAGTCGTGCTTTGTCTTTATGTTGTTGCGTATGGTGCACGCAAACGCATACACGTGTGTATTTGCAGTACGCAAACTGTTGAAACACGATGTGCGCAGGCTCTACACGACGCCAAGGGGTACACACATGCAAAGAACTGCTTGGGTGTGTAGACGCCAACATAGACTGCTGGGATAAGGAATATCATCAATTTTCGATACAAGTGAGTGCTGCATTCAATCCTCACCAGCCTTCGAGCAATTGGAGCTCTTTACGGATGTGGAGATGGCAATGCCCTGTGCGATTTAGCGAAGAGCTCCTTGAAAGGCTATGGTGATAATTAGAGTTTGGCTTTCTTCTTGATGCTTGCCCTTTGCAGCCATGGTCAATATCGGCGAATATCGGCGCGTAGCAAATATCCGCGACATGGAGGCAGATTTTCAGATGCTGAACCCCGACCTGTCAAGCCGGAAGTACGGTGTTCAAGTGTGAATCAAGTCTAGAAGATTTTCACACTACAGGTGCTGCAAGGAAACACAGCTGATCAGTAGTCCGGCTCCAGAAACGCAACAGTGACTCTGAAAACATGTTCCACGGCTGTAGGTCCTCATCTTGATTCTGGTGCTGCCGCTCCCTCTTCTTGCGTTGAAGCTGCTGTCTCTTCTCGCGTTGAACCTTCCCAGCTCAAGCATCTATTATGGGTTTAGCCAATTTGCCGTTGGGCAATAACCTGCCGCAAAATTCTAAACTCTCAAACATCAACAGTTGCGGGTATCGTATCAGTTGCCTCTCGAAAAATCAATTCCAGCAATCTTTTGATCCACGTTTCCCAGGAGCATCTAGGGACTCCGCTGAACATGCATGCATCGAACTTCGAACAACCGCGACAGCATTGAAACATCACTTCAAGCTCTTCAGCAGCAACGTACAGCCAACAGCTAGTCTGAGCATCATCGCGGAGTCAAGATCTTGCAGCCAAGCAAACGCGTGGATGCTACAAACACCAAACTATGAACCGTAGTCAAAACAGGATGTGAACAACTGCACTTCAACTCCTGGCTTTGACACCGCTAACTGCTGCGATCAAGCGATAAGAGACTGATATCCAAGCCCAATTGCCTGCCTACCAGCCCAAGTCTACAATATTCTGACTGAAGCGGATCGAACAAACCACTTAGACGACATTATACAGGGCTTTGGGTTTCAGCTCCTCCTGCAGCTTCTTCTCCACCTTTGGGGGCGGCGGAGAGCGCCGTCGCGTCGCCTGTTCCACCAGGTCGGGAAGGCATCTCATCCTTGGCGTAAGGCTACTTTTCGGGATCCTGTGAGGGCTGCTATTCTGATCGTTTATATGGGTTGCGACGAAAGCTACTACTGTATTTAAACTACTTGTTATTGTTGTTATTATGGTTATGGCAGTTTTGTTGTTCATCTTGTTACGATACTTTTTGCTGTGATTGCTATGCTGACTACGCTTATGATTACAACCATTTTTACTGTCATCATAATAACAGTATTACTTTTGTTTTTGCAAGTTAGCAAGTCTGAGATGCTCCTCTAGATTTAAGGTTGAAAGCTTCTAAGGGGTAGTGTTCAGGAACCACAGAAGACAATTCCAAAAGAGCAGCCTTAGCCACACATCCATCTCTATTCTGAACATGGTCCAGACCCAGAACCTTGCAACACCGAAGCTCCTATAGCTCTCGAAGTCTCCGCGGCTAGTCTTAGTTTCAAGGCTTTGATGCCGTACCCCCAACCATACTGAAACTGTAGTGCCTGTCGGAGAGCTAACCCTGTCAACGACCTGATTCAGGACACCGGAACTGCTGCGCCCAGTCACTGAAGATGCGGTGGGATGAGGTAACGTTCCTAAGCTGGCGCGGAAGAATCCACCCCGTAAGGTCGAAAACTGCAGCCTTCGCAGAATTCAAACTCGTGGGCATCGTTGGCCCTTCAAATGCCCCGTGTTCTGCTGCCGCTCCTCTTCCTCCTCCTCCTCCTCTTTCACCCTCGCCCTCGTCCTGCTCCGCCTCATGGCCTCATCCCTCTTCGCTATCGTCGTCGCCGTCGTCGCAACGGAAGTGATCGAAGTTGCTGAAAAGCTACTGAGCAGCATCAAAGGCACTCACAATCATGTTCACCATGGTCCTCGTCGTCGCAGCACTTGCTACTGCCACTGCATGTGTCATTACCACCGTCATCCTCATTAACAGCGTTCACCATGGTCAGCATTATCTGCATCTGTCCGGCTGACTATGTTGTACTATAGCCGTCATCATTCATCTTTCACCTGCTTCTTCCGCTATTCCTCGCCCTGCTTCTTCCGTTATTCTTCGCCCCTACCCCGTGCCTCCTCCCCCCTCCGCACCACCACTGTTGCAGTAGAAGCCGGTAAAGTGCCACAGACTCAAGGCTTTCAGAACAAGAACCAGCTGAGACATGAACCCAAAAGAAGCAGAATCGAAAGCCTCCTTCTAAACCTGTAACTTCGGTCCCAACACAACCATGCACCTACGTCTTACATGCGAACAAGGCACACGTATCCCCACGTCGGAGGGCATCAGCCGATCGTCCTCTGCCAGGGCCACTCTCCGAGCCAGGTCCTCTAAGAAAGTCATCTGAAACCTCGGAGTCTTGAGGACCAGGGCTTCCGAGCTTCAGAGCTCGGGTGGTTGGCTTATGAGCAGCGTGTGAAGTGCATGATGCTGCAGCTGAACCTCTCATCGTCTTCCAGCTCCTCGGGGAGGAAGACTGCGTTCAGCAGGGGAACCAACCTTGACAAGCGCTGCCATACGTTGCAGTTTGCAGTATGCTGGCTGGTTTTGTGAAGAATGAGAGATCCTCGCCGAAGCAGGGCTCTCCAGACAAGCGAAGGGGATGCGTCTCGCTGTTGGCTAGAATCTGCTGCCAAAGCGCGATGATGGATGTTGCAGTGGGCTATCGGAGGCTGACTTCCGGAGATCATTTACGTGGCGGATGTGATCATGCGCATAACAGGACAAGCCGCTTTGGGCTCACTGCTGCGGAGGGGAGAAGGAAGCCACGGAGGTATCTCGAGGTCACCTGGAAGGAGAACTTTGACAGCTCCTGCAGCGAGGTGTCAGAAAGGCGACATTGGCTGATATAGACTGGCAAAATGCCGAGAGCGGTGGGTCGTACCGTAACATGCTGTAAACACTCCAGAACCAGACAATCAAAAAATCTGCCAAACTGCCTAAACCTAAATCCAACACATTAAATGCTCTTCTGCGTATAAACGGAACCTCTGCAAGACCCCAAGAAGCGATCCCAATCACCTGTAACTCCCGACTCCCAATTCTGGCTTCAGAGCCTCGGGCAGAGTGTGGTAAGTGCAGCCTCTACACAAAAGGGCCCCGAAAGCTCTGATAAGTTCCAGACGTCCACCAAACAACAACAATTGGTCTCGAACAGTTCTATGCCTTAGGGGCCACGCTCGGCTACTTGAGGATCGTTTTTCTCAAGCCTGCTAGCTCCAGTCACGTTTCAAAACCCGCGGCAAGCACAACCACCGAAACGAGCTTCGATAACTCTGACAACTTGTAGCCTGAACCCATGTTGCATACCATTCTGATGATTGCTAGGACTACAAATCGCTGATTCTGATACGGTTGCAGAGTTAATCTACTCCTCCCCCTCGAACCGTTTCGCAAAAACAAACAAACACTCCAGTTTGCTCCGAAAACGATCGGTCCTAAACCCTAAACCCTCAGCCCTATATACCCCTAAATTAGCCTAAACCACCTACCTAAACCCCTAACCCCTAAACGGCCCTAAACCCCAAACCCGAAAATCCTTGCGGAGGGAGCCCAGCGTTCCGATTGAGTCGCCCTCTCCGAGCTGTCCCACGGGGATCCTTTCGGGTCCTTTTCCCTCCTTGGACGGAGCTCTGGGCCTTTGGGTTTAGTTTGCTTGATAGTGGGGACAGTGTCTGACTGAGACTGTGTCTGCTCAGGGTGGAGGAGATGTTCTTTCATTTGATTTTGTGGCGGATGCGCCTTGAGCTTACCACCTCGTGAAAATCTTCATGGCGCGGCTGAATGATCTAAATGCACTACTCCGATTTCACGCCGACGATCCACGCAGTTTTCCCGTGACTTTAGGTCCAGCCACTGGTGGCCTCGATACAGCCTCCGTCTCCCCGTCTCCGTCGTGATGGTGCTGATGACAAGATATGACTGCACTGTTTAGAGCTCCACGAAGCGAACCCCAAAGAAGCAGGGGCGAGTGGACAAAGAACACGCAAGGGGATTCAAGGGCAACATCAACCTGACAATTCAGATCCGGATCTTCGACAGTTCCAAATGCAAAGCCAACCTTCCCGAACATGTTTATTCTGTCCTCCGAATCTGCGAACGCACACCATGATACACCATGTGTTCTGTCCAGGTTTCAACAACGTCGCCCAGGGCCTCCACGCGCAGAGAGCCCTTGGCGATGATTAGCACTCCTGGGAGGGCGTCTCCGGCCCGGACGACCATACCTTTGTGTGGTGTGCTGGTTCAAGAGACACGGTTGACGGGAAGGAACCAAGGATCAAAACCAGCTGTCCCGGAAAATTAAATCCTGCCTGCACTCCACTCCACTCCACAACCCGAAGGCCTATTTAAACCCAACCGCCAAGCTAAACGCTTAGTTACTGGTGCTAGTTCCAAAACCCTCTGCGGATTTGAGCGGCAGGGCACTGCCCCGGTGCGCGAAGTACTCCTGACAGACCAAAGCGAGAGCCTGAATCAAGCCAGGCCGGCTCCAGGACGATGACCGTCCGTGGATGACGCCTTGCAGGGTTTAGGCTTTGGCCAGCCTTTCTCAAGTGCTGAGATCGACTGTGGGGGACTTTAGCCTGTCCTCGTGCAGTGGGTCGCATGCAGCAGCAGGAAAGTCTGGAAGTCAAGGCCTTGTGCTGTTTCTTCTCTTTAACAAAGAAAGATCTTCGCTGCAGGCGCAGATCCGAAGATCCCAGACTTTCAGGGACCCAAATCAGCAATGATCTGTGCTTCCACTCAGGTCCTATGACCTAGGACACCATTGACACCAGGCCTTGCAGAAACTGGCGGACATCTGGACTGGCTGCAGGGCTGTCGGCCCTGCTTTCTGGGTGCATGCCGGCTACATGGCGCAGGACAGTGCAGCGGACTTCTGGGCTTCAGTGAATCAGGCAAGATTTTTCTGAGCTGAACATGTTATTTCGACCCGACAACCTGTGGAGGATTGGCGAACACTCTGCTACTCAAATGAGTCAACCGCCATGCCATGTCTTCGGCTCAGCCGTAAGCTTCAGGGCCACACCCAAACATCCACACGGACTCGGCCCTGCGACTTGGCGTCATCCGACTTCGGGGACGAGAACAAAACTGAAACGACTCTGAAGAACAACTCTGTTTTGAGGTGTAGGACTGTAGGATTCTGTCCTCAAGGTTGGGTGCCTACAGATACTACACAGAAGCAATCAGGCATAGGTCTTCCTGCATCTGGGGCAAATGGTACTTAACCTCCACTTCACTGCTTTTTTCCGAGTTCCAAACAACTGAGGTGCAACGGCTGGAGCTCCACACAGAAATTGGCTCACCGACCTTTTCAAAAGGATCCTTGGGGGCTTTTTTCGTGTCTGTCGCAGTCGCAGGTCGCACGAGCTCTCCAGAAAGTGCGGAAGCGAGAACAGCACCATCCTGAGGTCATATCTGTGCATGTCTCAGGCGTGTTGTTTCCGATGTACGTTAACATTAAACTTCATTAAACATATTAAACCTAAACATATTAAACTTATTAAACCTTAACTTAGGATTCAGGGCTCATGATACCATCATCAGTCTCAACATGACATGAACTCGCTTGCCGGACCTGTCGCCGGACCTCGGTTTCGACCCAGGCGGCCAAGGCAAAGGCACTGGGATCCTGGGCCACGATCTGTTCGGGTCTCGGGTTCTTGATGTCGAGATTCAGGAGATATAGTGGGTTTGGAGGACTGGCGGGGGGAATGCAATATAAGCAATGGCGTAAACTCGCAAGCACTTCCGGGAAAAATGCATCAAATGACATGAGCTGCACACGGCAATGCTCTGGGACGCGTTCAGAGGGTGCTTGATGAAGGGCCCTCATGGACAGTCCTCGTCCAAAGGGAGCAGGAGCAACTCGCCCTCCGACTCCGACACCGAAGCACCCGCGACCTGACAGAGCGTGGTAGAAAACCTCACGACAGGGGCTTGTGGATGAATGGCACCATGTCACCATGTGTATGTTTGCGTGTGCGGTCATTTGAGGGTAACGAAGCAACAGCTTCGGATTACCAGGCTGCGGACTTCACACGGCCTCTGTGTGCACAATGCGGCACTCAGCTGCGGACGAGCTCACCACACAAGGATTCAGCGGCACGAGCTTTCCAGTACCTGTTCGGGTCAGCACACTGCGACAAGAATCGTGATCATCATAGCAATAGTCAATAGTCATAAAGACGGAACTAAACACAGTAGGACCAGCCTACCAATGTCTACTCGCTATTGTTATGTAGGTACCGGATGTTACAGGTACAGGTACGGACGAGTTGTGCGGGTTGTAACCCGAGGAATGCAACACCTGATTATGGCTTGAAGGCGGGTCTTCGCCGCAAGACAAAGCATTTTCATGTGCCAGGACCATGAGGCTGTGCTGGTGCCCTTCCGTGGACATAGGCCTCTACGTGAGCAAACACCGTATGCCACTCAACGCTCAGCCCCTGAAGCTCCGGAGTCGCACACCCATGTGCGGACGGACACCTTGAAACCGAGGCCCGTGCGATGAGGCAGCGGCAAACTCTAAGCCTCTTGGCACAGTGCAGAATCAACTCTTAGTACGCTTAAGACGCTATGATACGGAGATGTGAGGTCCTGAAGAGCACGAAATAACCAAATGGACAGAAAGCTTTCGGGTTTCCGAACTGAGAACAGCTGATGCGAAATGCAGGCTGTCAAACTGCATAAGGACACGATCGCGCATGATTGTTTGGAATGGCTTTCGCTTATGGGTTATGGAATCCCCTGCCGTGGGTGTACTATGCGGAAACAGGCCTGCGTGCCCCTCCGATCTTCAAGAGCTAAGGTCTCGCTGAGAAAACTATTGCCCACCGTCTGCGCTAATGCATCGGCACAGGTTCGCCGGTGGTGCCGCAAAAATCTTCACAACTAGCACCCAAAACTAGAAGCGGCTCTTGTGAGATTCGGTGTGGCCGTGAAGTGATGGTGGCTTGGACCGCACCTAAGGGGCCTCCAATGGACTGAAATCCGAAAGCGAGGCACGATGCCCCCCGCAATGCAAACGTTCAGTTCATAGGGTACCTTCGGGAAGTCGATGTCTCATGTTCGGAAGGCATACATAGATCATACACCGGAGCCAAAATAATCCCAAAACCAAAATCGAACTACTGAAGCATAAGCACCAAAACGGACGCGCGGCAACAGTTTTCCAGAGAAGCTCCCGGGTCTGGCTGAAGAGCAGCAGCCACGGAGTGTTGTTGGATGGTTTCTGGCAATCGTGCGACGGAGACAAGCGTGATTCTTCTTGAGGGTCATGTTACCAATCCTACTGTCACTGCTGTCATGAAAAGTGTCACTGAACTCTGTGTTATTGCCTCCTCCTTGCACAAAAATCGCGGGAAATGGTGCCTGCCGACATGGAAATAAATGGCAAACGCAACTCGCGCGTGTTGTCTTTGCGTGCTTGTGTGCGTGTGTACCGATGTATGTCTTTGTGTAAGTATGCAGATTGCATCTTCCCCATTGCCACATTGCCGCCAGCGCACACATCGTGTGCAGGTACACTCCCTAGTCAAGCCAAACCCCGTCTCCATACGTTCGTGGAAAGGCAAACAGCGTAGGCGCCTCAGATGCCTCCGAAGCAGTTACTCGTCTTACTTCAAACTTGTTTACCCGTGCAAACCAGCATGGCGAAGCAGTGCAACACAGCTCTTTCACAGTTGTTTTTGAGCGAGTGGCTCTTTTAGGCTATCGCCAACCACCAATGTTTTCGAGGTTGGGGACCTGGCAGTGCCTCTGTATGTTGACATAAACGATTGACTTATCCTCTTCGAGTGTGCTCAAAACAAGCTTCCCATTGCGATGCTTTGACCGCACCTTGAATTTGCTATTGAAACTAAAGTTGGAGTCGGTCAAAAAAACAAAAATCGTGCTTCACAAGACCTGTGCGTTCACAGCCGAGTACGCCCACAGCCCTTTTGCTGCTGCCGTGCACCCACCGCTTTCTTTCGCCCGGCTCCTCAACTGCTTCTGGATTTCTTGCTGGCGTCCTTGCTCACGCCTACCACGGCAGCAAGGCATCGTTCTCCAGAATAGCCCAGCTGGCATCTTCATTTGCCGCAGTTTCTTCTCTTCCATGAAGCGCTCGTGATGGTTATCGTTTAATGACCAAGTTGTTTGTTCCAGGCACTCCGACGTCAAGGTCCGTGCAACTATTCTGTTGAACAGTTGCTGATTCCCAGCGAACCGAGTGGCCAGACATCATCCGGGTGGACGCCAGCGATGGCGTCATCCATGACTACTGTCTCCTTCTTGCCTCCGATGACCCGAGAACCCATCTTGTCGAGAACAACAAACATTGATCCCTTTCCCACCCAATCCTTTATGTTGCGTCAATACCATCACGCATTGCCTCTATAAGGTCTTTTCAAAAAGCTTACTCCATCGAAATAGTCAGCGTCTACGTGCAACGATAGAGATGTATTTCATATGGATGAAACGAAACATTCGATCGAGCCGTTCAACCGACACGTATCATTCGTGTTCAGATATACTCGATTCGTCGACCATGTTACCCCCAGAGCAGTCCCAAAGCATTCCATCGAAACATCCAAATTCCACGTGCAATTAAAGAAATGCCTTTGATTGGGATGAAATCAATCACTCGATGAAACCGCTTGAGCGACACACAGCTTTGATGACAATGAGGAAGCAACTATTGTGAGATGGGCTATACTGCATGTAGAATTTATCGTAAAGGTTGCTTCGTGAGTTTATGTTGGAAAAACTGGACGTACAAACTTATTGTGGAATAACATTGCTGGAAGATCCGACAACATAGCCAATACAGTTCATAATTGTGCCAATCCATTGGCTGGCCTCCGCAAGTTTTCTGAAGAAGTGCGGGGACGGTGCCATCGCCTGCCACTCTGACACCCAAGCAACAAGCGATCTTTGCTGTCGATGCGCGTCACTGCCGAAACGCCAGCGACCGCCCAGTCCAGAGGTAACTCCGTGTCGCTGGATACCTCCCCAAACCACAGGTGAAAAACGACCTGTGACCCTCTGTGAAAGTCTTTCACCATGTGGCCACGAAACAAACTTCACGTTGATTTTCGAGGAACTTGCGAGACACCAGTAGATGCCGAAATCAGATTGTGCACGCTGGCGAGACTGACATCCATATCTTCTGTTGGGTGTGTGCTCGCAGAGGACGGTTGGATCAAACTAACGAAGCTCTCATGTACGATTTCCCTAATACCTGATTCTTGCAGGTTTTTGTACTTGGTCGTATGGGTTGTTGCATGCTTGCCGTCTCGCGCCCTGCCCAAAATATGCGAGAGCGTGCTCACACGGTGGCATGTCCTTCATCATATATACACGTATTGATCCATGTAAACTGTAATTAATGTACATTTCATACGGCTCCGCCGCTGTACATGCCTACTCCTCTAAGGACTCTAAGGGTCATGTTACATCTTGTTTCAATTGAGTACATAAACCACACTACTGCAGCAAATAACTTCTGAGAAGCCACTTCTGATCTTGCTTTAGCACACAAACTTTCGGTAACGCACAAACATCTGGCACCAAAAGTTGACAGCGGCTGAATGTAGCACACATGTCAACCGAGATTGCGATGCATTCAACAACGCCTTGAGGAACGAAGCCTCCATCTTCTGCAACATGCCATCGTCGAAGATGGCACGATTTTGGATACCGGCTCGGATCTGAAAGATCCACGTGCCTCGGTGCTGCAATAGCGGGCGGGCGATCATCCCGAGCGGTTTACGCGATTTCATACTTCGGGTGAAAAAAAACCCCGGTTTTGGAGCCGAGGCTCTTACCTGCACGGGTTTTCCCAATCCAGGTGAGTTTTGTCTCCTGCGTGAGTAGCTGTGGAGTGCAGTGATGACCATGTTTTCTCGTCAATTCTCGAATGGACAGCCTGCTTCATGAACTTTTTGTGTCTGTCCACTCCATGAACTGGTTCAAACTGTTAGCCCGCGGACCATGCTCCAGTATGAAACGATAGCCGGCGCTTTGAGCATCTAGATCACGGGTGACTAGCTGTCTTCTCAAACTTCGGCTGGATCGCCCAGTTTCGAACTTTTTTACCTCCTATCCTGTCCATCATGAAAGTCAGGGCCGTGAGAGCCAGGCGAGAGAGCGTGCCCCAGTCGAACTTGAACGCCAACACAAAGCACGTATCTGTGCAATCATTTGCGTTTGCTTTGTATTTGTGCAAATAGGCATGCTTGAATATGTGCGCATAGGTATCGGTGGTATTGGGTCTGGAAGGCGAAATGGTTTGGGTAGACCTTTGTCCTCTGCGGTGCTGCATTCCTTCACCAACGTGTCCTCAAATCAGCCACACTTCAACCGTGACGTGCTGCACCACATGACAAACTTGTTCGGCTTTGCCTGAGGAAGTCTCAATGCAACGAGCTGGAAGATCTGAGACTTTGACTTCACGGGGTTCGCGGACACGTGCAGTTGGTCTTGATAGTGGGTCTTTCAAACGTAGACCACTCACTTGAAGAACGGCTTCATCGAAATTAACCGGCAAACCTCCCCAGTTTACAACTGAGACCCGGTATTGATACACCGGGAAAACTCATGGCTAGAAATAGCAATGGCTGTGATGTATGCATGTGCGCCCCTGCAAGCTTATATGTACACACAACATGCCAAAGCCACAAGCATCCCACAACCCACATGTAAGGTTTTCGAGGTGCTGTGACAGTGCAAAAGGCACACTCTCACAGCGACCCGGTCTGAAATCGAAACATAACGGATCATAACGGGCGATGTTGGCCGTCGGCGACCAGCACAGGTAGATAGACATGCAACAAAAACAACGGGCAACTAGCAAATTTTAAACTCCTAGACCCCAGCCTAAGATCTTCTTCAGTACGAGTGACATGCAGTGGGGTATCAGCAGACGAGCATGTCGAAGCAACAGGACCGCAAGGGATGCATCTGAGCGCACGCTGCGCTTTTGACCGATAACCCACATTCCAAACAACCCGATGCATTATGTATTGTATTTGCCCAAGAAGGATGGCCTTCACAACGCTAGAAGCCCATTGACCCAGTGCATGCTGCCCGGTGTCCCCTATACAACCCCAGTCGAAAATGAAGCCAATTTCGAAACCAGGAAACATGCAGGAGGATACGGATCCACCCAGCTGTATGTACATACATACATGTATACATGTATACATATACACACAATTTGATCTGTCGGCACATACAAAGGGTAGACTCATTTGTTTGAAAGCTCACCTCATTTAGGGCTGATCCGCTCCTGATTACGCATTGCAAACGCAATCTTATCAGAACATGATGCTGGCTAGTGTTGCCGCGCTTCGATATATCTGAACTTGCACCATCCCTTACAACAGTCCGAGCACGCTCGAGACTCTGTCCCCGCACCAATTTGAGGTCTCGAAGGCGCACGGGACCTGATTCTGCTTCTTAGCTTGATTGCAGGTTGACTTGTCCTTGACAAGCCCAAGGGCCACGTTTGGGCACGGGCTGGGTGGGAATCAGGTCCCGCACACACTGCCCCCAACCGATGAAAAATGGCAAGCCGTTGGTGGAAAGTGTTCCTTACAACATGCCGACCTATGACGACCCAACGAGGCTTCCCTGCTGCAGCAGGTACCCCTCACGACTTCCGGCCAGCGACGGAAATGCTATGGTTGGACATTAAACTGCCGGATCTCTAGATGTCTGGACAGGCGAGCTGATAGAATGGAGATAAGGCGCACGCAACCAGCTTTGATCGCCTACCCCTGATCAAGCTCGCGCACGATTCATCGCGATCCCCGACAAATCATTCATCAATTAAGACCTCCAAAATCTCCCAAGAGCTAGTTCTGTGGACATGTTCTGAAGGCAGAGCGGGTTGGGCAAGGTTCTTAGTAGGGTGTCATGACCTGGAGGGGAGGGCCGAATCTACCCCTTTTCTCAGACCTCATCCACCAGCGGATGCAGCTGCCCAAGATAGGCTGGGCCTGAGCCCCATTTCCCGGCCAGCTCGCTAGTGATCCGCTTTACGCCAAAACGATGAAGGCCTCTGCAAAGGCCAAGGAAAACTTGCCGTGAAACCTTGTGGCAACTTGCCGACAGGTGCGGCGTGCAGGTGTCCGATCTGAAATCATCCTGTCCTCACTGAAAACTATTGCGAAACCAAAAGTACCAACGAACATCGATGAATAGTCTAATTTTTATCGACGCACTCCCCGCCAGCCTTTCCGACAAGTTTGGAACCGGTAAGAAAGCGATTCTGTCGGCGAGAGCTGCCCGCGGCCCGAACAAAGGACCGCCCTTTCAGATCCCACCGACTCGGAAGCTGTCATGGCAAAGTTCTCACTCCGCTGCAGCCTTTGCGGGCTCTGGCGACAGCTGCCTCGTGATCCGCAGCCGGACAGAAGCAGCAGAGAAGTGGTCTAAAGAGGTCTGGCCTTCGACTGCTTGAGGTCTTTGGGAAGCGTCAAGGTATTGATGGATGGCTGACAGGTTGAGTCGAAGGTACAACATTCCATGTTATTTCAGGCTCAGGATTTCCAAAGTGCTTGGCCAAGGTGCAAGATTTCCTTCGCATCCTCATCCGAAAGAATGTCGGGACCTCGCCGCCATGCCATCAACCCATCTCGACACACAGACATGCACACAAATTGACGTATGCACATGACATATGTACATACGTGCAGAATGGGTCATGCAGACATACCGACGTAGATATGCACCTACATACCTGGGTACGTACTCTTGTGCATACGTACATGCAACTATAAATACTTTAGCATAACCATGTTCTGCGCTGTGGATCCAAGAGGCCAAACAGCACAACACTTTGACAAATGTCCACAGGATTTCAAGCAGGTTCGGCTCGTGTGTAGGATGGTGCTTTGGGTTTCGTGCGCCGGCGAAATGATAACAACACGGTAATGTGGGACGACCGTACACGTTGTCGAAAGGAGTTTGGGCGGGGTGTGCATGCGAGACCGACACAAGAGCACGCTCTCTCGCTCTTTCTCTCTCTCTCTCTCTCCCTCTCTCTCTGTGCTTTGCTTTGCTAGGGTTGAGAGCTAGGAGCAGTCCTCCCTTGCATAAATGTCAACAGCGCTTCAGGCGGCCGATTACTATAATTACAATAAGGAGCCCCCAAAATAGTATTAAAACTTTGTAACTGTTTAGGCCCCTATCTTACCCATGGGACTTCTCCTCAAGTGCCAAAAAGGCGCTCTGCGTCTCTGCCTTCTGCTCCGCCCATTGCTCTCGAGTAATGTCGAAGATGAAAAGACCTGACATTCGGCGGCCTTTCCCGCTCTTTACGGGGCTGCTGCTGACAACCCGAGGTATTGGCCAAGGGCTGAGAGCATGCAAAGTTTAGGCTAGAGCTGCCTATCCCAGACATGATTCATAACTGATCTTCCTTCCTGCGAGGTGTGCCGTCGCAACACAACTGATCCATTCTGGACCCATATGGTGGTACATGCCCTTCGTCCACCTGGAGAGTTGTTCTCTGCAAGGGTCTTGGCTGCGAGGGGATCCAGGTCGGAAGAGGCCACATAGGTCTTTTGTGCCGGCATCAGAATCAACTCCTCCAAGGGCTGCCAATAAGCTGATGGCGCAAGCTTCCGAGTATGTCACATGCAGTCCGGGTGCCGGGCCTGTAAGCCTATAGACTGCGAATTTACACTGAGTTCGGTTTGTCGCTGGAGGGCACAAATCGCTCCTGGAACTCGGGATCATCTCGCACAAACCGGAGAACCGATCGACCGCCGAAGAAGAGATAGGGTCGATCTGGTTCACGGACATTTGCCGTTTCCTCGTTGAGCCTGAGAAGCCGCTCGACAGCTTGTACGTCGTCTTGCAAAACCACCGCCGTGATGGATTCGTACCTGAGCAGTGAGCTCATGCGAGGCGACTCGGGGGAGAAAGCTTTGTCGAGGCAAGAGGCATGGGCTTCCCGTTGCTCTTCTTGGCTGACATAGCAGAAAGCCTAAGAGACTCCGAGCCAAGGCGTCAGCAATCAGGTGAAGTTCTGATGACTTCGGCAACTGAGGGCATCACAAAAGCGTAGCCAAAGACGTGGCGCGCTCCACTGTTCCGGAGCCTGGCCGACCCGCCAGCAGCTCACCCATCAAGAGGACGGGCCGCTTCACCCTTGAGGACTCATCGGCAAACTGCCGATAGACCTCTCCGAGCTTGTATGCACCACTCTTCACAATTGGTGGTAATTTTTTCTCGGATCCTCCGAGACCCTCGACTCCCTCCTCCATGTCTCCCATGCTTGCAAGGTAGTCGTCTCGGGGTTTTGTGGAAACAACCTGGGTGGCGATGCCGATGGCCACCAGGGTGCCGAGAACCACACCGCCTATGATCAGCTCGCGCCTTGGTCCCTTCCACGCTTTTGGTCGCTCCTGAGGGTAGCGCGGCCACTTGCGGCCCGGGGAGGTGTAAGTGGTGGAGCCCCTGCGCTCGTTCACTGGAACGCCTTCATCCCAGACGGTGACAGTGGGCGCATTCAAGAGAAAGTCATATGCTTCCTTGACGAGCAGCAGCTTCTCAGCACTGCCTGAAGCGAATCACGGCGGGAGGAGCTCAAAGGCGTAAGCTCTAACTCTAACGGTAACGCACTCGACGTGACAGGCCTCCGGGGGCATCCGGGTGGGATGTGCGCACAGCTTGTCGGTAGGCCTTCTTGAGCTCCTCCGACTTCCAAGTCGACAAGAAACCGATTGTACTTGTAACCCGAACCAACTGTGTCACACAGCTTCTGTATCCTGTCCGGGGCTCTCCCTTACACTGCATCTTGCAATCTAATTCCTTCCTTTCCATTGGGGATGAAGTCTAGGCCCCCGACACTTACGCTGAACTCTCGTCTGTGCGTCGCTGGAAATACAAGACTTCAAGAAGAGCCCCAATAGGATGGAGAACACCTCCTAACCCCGAACCGGAATGGACCATAAGTGCATCTGGCAGCTCCTCCTCCGAGGGCTCCGAGTTAAAGCTCTCTGTAAAACCCAATGTCTTCAGGGCCATGCCTCCTTGGCTCATAGCTGAAAGGAGTTCTCCAAGCTTTTGAAGCCAGGGCTTCGAGTAAGCGGAACCCTTTGATTCGGCGAGCTGCGATCCCTGATCGCTGCGCGTCGGCGAACTGCAGCAGCCCGCTGGCTCTGGGCCTGAGGCAACCGTCCTCCAAGCAGGGCAGCTAAGGGGCTGCAGGCTGAGGTGCTTCGAGATGTACATTCTGTGTCCCCCTCCGTCCAAGTGCTGCGCTCGCCACAATGGTTCCACCCTATGTTGGGGTTGGGGGCTCATTACCAACCGTCAACAACCCAGAGCCGTCCTGCTAAGACGTAGAGGAGCTGCTCGATCCCACAGCCTCGTCTGTTTCAAAGCAACATCCGAGCCTTATGCTGTGGTCCTGTCACCTCTCGGGAACTGCAATAGGCCGATGTTCCAAGCCCTGGCCTTGAAGTCCCATGAGCCGACAGCCGTGAGTTCGAACTCATTGGATACATGCAACACGCAGCAGTCTTGCGTGACAGTTGCCTGTGCTCCCCAAACCCGGAACCATCAGCAATGCCGTGCCGGTCTGGCACATGAAGCACTTACCGAGCCCGAATGCCCTGCTCCCTGAGCCAAAGCGCACAAAGCCACGGTCAAGGCGACAGCTAAAGCACCCGAGCTCCTGCATCAGAAGAGCCAGAAAAAAACAAAAGAAATATGACTATAAACAATACGCTTCCTGTTTCGCAAAATGATACTGGATGTCGGCAGAACCTGGAAACATTTAAGCATGTACGTGCGGAAGGCTCCGGGAGCTGTTGACAGCTTGTCTGCATCAAAGCTCTTCCACGCTACTGCAGATGGGGAGTAGGAAGGGTCCCTTGCACTTTTTGGGGCTCCCTCTTGGCCGCTCCTGGCTCGCACCATGGCAGCTTGGGTCCCGGGACGCAGAGCACCACCGAGTTTCCACAGCACTCCAAAACAGAAGGCCTTGAAGAGGATGACCAGATTGGGCTTCAGTAAGGGAATGGTAGTAGAGTAGAGTGGCACTTGGCAAGTAAACATCAGGGCACTGCCGGAACTTCCAAATACCCTCTGTGCAGACATACTCTGCTGTCTTGGACGAACGACTCGAGCCGCAGATGGCTGCAAGGATTTCGACAGGGCTTCAGGGGCTCTCGGGACAGCTGACAGCAAACCGCGAAGTGGACAAAGGTGACCCCTGACCCCTCCTAACGGCAGCCTTCGAGCCCATCCGCGGACATAGGGCCCGCCAAACCCGCAGCAGCACCCAAAGAGGTACTTGGCAAGCCTCTTGGAGGCCAGGGTGGAAGATGGAGTGCAACTGTCAGACTCTGCAAATCAGGAATGGACGCGAAGGGAGACAAAGCTTGGCCTCCGGAGTGCAGCTCCGCCAGCACTGGAGCCTGGACCTCAAGCTCGAAGACTCGATGATTCGTGGGCGTGCCACTGCCAAGCCGAAGCCTTATACACGACTCTGAAGCTCGCCAAACCCGACCCCCATCACGGAGTAACACTCGACACAGGTGCGCAAGTGGCTGTCACTCCAGGCCCCTGGCTCGTTGGTCAAAGGCACGCTCGAACTTTCCAGCCCAACCAACTGAGGCATTGAAGCTTCTCTTGGCAAACGAAGGGAAGCGCCCGGAGTCTTTGCAACAACTCATCCGTCTGTCTCTGCAGTCTCTGCACATGCCGATCTTTGCACATGCATTCTTCTGCATCTGTGGCCCGAGCGATCCCGAGATCTCAGCAATCCTGCCAGTGCTCCGACAAGCACAAGGGGCTCCTGATCCGACCAGCCAGCAGGATAGTCAGCAGGAATCAGGCTGCAGTCTCAAGTGCTCTGTGCTGCATTCTAATTGAAGCGGCGATGTTCGAAGCGTCACAGGATGCCAATAGCCACATCCCGGCAGTCTCACACCGGATCAGCCCTGAACAGGTAAACCTATGTGCACGGATTCGAGGAAAGTCCCGCCCGCGGACGAGGCCAAGGAGCCTGCAAGGAGCGGGCTTCTAGCCGCAGCCATGCTTGCAAACACGTAATGACCAGAGCACTGCTACCGCGCCTCCTACTCCTTCTCCTCCTCCACCCACTCCTACTCCTACTCCATCCTTCTTCTTCTTCAACTACGACTACAATGACGACAAAGACCACACTGGGACGAGGAAGACGACGACGAAGACGACGATGTAAGAGGCAGACGGCGGTGGCGGCTGCAACCACGACAACTTTTAAGTCTTCTGCTGGTTGCGTGATTGAGCTGATAGGGCAATCCGGCCTCGCCATTGGAATCCTGACTCTAGCGACCAATGTGCTATCGTGATGGTGGCGATGAGCATGTAGCCCTTGATGATGAGAGAGCATGAAAACTGGTCTTTTTCCTTGCAGCCGGGCCGGGTGTCCCGGCTCGGGTCCCGCAGCGCGCGCCCATCGTTCGGCCAGGGCTCCTGCTGCCTGCTGGGCAGCCTGCCGATGAAAGCTTCTCAACATGACGACGGACTCTGAAGTCAGAAGGCCTCACAGTTGGCGCCGTCGTATGAACGGACTAGCGGCTAGCGGCTAGTTTGGTTCAGGACCCGAAGCGGCATGGGAACATCAACCCCATAGTATGCGCAATCATACCTATATGCTGCAAGGTGAAGGCGTGGCGACTGTGAAGCCCAAAGAATAAACCACACCAAACAAATGCAACTTAGAGGTTCCATGTGGCCTGACCCGGAGGGTTCCAAACGCAGGAACTCGAAACCTCAAAACCCTCTCAAGCCTCTGGAAGCCGAGTGGCGAGACCCCAAGCCTGTCCTAAGCCGAAACCCCGAACAGCTTAACAATCCATGTCTTGATTCGCCTCTGCCAACGGTCGAAGAAGTGCATCTTCTGCAGAAGCCACGGCGGAGGCGCAGCCAAGAGCATCTAGCGCGCCTTGTCTTCCGGCTCTAAAGTCGAAAAGGGGTTCCTTTCTGGAGATACAGAGATGTTTTAAGGTTTGTTTAGGGGTTCTTGGATTTCAGGGTGACTGCTGGAGTCGGTGAAAGGGACTTGGTGACGGTGGTGCAATGCTTCCGTTGTCGTCGAGAAGCTTGCAACCTCCGAGGCCCACAGAGCCTTCAGTCGAGCTGCCAGGGGCCAGATGCTACAAACCACCTTCGGGTTCAGGGGTTTAGGTTGTTGTTTTTGGGTGGGTGGGTTTAGTAAATAGGGCTTAGTTTAGGGCTTAGGGTTTCCTTCGGCGCAAAGGCTTCGGGTGATGTTCATATCAATCCGAACACCTTCGTAGCAGACATGGCTGGGCTCCCTGGATGAAGCGGCGGCAGCCATGATCTTGGAGCCCGTTTGTAAAGAACCCGCTCTGAAACCGGGACTCGGAAAGCCAAACCCGCTGAAAGTTGAAAGGCGCAAACACTCATCCGAAAAAACCTAGAATTCCGTTGCATCCAGGATGCGGAGTCCACGGAAACAAGGCCTCAAGAAACGCAGGATTCGGCTCTTATCCTAGAGAGGCTTCCGCGCTCAAGGGCTCTAACCCTGCCTGCCTGCTTGCCGGCCTGCCTACACAATGACAATGTATGCATCCTTTCGTCCATACATACATGTGCACATGCACACGCACATACATGTACAAGCACGTACGTATAAGTACTGCTTATATTTATACGCACACAGGCCAGTAGCAAAACATATGTCTACATATATATGTACATATATATATATATATAGATATGTGTGTGTGTGTACATATGCAGGTAGAGGAAGGATTCCGTGGGTTCATGATGCTGATAGTCTGTTTTCATAACCCTGTAGTCACGAAACACTCGTAAGGATGCTAGGAGAAGGGCAGCCCGACAACAGCTCAACAGGCAAGTCGAACACAAATACTGGTAAGTATACACCGAATGCTCCCCGAAACCCTCCAGAGTATGACAAGATGCTTGCCGGCACCGGACCCAGGGAGCAGGCCCAAAGTGGCCTCGCTGAAAGTTCGAGGCTTTCAGATCTTTGAGGTGCTGCCTGGCTCCAGCTTGAAGTCTACGGTGCTCTGATGTGGGACCATCGAGGTTCGATCTCTGGGCCTCGAGTGATGAAGAATAGCACGAACAACCCGGTCAGAAATCGCGAACATTGTTCAACAACGAGTGCAATTCTATAAGCTAGCATGACAATGAGATGATTGAAATTCTTGAGAAGCTATGTTGTGGGCAAAACACACTAGCTGCGAATGTTGACGTAGTCATACTGCAGGATGGCAGCAACCACACACAACCGATGAACATGAAATTACCACTGTCTGCTGAAGCCGGAGGGCTGGTCTTGGCTCTGCATTCTGCCATAACTCAGAGCAGAGGCGGAGCCGCCAAGGCCCCAAAGCTAAGCAGAAGCCCGCCATACAAAACAGCCCTACATGCCTTCAATGGTTCTATAACCCAAGCCACAGAGCCTGAAACCTGCAGCAAGAATTTCAAGACCACTCCTCGATCAACCCCGAATACCCCAAACTCTGAACCCAACCCCCTGAACCCGAAATCCGAAACCCGGAACGCCGTGCATTCGCCCTAAGCTAAGAGCTCTGCCCGCCAGGAGCCACCACGGCGGCCTGGGCTGGGCAGGCTGCAGGGAAAACAGAGGAGCCTGAATGGTTTGAATAGGGTCGCCTTTCAAAGGCTTTCATAAGAGTTCATGCAGGTTTCCATCAAGGTCTACGACGGGATCTTCTCGTAATTTGCAGAGGGTTCTGGCTTACGGAGCTTGACAAGCCCTCTTGAAAGTCTATCAATCCTGTGTTATGACAGTGTCCTGTTGATACATACAGACCTACACACATACGTAGCTACCTAACTACCTACACCTACACCTGCACCTACACCTACTCCTACTCCTACTCCTACCCACCTGCATACATGCATGCATGCGTTTGTTGAAAATTGCGTGTGTATGTAGTATAATATATATATATATATATATACAATTATACACACACAGTGAGTTACACAGACACACACCCACACACACACACACAGACACACACACACACTCAATCTCGTTGGCTAGCACTCCATGGGATACCTGATACGAGCTATCAAAAAGCAGATTGACTATGGAATAGAAATAATGCTAGCAGTATGTCAGTGTGAGGTGGCTTAATGCCCGAAACGAAGACCCAACGCGCCAGGCAACTGTCACACTCGGTTGACCTTTTGTTTGGGAGCTAGCTCTTCTGTATGTCTAGGACGAGATGCCCAAAGCTCCGCGGCTCGGACACTCATGTATCTCAAGACCTTTTGTTGAATCAAAGGGGCAGCTGGCCACTACCACGTTGCAGCTGATGTCGTCCGGTACGACCTCGCGCATTGAAATAGCAACTAGACACACACACACACGCACTTGGACCCGAAGAACATCCTAGCCTTCTTGAGCTCCTAAAGGAAGCCACCACTGTAACGCGGGTCCTTCATGATTCACAATCTTCCAGGTCGGCAGGATTGGTGTTACTTCAAATCTTCATCTTGATTGGAGTAGCTCGACTTGCCAAGAAGAGACCTGACCAGATGTGTATTTGTACACAAGCCCGAAGATCGGGAACGTTAAATCAGCACTCGTCTTGCGAAAAAGCAAAAGGAGCCGGATGTAACGGGGAAGTAAGGCTCTCGGACGAAGGGCCTCAGACACAGCATCCGCTCTCCATACTCTCCGCACTATCCAGAAAGGAACCGAACATCCCAAGTCCAAAGGCTTTCCAAGGCTTTCCAAGCCTTCAGGAGCCCTGTTCTGTGGCCCCAGCAACGAAATCCATCATCTGCAGGAGCAGCGTCACAGCGCGCTCCCACTGCGCGGCCTTTTTTGCAACCATACTTCTTTGTGCGCTAAAGCTCCAGGCAGATTTGGTGCAGACAAGAGCGAACAGCTTTCTTCAAAGATGACCGTTCAAAGGAAACAGACGAAGTTTTCTTTTGCTGCAGTGAGATCGGTCTCTGAAACTCAAAAACAGTTAAGCACCAGAAATCTCACATGTCACAGGCCTGCACGCCAAACACAAACACTTGCATCTGGCCTTCTCGAAAGTGCTGAGCAAACTGTTGAAGCTGAAGATATCTGGCCTTGAGGGCGCCAAGTGCTGGGGCACCAACTCACACAGCTGGGAAGACAGAGTGCAGAAGCGGTGGAACGAGGTGCAGGCAGGCGCATGTCACAGATCTACAACAGCAACTACGTCGTCAAGACGCAACAGACACTGATCTCGCTTTGTCTGGGCCATGTGCCAGAAGTCCTCTTTCACCATGGACACCACAAGTGCCAAAGCATGCTCCTCATTCATGACTTATGCACGCACTTCCGGTTCAAGTGTTCTGCTAGCTTGCTGGGAAGATTGGAAGTGCTTTGTAACTGTTTCAAGGCACGTATAGGAGTAGCCTGGAGGTCATGCAATGTTGCCGCGGAGCCGGAACCTTCGAGACCTGGCTCTTGCACTTTTGCCTGACTCTACTGCTCCTACGCATGGAAAGAGCACTTGGAAACAACACCCGGCAGCATTCTTCGCATTTCTCGAATGTTGTAAAGCGGTCCATAAGTCTCCCTTCCTGCATACACTGCCATAGTCGTGTCGAGTCATGGGCTCAAAGCCGAAGTCTTGGACTCGATGGCATTGCGCAACCAGTCTGAAATTCTAATCGGTCGCGATCATGATCACAGACCTATTTTTTCAGTGGCATCGCCTGTTGCTGTCTGTGCTGCAATGCATGGTTAGTTTCTGGCTTAGTGCTGTGGCTGCAGCTTCAGTAACGAGCATTGCTTTCCAAACCCATCAGTGCAAAACGGAATCGTTGACGGAGTAACCTTGGGAAAGCCCATATACACTAGATGTAGATACACCCGAGCTCCCTCAGAATCTAGCCCGGCACCGAGACCATCACCCATCTTCGCGAAAACTCCAACGAAGCCAGGACGACCTGTGGTACGACAGAGCCAACTTCCCGACAGGAGTTCTTAGTTGGTGCATGCAGACCTGGAGCCACAATACAGCAACTCTGCATTCTACTGCCTGCGCCCATGTGGATGCTATCTAATTACATGTGTTGCTGCTCCTGCTACTCACCGCCTCCTAATAAAATAGGAGTGCTGCAGACAAACACAATAATGTAGCGTTGCAACACATCGTACTCCTTTCATCACACTTTGTCATATGAAGGGCGTCTGAGGTCGCCCGCGTTGCGTGTCACCTTGGCTTTGGGAGGACATTGCCAGGTGGATCGAGCATGATCGAACTGCAAATGAAGCGCCTTGACCAGAACATTTTCATAATGATACCAGCAGCAGTAGACCTAGCACAACGAAGGAAACAGCGCCTTGGCTACTCAGGTCCCCAAGCATCACCAAGCCCCAGCCGATGCAAAACCTCCCGAGCGACAATAGTATTCTTACTTACGCAGGCTTCTTGCTTTAACTTTACATGTCTCTCTCTCTGTTCGCAGCCCTGCTGCCAGGTCGGCAGCTGGACCCAAGCTTCCGAGTCCGGCCAAGGCCTGCCTGAATCTACGTAGGGTTTCGGGCTCAGGACTTTAGGTACATCGGGGTTTAGGGTTTCGAGCTTTTGGAGGCCTTTGAGGTTGCTTTGGGGGTTTAAGTAGAGGTTCCTCCAAAACGTGACAGCAGATGGACAAGTTGCCAATGGCTGCTTAGGAGGAGTTTCCACCCGGAACACTTACAGTGGGGGGGTGACAAAGCTCTGAAAAAAATCTCCCACAGCTGTTGTTGGCATGTGCTGCTCTTGACCATGAACCTGTGCAATTGACAATTCAAGGTCGAACGTCCAAGGAGATATCAGCTACTAGTACGCGAAATCCACGCGAAACAAGTCATAGCTGGCTCAGCTGGACTGAAGGAGACCCAAATCGCGAGGCCCGATGGCAATTGCCTGTTTGATTTCGCATGATTTCACCAAGGCGGGCACCGCCACTGCTTGCTCGCGGCACAGGCACCTGAGCGTGACTTGAACTGAGCGTCTCGGCTCTGAGCCTCCCAGGTTACTTGAAAGGAAAAGGCAGCAAACTGCTCAAGCCCCTGGCTCAGTGCTGTGTTGAAGGCCGTTAGGCTCGGCCGAAGACGCCACCTACGTGCAGCTCGCGGGACAGTGGCACGTGTCGACAAGGAGCTCAGAAGATCCGAGCGAGCGAGCCACTGCTTCGCAACCTAAGCATCTGCCCAAACTGATGCAGAGCCCCGAAGCGCCCGCGAACCCGCCACCTTTGGGCAGTCCACAGCAATGCGAGCGCAGGCTGCCAGGCTTGGCCCTGGAGTCGCGGAAGTGTGGATTTTGGAGCTGAGGGCTGTGGGCTTGCTGTGGGATGCAGGTCGTACCGAGGAGAAGTTGCGCCTCTGCATATGCGCACGCAAGCGAGTGCGGTCCCATGAAAGAGCTGTGCGCTGCATTGCTTGCATGAGTTGAGAATGCTGGACGAGTCTTCGCACTCAAAACAATAATATCTGCTGGACATGTGCAATAGTAGGAAGACGAACTGCGGCACATGTCTTACAATCATCACGTGCATCCACCTTGAATTCGGATCGCCTCACTTGGCTTTGCTGCATGTCGCATTGGTTGTAGGTAGCTTGCGCATAGCACTACACCAACAAGGCCCAAAATCAGAGCAGTTGGGCTTAGTTTGCAGATGAACGACATGAACCGGTAAAGCTGCTTATTGCCTGCATTCACTTAGTGTCGGATCTTCCACACTACGAGAACTTCCACGCTGACCACTACGACCACTACCACTACGACCACAGCCACTACCACTACCACTAGGCCTACGACTACGACTACTAGTACTACTAGTACTAGTACTAGTACTAGTACTACTACTACTACTACTACTACTACTGCCGCTACTGTCAATACTACTCCTCCTGCTGTTCTGGAGGTGGAGGTGCGCGTGCGGTGCCCGCTGTTGTTTAAAACTTTCGGTCAGCCCAGATGGTGCCTTGGCACAAGCGCTGGCGGCGCTGGTCAAAGCAACTGCATTGGGCCTGTCATCCAATCAGATTTCGCAACTTTATCATGTCGCATCGATCCACATGTTCTGCTTAGCTAACATTCGCGGCATCCGGCACAGGGAAGCAGCGGCATGGAGCTGGATGGTGAATGCTGTGACACAATATGACAAGGCTACACATTAGATTTACGAACGTTCCGTGGCGGGCACAGAAGTATCGGCTGCCATTGGCACCGCAGTAGTTACTTGTAGTCACACCGAGAAAACATGTCATGAACGCATCTTAGCAGTGAACCTGGATTACTATTGTCCGGGTCCTGGGCAGCGTGCGCCGCTGCCGGCCAGGGTGCATCCTTCATTTGCGCGAGCCGGAAGCATAAGCCACAAGAGCCAGTTCCATTGAATGCTTTGTTCTCGACCAACCACTGTCTCAGCACACGTCAACTACGTACTACAAGGTAAAATGGCAACCAACATGTTGAGTGGTCCCAAAACACTCCCCCATTCTTCCCTCCGCTTTGAAAGGTTCCCCATTCGCAAGAAGTTCTTCTGAATCTCTTGAAGCTCAGTGAAAGCACTGACGGCAAGATCCTTAGGCTGAGCTTCTGACATCCTCACTGCAGTGGCAATGGCTCGGTCCCAGTGGCTAGCTCGGTCATACCTTGTTGGGGTTTTGGGGCCTGAGCCTCAGGTAGGCCTTAGAACAGGGCTTTGGGTCCCCGGTAGCGCGCTTGCTGGCTATTCACACCGGTCGCCCTTGTTGTTGCGGTTGCTAGACGCAGTCTTCCACACAACCTCCGTTGCGACATGAAAAGGCTCTCTTGTCCAGGTGCGGAGTGTGTAGCCGGATTTTAGAACACCTGCAACCCGAGAAGCTGCAAAGACAAGCCATTCTGACCTGCCCAGAACATGCCCGGAATGCTACTGAGAAGCTAGGTCCTAGGAGAGGCTTACTGTGGGATGGTTCTTAGGATTGAATTCCCTTGAGCAGCTCTTGCTGCCCTGGGTGGCGCACGCCTTGACCAGAGCGCTCCAAACCACGACGTTGGCTTCTAGCTTCATTCGCCTCGGATGTTGCTGGGCTTAGAGGGTGAAAGACCGGGTTCAGAATTCAGAGTTTCGGGATTCAACGACTTCAGAATCAGGATCATGGGTTCACAGCTATATCGGAGCACTTCCTGGTAGGTAACGGCATTGAGACAGAGGGCCTGTCGGGCAGCAAACCTTTCTGTCGGTGCTGGGAGAATCTTAGCCTCGAAGACTTGGCACTAAGGGTCTCAGGGCCGTCCGGTCTAAGAGAATATCTCTGCATACAAGATTGCTGCTACTTGGCCCCGACCGGGACACTCCCAGTGGCACCCGGGCAAAACACCCCAACAATCTGTGAGGCCATTCAAACTTGCCGTGCCTCATGCTGCACATCAGGTACGAAGCAGCCTTCAGCAGCGCTTGTTCGTTCACTCTTGGAGGCGTTGAACAATGAAGTAGCTGAGGGAATCTCAAACCGGTGGTCCATGCGTAGTCCGAGTACTTCAGAATTTGGCGAAATACGATTTCATGCTCAGGCTTTCGGGCTTCACTCGGGCCGGCTCCTGGTTCATGGTCACGATCTTGTATGCATGCATGCATGCATGCATGCATGCATTTATGTACATGTGTAGGTTTGTATGTATGTATGTATGTATGTATGTATGTATGTATGTACATATGTATGTATGCATGTATGTGTGTGTGTATGTGTGTGTATGTGTGTGTGTATGTGTGTGTGTATGTATGTATGTATGTACGTATGTACGTATGTATGTATGTACGTATGTATGTATGTATGTGCGTATGTATATATGCATGTATGCTGTATGCATGTATGTTTGCATGTATGTGTGTCTGTGTATGTGTGTGTGTGTGTATGTGTGTGTGCGCGTATGTGTGTATGTGTGTATGTGTGTGCGTGTATGTGTGTATGTATGTATGTTTGTATGTATGTATGTATGTATGTACGTATGTATGTGTCAATCAACTCTTCATGTATACATACCCTTTATGTATGTGAGTGATGTGTGTATGTATGTACACGATTGCACATACACGCAGGAGGGAGGCATGGAGGATGTAGAGAGAGAGAGAGACGCAAACGGAAAGAGAGTTAGACAGATAGATAGATCGACAGACAGATAGACAGGCAGGTAGAATGATGGGTGTCTAGGTAGGTAGGCATGCAAGGTAGGTGCTGGGTAGATCGCTGGAAAGGTAGAGAGATTGATAAGTAGATACGTAGATAGACAGACAAACAGACAGACAGACAGAAAACAGATAGAGACACACCTATGTAATATAAACATGAGTCTTTAATGCAGAGTAGGTGCATGCGTATGCGGAGTATTTATACAAACACTTTTTGGCCCACACCGGCGGGCGTACATCAACACTGGCAGTTCAAAAACAGAAACAACTCAAGGTTACACTCAGTTCCATCTTTCTCAATTTGCTGGACAGGCTATCGTAAGCCCAGATGCTAAACGCGAAGAACCTATCACCTCGATCCACCCGCACGACAGGTGCAGCAGCCGTCGCCTCCCATCGTGCACTTCGTCCACAAGCATCCACCTCAGTCGCCGAGTGCTTCCACGTTCCCATGTGCCGTGCGGATTTGCAGCGCGGCTTTGGAGTCCAGGGCGGCCCTGCTCACCCAGGGACCACATCAGCAGTTTGATGTGGAACGACGGGCATGTCTAGGTTTCATATGGATTTAAAACTCATCCATTCACCAACAAAGCGTGCACCATTGCACTACCTTGCAATCCTGAGCCCCATTCGATAAATCCTGAAGCAGAAGGTAGGGCCGCGAACACAAGTTGCCCTCTCATTTCCATGCAATAAGGATGCACTCCACGGAATCGAGCATGTGAAACACAGCCTCGGCAACCTGCGATCTAACAAATGCCATCACTCCACAGATGAGCAACACAACACACGGTGTACCTCGCAGTTCTCAGCTGCCCTTCCATGTGCGTACGTACTCTTGCTGCTGGGAGTAGCAGAGCAGCCACTGCAAATTATCGCGCTGACTCGGGGCGCTTGGTCAACCTGACGCCTTGAAGCCTTGAAGGATTCGCACTTCTACGTCTCTGAATTGACCTCCATGTACAATCGCTCGAGACTGCCTGCTGCCAACTGTCAGTAGCAATGCTTGAAAACGAGAAGGGCAAAGTCTTCAAGCTTGTCTTCGCTTCAGCTTCCCGCATGTCACTCCGGAAGCCTCTCAAAGCAGCCTGAGGTCAGAACTGCCGTACTCCAGGTGATGACGTCGGGTGAAGCCCATGGAGCCTGTTTCGGATGGGTTTAACGGTTTAGGCTTCTGGATGCGGCGTCCAGGGCTCCTGTCCTAGTGCACGAACTTTCGCATCCCCGGTTCAAGGCACGCCTACGCTGGACTGTTCCTGCGGACTACGAAGAGGGACTGCCGAAACACTCCTGACAGTTGCCAAGCCACACAGCAGCTTTATGCATGCACAAAGCGGCTGGCTTTCTTCTACTGTACATTTGAGTGCGCGTGCTTGTGGGTGGGCAAACACCGCCCCCGCCTGTGATCACCTCCACAAGAGGGCTGCAACGGCTCTGAAGCGCTACGACTGGCACGCTGGCACTACGAAGTCAAACCTCGCGAAGAATAGTCCATCTATCCACACAGACACACACGCCGGACCGGAAATGTCGTCCTCCGAAGGCGAAACTGTTGCCAGCCAAAGCTGATCTCATTTCACTTGCCCGACTTCCCCCTCGGATCGGATCCGGAACATCAGCAAAACTGTCCCGCCTGACACATGGCATCTACAGCCTGCAAGACTGAGGTCCACTTGGAAGCCTGGGAAAGAGGTAGGAAGAGGAGAAGGGAGGACAGGCGAGAACAACTAAGATGCCGTTTTCATTCTGGGGTCAGGCCCAAAAGTGCATGTTAAGTTTGTCGTTGTAGTTGTTGTGGCATGTCATGTTGCCTGGCACTGGAATAATATCCGAGCACATCCGCTTGCGACCCGGTGCAACACGACCTTAGAGGTGCACTTGTCTTTTCCTGAGCTCGACGTGACACCGCTCGCTGATAGCGGTTATCACCTGTATATTCGAATTCACATCTATAGCAAGCTGTTGCAGTGATGGTTTGTTGGCAAACCCTGCTGACCGGAATAGTGATGGTTCGTCCTGATCCCGATTAAGATTTGCCCCACCGTGGGAGCACTTGTGAACCACCACTATGGGCCTTTGCAAGCATCTCGTGCTCAACCCCTGCAAGAAGTACTTCTGGCAAAGCCACAGATCAAACTGCACCTGAAACAGACAAAAGTACCCGAGCAGCCTGCGTTGCCATAAACGCTGAGAAGCCTCGGTATATTAGCATGTTAATGTAGCAATATATCAATGTATTAACATATTAGCATAGTAATACATTCATAGATAATAGGTCAATACATAAATTATTTATGTATTTAAAATACCTTGGTTAGTAGTATGACATATGACATTCTGGTGCGGCCAGGCTGGACTTCGTTTACCGATGCTACTGCCGCCTCAGACGGATTCCCAAGTTGACAAACCTGAAGATTCCAAGCCATGCTAAGGCCAATGCCCGATTTCGGAGCACCGCGGCATGCTTGCAGACTCAAGATTGACTCATTTTTGGTCGGCGCGTCTCGCACAACGAGAGGCTGCGAAAGCAAATCGGAAGACACCCCGGCTCCAATTGCCCTTGGAATTCTGAAGCCTCCCACACTGCTCCCACATTACCGAGACCAAAACTAAGTTCTCAAACACTGGAGAAGCACCGCCCTGAAACGTTGACACCAAGAGCCCAACTTCCAAACCGATGACAATGACTGATCATGCCATTGGAATATAGAACATGTTGTGCATACTTGACAGAAGCTCCACCTAGGGCCTCGGCGCGTTGAAGCTGCCCTTGTCTGGCTGCAATTCATCGAAGGTCATCTGCCTGTGAAGCGAGGCGCGACGTGCTCAAAAAGCCACTGCCAGTGATCTTTCCCGAACACTCTGTCACAGCCAAGGTTCCTAAACGTGAGCCACTGGTAATAGCCGATATTGGCTTTAAACCGCAATGCATAGCACTAAGAAGACTGAAAAAGCACACCGTTGCGATAGCAATCTGTAGTATTCCGCGGCTTCCGGGAGCGCTCAGCTTTTACCTCATGGGTTGAAGGCAAGCGTTAACCCGCAAGCCCCATGATGGGGCTCCCCCGCTTCAGCTCCAAGGCAGCTCTGCCTGAACAAGACTGTCGCCGTCTCCCAGGCCCCAGGGAAGTTCGCCTTAGGCTTGGATCGTGGCCACGCGAGCTCACGATCCGCGACCAAAGGAAGTTCTGGCTCCAAACTTCGATGCTGAGGTTGACGCCTCATCGCCCGACAACGAGCGGATGGCAGCATTGTATCCTGAGCACGTGTTGAGTGGTTGCAAGACGCGTCTTGGGCATTTAGGGAGGTGGCTCAGGACGGAGAGCTTAGGCTCTTTGGCTGGGGCCCTAAATCCTAAAACCCAATGGCGCACAGACAGAGCGCGCGAGAGAGAGAGAGAGAGCGAGCCGGAGCCGTGCTGCTCGTTGTAATTTACATTAGTAAAGTATTAGTGCGGGGTAGACCCTCCCCAGTACGGCAGCATCCAAGCGTTCAGAACAAGATCTATGTAATTTCGTGCAAGAGGAAGAAGGATTCGGCACAGCGAGTGAAGGGATCACGGTAGAGATGCTACTGGCGTCTTGCTTGCCACCGCAGATCTGCGATTCTGACAACTGGAGTTCGTCCTATCCAGTCCTCACTTCTTGAACCCCAAATCTCATCCCGACATCCACTCCCCCAAGCTTCACACGTTGCTTCACTCAGTAAGGGAGCTTTCAAGGAGGAGCTGATTCTCAGATCCTGAGAGAAACCTCAGGGAGCTCCTGGAGCTCTTCGGGACCCCTCTACAACCCTAAAGCACCTTCTCCTAAAGCACTGAAACCCTAAACTCTCAACCCTCTAGCGGCCCTGGCCAAAACCGTAAACCCGAAGCTTAGCTGCCTGCATCCCAGACCGAAGCCCGCACCGGGGAGCCCTGGCTGGCAGCAGGCCCGCATAGACTCGAGGACCTCCCATCGACGGGCTCCCAAGTGAGGAGCTTTGGGAAGCTTCCTGGTTCAGGGTTTCAGGGTTTCATGGCTTAGGGCTTAGGGGTGGCGGCCGGCGGCCGGCCTAGGAGGCTCCTGGGCTTGATTGAGCAGCCTGTAGGGCTTGGATTGCCACGCTTGCGCATGCCCTGCCACTCCGAGCAGAAGACACAATATGGGAACCGGCATGGCAGAAATGCCTCCGTGCTACATTGACACTTATGCGCAACATGAATTGCCCTGCTGGCTCAAGCACCGGCGTGATTGTTGACGAACAGAAGTCTTGCATGAGGGGACCATACCATACACAAGAACATGCAGCTGGAGTCAGAACAATGCCTATCAGAATGTGGCCTTGGATGTATCATACCTACAGCATGACCACAATGTGATCGCACTTGAGTCGCATGCATTACTGTAAAGACAGATAGATGCCCAAATGAATTGACCATCCACCTTGATAAGAACAACTAATGATAACTAATGAATCATCCACCGAAGTCTACATAGACTCAGACGTACTTGCCTATGTATGGATGCACTGATGTAGGCATAAAAAGCCATCCGATCCGCCTGAAGAGCTTGCTGGGGCATATCGGCTTTGCTGTAGAGGGAGATGAGGGTGTGATAGGTGACCTGGGCATGGGCAGCTAGGTTTAGCGTTTAAGGTTTGGGGTTTAAGGTTTGGGGTTAGGGTTTGGGGTTTATTGTTTAGGGTTTGAGGTTTAGGGTTTAGGGTTTAGGTGACTTTGGAGTTCTGTCTTGGAGTCCTGAGCAGCTGGCGCGATCGAAGGAGAGTCTTTTCTCCTCCAGCTTTGCGACCAGCGCCTGTCCACAAATGCACGGTGCTCCATCCCTGCGAAGCTGAGAGTTCTTATTGGTGGCCGGATCATGCCGGATCCCACTTTTCAGGGTCCATATTGCAAGAGTCCGTTTGCTTTGAACACCCGCCCCCCATCCTCCTCACCCCCACCAAGCCACTAACCCTAAACCCTAAACCCCAAACCCTAAACCCTGAAGCCCTTAACCCTGAACTACCCCCCCGCCCATTTGTCCAGGGGTGGACATCCAAAACACGAGTCTGCTGACTTGGCACTCGGACCTCCGCAGCCGGCAGCACCTCAGGTGCGAGGGGTTTGGGGTTACGGGCTTTAGTATAGTAGAGTATAGTAGAGTATAGTATAGTATAGTTGGTTTTCGCATAGTACAGATAGCACAGTATATTGCAGTTTTTGGGCAACACGGTCCGTTCTGAATATGCAGTGTGGCGAAAACTGCCCGGTTCAGCATTGGGGGCTTAGGGTTTAGGGGTTTAGGGTGTCGGCCAGAGTTCGGGGTGTTTTGCCGAGGTCTTTAGCATTTGGATTTGTCACGTCAAGCCGTGCACAGCAGGGTGTTGCATGCGCTATCGTTGCCCTGCGCTTACAGTCCCCGTAACCAAAAGAAAGCGGCACCTACTCGAAACGGCACATTACGATGTCCTTCATACATCAGTCGCAACTTCAGACAGCCACGATTCCACGATGCCAGTGCGCATTTTTGCACCTTCAGCCGATTCTTACAATCACCAGGACCATGGTCATTTGGCCATGACATATCACGCATTTGCAAGCTTCACAGGCTATGTGCATGTCCCGGTTGGCTGCTGTCTGGTTTCCCGTTCAGCGGGATCTCTTGAGAAGGCGCAGTCGCTGATCTCTGGCGGACAGCTTGTCCAGTGCCACATGCTGACCAGCGTATAAAGAGACGCCCATCCGCTGGAGGAGAAGAACTGCCTCCAGGCTACAGCGAACTCGGAGCGCCCTTTCAAGGAGCTGCGAGGCGGCTTGCTGCTGCATCTGCCCAAGTCCTGGAAGCCAGTAAACACGAGTAGATGCAGGCAAAAAGCACCTGAAGGCCTCCCCTACTTCATACGTACGTTTCACAGCGACAGCATAAGGCATAAGATATCCAAGTGTCCGACTAGCAAGACATTGATCCCGGCCCACTCTCTTCGTGGAAGCAAAGCTTCCAAGCCCTTACGCGTGCCCTCAGGAGTCTTGCTCTTGACCCAGCGGAGCCTGTTGGCAATCCGATGCACGTGCGTGTCCACGCAAATGCCTTGAGGGCGATTGAAGGCACTGTGCATCACCAAGTGTGCCATTTTGGGACCAATGCCCGGCAGTGAGAGCAATCCTTCCATGGTCTGGGGTATCCAGCCTTTGTAGTCTGAAAGGCACACCTTCGCCGCAGCCCTCAAGGTCTTGGCCTTCACGTTGAAGAAGCCAACTGCACTGATTAGCTTCGACAGCTTCGCTTCTGATGTGGCAGCGATTTTCTCCACCGTGTTGCCATGTTTCCGCAAAACTCCCATTGCAGCAGCCGTGGCTTGATCTCTGGTCTGGGAAGATAACATGGCAGCTACCAAGCATTGCCATTCGTACGTTCTTCGGCTGGCCCTCACGTCCGCCAGGCGCTCACAACCGATCGAGTCGACTGGAGCATCCTTTTTGGCCCTCAGTCGTTTGATGATGGATAGGTCCTTTTTCCATGACAGCGCTCCAGTCCGGCTTGGTTTGGACGCACGCTTCACCATGGCTCACCACGTTTGCCACTTGTACTTGTCGATTGCACACATGATCACTCGTTGAGAAAAGTGTAGCTTTCACATGTCATCATCAACCCTGAATGACTGCTCTGAGGCATGTTGATGAGCATTCGCAAGATTCCTTCACAGGGCACGAAAGATCTGTCGTAATCGCAGCACCAAGCCACGCTGAACACTTGACCCCGCATCCTGATTAAAAGGCTTGGGGCAGGGGTTGCTAGAATTCTAGGCTTTCAATACTGAAATGCAGCTGCTTTTTCGCAACCGGAACGCCATGCCGCAATCCGACCTCTGTACATGCCAAGGCTTCGGGTTTCAGCTTTGCCCGTGGCTGGAAAACTGTGCTCGAAGCTGCTACGATCTCGGATTGTGATCATCTGAGCAGGAAGCCTAGGTTTTAAAGAGCCATCGATGTCAGAGGTGTTTTGAACAGCGCCTTGGGTTGGACTAGGCATACATCTGGGGCGCCCGGAGTTCAATGACAAGGCTGGAACGACATTGCTCACTTGGGGATGGCTGGGCATACTTGCCATCCAATGGCTGTGGCCATGAACCCCTGCAAACATGAAAAGAGAGGAGAAACACAAACAGATGGATGGATGGATGGATGGATGGAGGGAGGGAGGGAGGGATGGAGGGATGGAGGGATGCAGGGATGGAGGGGCCCCTAGACAAATGGATAAATACATGAACCATTGGCTGACCAATAACCTCAATCTATCTCTTATGAGTGGACAACAATGTAAAGACAGATTTGAATCGAAAGGCTTCAGCTTCTACATCGTGGCAGACTCAGGCAGCTCGCCAGGCAGAGACCAAGAAATACCTTGGCCACGACGACTTTCAGAAAGGGTTCGATCCAAACGAAAACAAAAGGCTGCTGTAACTGCGGCCTTCAAGACATGTTAGGGCCTTGAGTGCTGCGAGTTACCGGACCTTGGAACTGCATAGGACACCACAGCGCTTAGGGCCTAGGGCGTTGGTTCTATTAAGTTCAAGCGAAGGCAGTGAAGGCACGCATAGTCCTGGGGCAGATGGTCCGAGCGGTCGTAGAGGCGCGAAATCTCTGCGATGGGGTGGACCTCGCAGTGCCATCCGAACTTTCCCAGCCTTGGGTCGACAGAAGATTGGGTCAGAGGCCTAAGGACCTGTCTTAACTAACCACATGAAAGCCAAAGGCCCAAACCTCCAAACCCCCAAGTAACCCCGCGGATCCGCAACCCCGGAAGCCCCGAGCCCCAACACCCACAACGCGGAAATTTTCTTTCCAAGCCCGACAGCCCTAGCAAGCGCGAATCGCGAGTGTGTTCGTGATGAAGCACGAACATATGATAACGAAATTGCTGACCAAGCAAAGCAAGGCCACTACCTGAAACAGTCTGTTAAAATACTCTCAAAAGCATCCAACTAATTTTCTAAACACAACTTGAAGCTGCCGTGTACCCACAGCTTTTCCCTGCCCTCACCTCCAACCCCGAGCCAGACTCCAAAGTGTACATCCTGCACTCAAGAAAGTGTCCAAAGCAGCTCGAGTCGCAGCGCCGAGATCTGATCGGGTCCCGTCACGAGGTAGCGGTGCATGGAAGTGGAATTTTCCTGCTTGGGGGCTGTAGGGGTCTTAGGAGATTCGCCACAGCCAAATACTGTTCTTGGCGGCCTCCCTCACCCGCCAACCCTGACCCACGGAAGCAGTATGGCCCAGTATGGTCAGCATGGTCCGATGAAATTGGGCAGCACCGGCGGCATCTGCGGGCAGAGTGCCTCTCACACTTATGTTTAATGGGGAGGAAGCATGTATCTCTTGCCAAAGTAGACTCTTGGCGGACCTCCCAGTGCCGGGAATCTTTCTGATCGCGTCTTCCGACGTCTTGAAGGCCCAGCACACGATCACATGACGAAGCACCTCTGGAGCTTCTGCTCTCCCGTGGCGGCACTAAGCCTTTCCGACTTGTCCCGGCGAAGCCGGCGCAAAGCCGGCGCAAAGCAACTGCAGTACAGTGCACATAAGACATAAGCATCTGGATGCAGAACTGCCAAGCAGCCTAGGATCTTGCATGCTGGGGCTGGCGTTCTGAACGCTGCAACTTCAGACACAAGCTGATTGCAAGGGGAACTTGAGGGTTTTCGCGCAAGACTTGAGATTCAGCGCCAAACAGAGTTTGGACTCAAAAACCTCTGCGAAACTTGCCTCTGAGCACACGATAGCCGAAAGTCTTGCCAGTCTTGCCCCCCTGAAAGGAATTTAGCAAAAGCAATATGCGGATCTCCTTCATGTCGCGACCTACAAAGGTTGCCGTCATCCGAGAGCTCGGATCCGCCTCAGGCTTGCGCATAGGAGGCTCTTCGACCGAGTCTTGAAGTCTGATGCTGCAGGACTTGCGGCTGCAAGACCGGAGAGGCGGAACTGTTCAGGGACTGGGTGTGTCTGTGTATCGATGTAGTTCCGTGGCCTGTCCGCACTGGTAAGTTCTTGAACACTACTTGTGTAGAAGACCACGCTGTTCTGCCTGGCAAAAAAGCTTTGTCTGGTTTAGCGCGGACAAGTCCTGGCATCCAAGGAATACGTGCAATGACATGCGAATCTGCGAGGCGTGGTGAGTGCATGGAAAGCCAATGCTAGAAATTGATCTCGATCTAAGGGTAGCGTAAAGAGAAGACTCAGCAAAGGGGGGTCGCGTGGCTGAGATGGCAAGTCGGGACGGGACGAGTGCAGAGCGATAGAGATGTCGGATTTTCGCGAGCATTAGGAGCTGGCACAAATGTGTGGGCTTAGGGTTCAAAGGCTTTGGAGGCCGAAGTGTTGGATGAGATTCAGTTCACGGCCCAAGCTACTTCACCCCTTTCCATGCTGACACAATCTTCAAGGTAGGAGCATGCGAAGCACGGTGAGGAGAACCAAACGGCCTAATCTCCATCGGCACTGATCATCAAAACCCCAAGTCCCCAACTTAGAATCAAACACGGCGAGGGACAAGCTTTGACAGCTGGGCGAGAAGTGCTTCGAGCTCGGTCTCTGTCAAGTAGCCAGTCAGGCCTCCAATAGAGAAAGCAGTTGTTGGTTGAGCTCGTGGAATGCGCCCTGACTCTAGCTCCCTTGGTGAGTCGATTCGCGCAAATCCAGGGGCTGGCTGGCATCCTTGCACTGCTTGATTGATGCTTCAACGCAAAGCATGCCGAAGTGGCCTTCCAGCAACCACATGGTTGGCACCGGCTGCATGCCAGCTGTACGCAAATCAGCATCCCAACTATTCCTCGGCTTCAAGCTGCTTGACCTCCGACGTAGCATCAAGCCCAAGAGCTGACGTGTATGTCCACAGGGGCACAGCCCGCGGGGGTTATGTAGCTGAAGTATATGTCCGCAAGGGCACAGCCCGCGGGGGTTATGTAGCTGAAGTATATGTCCGCAGGGGCACAGCCCGCGGAGGTTATGTAGCTGAAGTATATGTCCGCAGGGGCACAGCCCGCGGGGGTTATGTAGCTGAAGTATATGTCCGCAGGGGCACAGCCCGCGG